>WAAD01015220.1:338161-362715 GCA_013389945.1 Fregata magnificens
CGGCCCCAGCCCCTGCCCGCGGGGGGAGCGGGGCGCGTCCCGCCTCTCGGCCTGCGGGCACCCCCCTGTAATTAATAACGGGAACTAAAGCCATTGGTGGAATTTGTATTAAAACACCAGCGCTGACTACAGGCCGAGCTCCCGCCGAGCATCCGCTGCCGTTGCTCGGGGTATCCGGCGCAAGAGTATCCGGGAGCCGCAGGTGCTTCAGGAGAAGAGACGAGGAACACCGAAGCGAGCAGATACCAACTTGTAATAGATAAATGTTTCTTAATCTTACTTCAAAACTAAGGACACAAAGGAAAGGAAGAAAGGTATCTGGGGTTGAAGAGAAGGAGCGCTGCTTCTTCACACATCTAATATTTCACCGAGGTTTTACTTAAACGGTTTCTAACAAGCTGTGCAGTCTACCCCAATCTTATAAACAATGTTTGAAAAATATTTTTAAAGAGTGTGCAACCGGTAAATAAGAAGCAAAGGTGAATGATTATACAAGAGTCTTGATTTCGTGTCACAAGAGAGGGGGGAAAAAAGTAATGAGGAAAAACTCCAGAGAAGTCTATCATTTTATATCACTGTTAAAACCAATCCTGCCCACGAAATGCAGAGATCCTTGACACAAAACACTGCAGAGAGCTGACAGCATACCACCGCTATCTTTACAGAGGTGATCCTTGAGGTATACCAGCTATAGCATGTTACAGAGTCTGCAACATAAAATAGAAATGGAACTCTCTCATGACAAAAAGCAGTTTTCTTCTGTACATCTTTGTGCCTCAAATTTACATACTTTCACAAAGCCAAAGAGCTCTCAAGAGACTGGCTGCACAGTATCAAGTGCAAAAGAGAGTTAATCTTCAGATTTGTGCGGATTTAAAGTTACAAACACTCTGTTAAGCATAGGTCTGCATACGATCTTTTATTTATATGCATACATTTGTTTATCACAGTCAAGTTTGTAAAAAACTCAAAGTAGTTTTAAAGGCACGGCAGAGGCGTTTGCCTGAATTGCTCATGGCTCTACAATGTTTCAAACCAAAACTGCTTTACTTTGATTTATCAAAACCAAAAATAGATTGATGTAATCCAATTTATAGTTTCTTGTTTTCCCGCCACTCCTATGCCCAAAATTCCCGTACACTACTCTTATCCAGGCTTGCATTGACAGTCACAGACATCTAAGGGTTCTCCTAGAACATTTCAGGGCTTTGTTCACATCTCTCAGTAGAGAGCATGTGAAGAATTTGCAGAGCAAAAGCACAGTTTAAACATAGGAGAAAAAACCACACTAACCAGTAAGACTTAAGCATGGCATTAAAACTCAACAGGTGTCTGTATGAATCAGAGCTGTATATCTGAACACAAGCAAGAAATTCTCTTTGCTTCTACTTCAGTTCTTTTCGCGCAGGGTTTTTTTTACATTTAAAGTAGTGTCAGCAGATGCATATTTTTGCATTTCATAAATTAGATTGTCTGTTGTGTCAACAAAAGTATTGTAGAAGGGTGACAACAATAGAGCTAGAAATCACAGGCAACAAAAATTCTCAAGGCCTTTCCCACGCACAGGAGGCAAGTTATCTATTTTTTTTTTTTAACTAATGCATTTTAGACTAGTTTAAGATCATACTAAGAAGAATGTAGTTATTACCTCCTTGTTTATGTAAGTGCCTACTTACTGTGAAAGTCAAGTGTAATGCAAAAACTTTCATTGCAGTAGAAAAATACCTAAACATGCGGATACAATCAAACCCCCAAGGGGCCAATAATACTTTCCAAGGAGGCAGCCTTGCAGAACCTAGACTTCAAGCCAAAGCTGTTTGAAGAAATACTTCTCCAGCAATCTTATCTTTAAACAACGTGATAACTTTTACAAGCATCTTGCGTATTTACTACTTGCGAGTAGTCACCAAAACCTATGAAAGAAATAGGGAACAGAGAGCAGCTGGGGAGCTAGCTAACAGGGACTCAACTCCATTTGGGAATGGGGAGCCAAACAGTGGCATATAGAATCATAGAATCATAGTTTGATTGCTTATCTAAGAATAAAGAGAGGTGAGTTCAGTCCCTGGAGCAGCCACAAAGCTTTTCCATACCTTCACATAGGATTCCTATTCAAGCCAGCCATCGGGGGGGGGGGGGGGAANTATAACATCCACACCTATTCTGTATATAAGGCACACATTTTTCCATGAGGTTGTTCACATTTCCTCTGGCACAAAAGGAAAATCCATTCAAGTCCCTTATTACCTCAATAAACATCCTAACCTCTGGTAACAGAGTAAGAGGAAAAGCAAAAAATTCCTCCTCCTCTTCTCCGGGGATGATACCTATTCATTTCCTTTGCTTTTCTTCAGAGCATCCATAAAGAGTGTTTACTTTTGTGTCAAAGAATTGGGGAGCACAGACAAAAGAGAAGTCAGTCTGAAAAAGGGTGGTTTTTCTTTTTTTAACCTATTTGGTTTTGGTTGACATTTATCAGGTCAACTGTCTGACCTTACCAAAAAAAAAAAAAAGCACCAAAAACCAAACCATAAATTAACTAACACTGAAGTTCATATAATCATATATATATTATACTATTTTCCTGTTTTTACATGTATGATGTAACAGGAAAATATGTAACAGGAAAAAAGATAAAGCTTTGGGACTAAGCCACGATGCAGGGGGAGAAACAGGACATACAGAACATGCACAAGGCTGGGTGACTTCAGAGAAGAGATGTAACCTCTCCATTACTTAGTTTCCCTCTAACAGAGACAGAACAATACGTCCTTACCATCCAAATTGTTCCCCTGGTTAACACGAATACTTAACAGCAGAATGACTGGTGTACCCGTTCTGGCTACTTCATCCTATACCATTTCATAAAGTTTTATTTCTGCCATCTGTGTATATCCATACTTAATCACTGTCAGTTCTTTTGTTTTCCAACATGAAGTATAATGAGACATTTTTCCACAAAAAACTGCATTTTGGCTAGTTCTCTATACATGGGAATTCAAACTACTGAACAACCCTCAGAAATCATGGAGCACTGCCATGTGCAATGGCCTCATGACATCCAGCCATTTAATCTGAGATGCGATACAAGCGAGGTGCTGCCAAAGCATATGGAGTTTTTTTGCAGGACCACGTAATGCCTTAATCTCTACTCCAGCTGCCATATCTCCATCTTGCCTTCCCTCTTCTGGTTCCAGGGCTTGGAAGAATAGATGGGGGAGCTTGGTGTCGGGTTGGGAAGAAAGGGAGGTGGAATGGAGCCGAAGAAAGATGCCAGCAGATCTCCATCAGGGGCCAAGCTTTTTTTTCTGCTCCTCTCCTGAGCGTTCAACAACTATTTACAAAACGAACAGGTCAATTTTCCACATACTTGATACAAAAATTGTGGCAGCATAGGTGTGCCAAGGTAGAGAATAGAAGGAGGTATCACAAGAGAGCCACCAGCATCACGAGGGGATTAGCGGCTGCAGGAAACCCTGGTGCGGCCTGAGAGCCCTGGGCGTATTCATCTCTCCCACCACCACTGCGCTTGCACACGAAGGGCAGCCATGCAGCTGCCCTGGCTTCTAGGTCTGCCCACAGGCACAGCTGCACCCCATCACCTGACCTCCACCCCAGGCAGAATGCCTGCCATGCAGTAAAGCAGAAGCAAGATTTAGGGCACATTGGGCTGAGGGCGACCCCAAAACTGCCCTCTGGGCTGAATAAGTTGTCCAACGTAGACCCACAGTGGAGAGAGCGCCTACTGAAGCCACAAGGGTGTCAAGTCTCAGCCTGTCATTTTGGAGTCTTACAAGGGGAAAGAAAAGAAAAAGCCAATGGAGTCTTTTCAGCTGGTCTCAGATCATCAACCCCAATAATCTTCCCACTCCCTCCATAGAAGGGGTGCCACAGCAGTCTCCTCTGTCTCCAGCCCTTTCAGAACAAAAGAAAATATTGATGCCTCATCACTGCAGATCTTGAGGGAGGAGGGAACAGGAAAGAAGATTAGCTAAGGTGCTTGTCCTGCTCCTGTTAAAGTCAACGGCAGCCCTGGGAACTGGCATCGATGAAAATCAGGAGAAATGAGAGGCAATGATGGCTGTTTCATTTGAGTAAAGGGAAGTGAAATCTTAATATTGATCAGGAGAGGCTCATAGCTCTCTACAGGAAGTAACCAAACTACCCTGCAAATGCTGGGTGGCAAAAGTGGTAAAATTTCCCCAGTTTGAATGGAGAAATTTGGAAGTGGAACTCTGACCTCAGCAAGTTAAACGAATAGCTACCTTCAGATGGTAGTGGTAATGAAACTGTATCCTCAACCCATCAGCCAACACACAGGGACAATACAATATTCTTTCCAAGCCAACCTAAAGAGAGGTCAATAAATTCAGACAACGTACCTGTAGGTAACTGGGCTTCTCACATTTTTCTGCACAAATAGAATGAACACACATAGTGAAAGCATACTCAGGTCTGAGGCCTTTTTTTCCATGAGCCTAAATAGATACTGACTTACGAAAGGTTTGCCTGCACATATTACTACTACCTGTATATTTTGCCAGTATGAGGAGGGAGGGAGAGAGAAAAAATTTTCTTCTTTAAGGAAGAAGAGAGCTTTTCTCTCAGCCACATCCCAACATGTTTTTCCACTTTTTCCTCTTACTGTTTATAAGAATATCAGCAAAGGTCTTTACTAAAGATGAAATTGTATCATTTCCTTTCCAGCGAATGCAGAGCTTTTATTTGTACAAAAACTCGTGTTTTCCCATTAGGCCTCTGTAAGGAAAAAAAAGAGTTGTGATACCATGCATACGTACAATATGATGTGCATGAAGAACATCTGAAAAAAATAAAAATCTCTGAGACAGATGTAGTAAGAGTTTTGCGGTAAAAGCCATCAACATTAACCTACTAGTTCTAATTTACTCTACTTCATGAATTTAAATTTATTAACTTCAGGCCATATGTTGGCTACGGAGTTTGGCTCTGCATTCCTGAGTCAGTTGACAATGAACAGTTAAGTTCCAATAAATTGGAAAGGTGAAGTAGGGTGAGCCTAACTAATGGAAGAAGATGATGCAAGCGCAAATCCAATACACCATAGTAGAGCAGCAGCAGCACAAAAATACTCCACCATATGTTTCAAGGGCTGGCTAAAACTTCATACAGAAAGCTTTGATGTTGCCACTGTAATTGAGAATGTCAGTACTCCCAGTGTAGAAAACTTGCTTCCATTGATTAAATACTTGATTTCCAGCGTCCACATTGGAAGAATGTCTGCTTCCTCAAATTCACTCCACACCAGCAGGTTATGTTGTTTTCAAGCATGTAAGACAGAGGACGTACCATTGTTTTGTGGTTTTGGAACAATGCGGCTGTAGGCTGAAGGGCAAAGTGGATGTTTTGCAATTTTCTAATTCACAAGCCATCTGTGCTCTCTCTTCATCAGCGCAAGTGGAAGAGTTACTTAAGAATCAGATGGATCCCAGACATTTTGGCAAACTGAAAAATGCACAACTATCCAAAATATACACAAAATAAGGCCTTATCCATGGTGAAACAGCAGCACACCACATAGCAAAAGCTGACTCACGAGATCCACAGAAAAACAAGAGCTAGAGGTAATGAAGAGAAAGCACACTCCTGGGGATGACTGGCTCATCTTCCCACTTTGACTTCCCTCAGTCCAAAGGTGCCTGCCCACAGTTCTTGGGGATAGCGTGCCCTTTTTCAGAGGAGCAGAAGAAGGGGAAAACTGACAATACATGAAAACTACAAAATACACAGCTCCTCTCCTCCGGTACTGTGTCTGCCACTTGAAATCAAACTGCACAGAAGCTGCCCGCAGTACCTCAGGCATCGGGAGCAGAAGTGAGGAAGTGAGCACACCAGGAGGTCAAGACCAACATTTTTCAAACGTAAGACAAGCCAGGATTGTTGTTACAAGGAAAAGTAATGGAGCACCAAAATACTTTGAAGAATCTGGGATATAAATCCGCATTTGGGCACTGAAACCAAGAGCAGCCTCGTTTTTCAGAAGTTGCTAAGCACGTAGGTCCTCCTCAACAAGAGAGGGCCAAAGGTGGTTTTTGGAAGTCCAAATGCATGAATCCCTGTCTTACAAAACTTGGGGTCCCCCCCCAGCACGCATAAGGCCTTAAAACAACTCTTTTTCTGTCGGGGTGCCGCAGGGGCTGGGAGCAGCGGGGGCTCCCCCAGGAGCAGGGCAGGGCTTGTCCCACCCCCAGCCAGGAGCAGGGCAGCCGGGGGCACCGGGGCAGCCCCAGCCCCAGGCACCTCCCTGGGGACGGGGCAGGCCAGGCTGGGATGTGGGCTTAGCTCGTCAGGGCTCATGGCTGGGCAGGGCAGGGGGAAGCTAGAGACCAGCCCTGCCACAGCGTTGCTGAGGTGGGGGCTGACATGGGGTCCTGGGACATGGGAGGCTCCAGCAGGCTGAAATGGGGTCCTGGGCAGGGCAGCAGGAACCCTTGGGGGGCACTGGGCAAGGGACAGTCAGGGCTGATGGTGCCCTCAGGGCCTAAACATTTCATACCTCATCATACTTGGGTGCGCCTAGTGGGGGTTTCTTCTTTTTTTTCCCCTCCTTCCTTTTTTTTTTTTTTTATTTTAAGTTCAGAAGGGAGCATGCTTTCAAAGCAGGTCTGAGCTCCACTTCGATCTGCATCATTGAGCAGTCTCACAACGAGATCCCTTCCAAATGAAATTTAGCTGGGAGATGCACACTAGTGTCACACCTAACGCTCCGTGGCTGCAAATGGCCATTCGGTGCACGGGTCCAGGCTGAAGGCAGTGTTAGGCAAGCGTCCCTGAAAATACCTACATCCTGCATAACTTGTCCTCAGCCCTGTTTTGATCTGTAGATCCTCCCCTCTTTGGTGACATTGCCACAAGCCACCTGCAGTAAACCTCCATGCAGAGCACAGCCCTCTCCTTCCCTTCTGCTCCCCACTAAGCGATGGATGGGATGTGTCCTAATTTTACAGCTCCTTGACAGATGGGAAAAGCCTGAATTAAAGTGAAGTCTATAAAGATCTTTAGCTAATGCTTGTGATATTAAAGACAAAACCCCCACTCCCTGCATATGTTAACATAGTTCTACTTTGCATAGTTAAAAATAGTAGTCTGACTTTAGGGATCTGAACTTGGCCATACTGTGCACACACGCTAATTTCTGTTTTTTGTCAAATTAAAAATTGGTCTATCTGTGCCACTGCATTTCTATCATAAAAGATCAAGGAACAGATATACTATGAGGATTAAAGGTAAAACCATCTTGAGGCAGAAAGTCCATTACTGTTAGCAGAGAGAGCCCACTTCCAGTCAGAGGCCCCTGGGGCACTAGATATAATGCAGAGAGAACAAGGGTGTCCTCCCTGAAGACCTCACCACATAAGCAGATGTCCAGGAAAATGGTGAGAATTGATCTAGTAGAAGGGTAAAAAGATTGAGGAAAGAGACACGGCCATAACCTCCTCCTCTTCTCGGGAGGAGAGCCCAGAATATCTCAGTGCTGCTGGTCAAGGAGCTGTGGTCAATATGCCTCATGAACCACAGCATATAAAGGCACATCTGTATGCCCCTTGGCTCCATACCCAAACCCTGCCTCTTCTTCTCCCCCCACTCCTTGCAATAAAAATTAAAGCACATGTACGACTATTCTAGATTAACATAATAGTGGCAAATGTTGCAACAAGCAAAAGCAGTGTCCTGGTAAAGTTACAGCCCCATCCCCTCCTTTCCTTCACTTTGCAGACCTTGGGACAGAGACATCTGCTCCACTTTACAGGATCTGACATGCTGCACACCCTTCACATGCACTTCAGCAACACCAAGCTGCACTGTACCTTTTTGGTTAGGCTGCAGATCCATAGCACCCTCCAAGATGAATTTTACACAAAACCAAAACAATATTTAAATAGACACCTCATCAGGTTTTGGTTTTCCCATACCATGAAAATGAATGTATTAGTAGGGAAAGTTAATGACCAGGATAATCATGTTTGTTGCAAATAATCTTCCGCAAAATTAAGTTAGCAAGAAAAAACAAATTTCTCTGTCATGGCTACCATTTTGGCAACAGAGAAAAATATAGGTGTCAGTGCAGCAAAAACTCTTACACGTGAACAATCTAAGCGGTACAAACTGTATGACCCAATTCAACTGCACAAGTACTTGCAGAATCTAGCTTTTATTTTTTCAATAGATACTTGAAGACTGCCAAAACATAGGCATCAAGACATAGAAAGCAAAGAATAAAGACAGAAAGAAATCCCAAATCACAATTTGCACATTCCCCATCCATTAAAAACTCTATTCTGTTAAGATATTGCCATCTTGCTACCACTAAACTTGCAATATTTGATGAGTTGCTTGTAAAAACTCATGCTCTTAAGTGTTTTGTCACACTCGGGTTTCATTAAGATAGGATTATAATTCCAGATCTCATGGCTGCAAATAAAACCAGGAAGACTCTATATAAACACAAAAGACAGAAAACAAGTCAATATTACTGATATTTTTATTTGTATTTTCACTATTTCACATGATTTTTAGTGGCATAATATTGAATATTTGGCCAATAATTCTGTTCATATATTAAAACATAATCTAGACAGGAAACTAGATATAGATTGTGAAGAAAACTAAGGGCATTTGGAATTTTTTTGTGTATACATACATGCACACATGTGTATATGTATATATATTTTACCCTGAGGTGAATTTTGACATTGATTTCATTCTTGCTAATTTTTGCAACAGACTGCTTCATATAATGCTGACATAATCCCAGATGGTAAAACAGTCTAAACACTAGAAGATAAAAAAAGAAAGAATACTAGCTGTGGTTTAGAAAGCCTGCATATTACATACCAATGATGTATACTTAAATTTACGTCATGTTTAATCAAAAACTTTTCTAGATACTAATGTAATACATTAACAGAAAATGAGAGGCTGAAAGCCTCTTACTTCCACGCTAGGTACAACAGCATTTCCTGTGAGCCAACCCACCGAGAAACACTTTACACAGTGGCCTTCTAGAAGGAGCTGTGCTTCCTTCAGCTCTGCATGCACTGGTGAGCATCCTAACAGTAATTCGACAAATCATAGGTTGCTTCTGATGATTTTTTTTTTCCCCCTGTTAATGACGTATTTAAAATGAGATCTAGCCCACTAATGCATTTCACATTGGGTAAAGCAACATTCTGAACAGAAGACTTCCAGTAACTTCTAACTTAAGCTGCAAACTAATCAACAAAGTAGACAGGAGAGTTGATGGCTAGAGAGCCTGACTCCTCTACGATACCTTTTTATGCTTTAGCTCTGCAGAAATTAAGGGATTGATACAAGAGCTACTGGATGAACTGCACACTTTGTTTTACATGCAGGTATCAGCCTTGGTGACAGTAAGGATTCCTTCTGGTTTTAAATCTTTGGAACCAATAATAACAGAGGGAGACATAGCTTCAGAGAGGACACTACCAAAACAATCATTTTTCCTTTCACTATTGTACCAAACAATCGACAAACAAAATTGCCTTAGCATAAAACTTGATTTGAACAGCTCTTTCCAATGTAATACGTAATACCCAAAAGAATTCTCCTAAAAATGGCAGCAGATTTTTATCGGCTAAGTTATAAACAAATTTGGATGCAGTGAGATGCAACCCGCCAGTTTGCTCAAAATGTAATTTTACTTTATTTGTCCAATGTTCAAGAACATTCAGTCGATATTTTTTCATTTCATGCTTCTCAATACAATTAGGAAGGAAGACCAAGAAAGGGAGAAAGGTGACTTGGGACTGAAGCCCAGAGAATAACGCACAAGCCCTACTTACCTACCCGCTGCTGTCTCCACCAGTCCCCTCTGCAGAGAAATTTTAGGACTGGTAGGCCCAGAGAACGTCTGGAAATGAGGGAGGTCAGGAGTGGGACTGTATGAAGGGCAGGTGCTGGTGGCTCTCAGATTAGCTAGTCACCAAGTCACCAAGACCCCAGCACACATCTCTGTGCAGCTTCTCTGGACAGCCGGGTCACAACACAAAGGACAGGCAATAAATCCCAGTGACCCACACAGGTGGCACAGGAAGGAGAGACTGATAATTACAAGCTCCTAAACAGTACAGAAAGGTGCACCAGCACGTGGCCACCAGCCTGGAAGAGGTGGTGAGGATCTAGTAGCTGGCATCCCTTGTCCTAAGTATCACTGCACAAAATCCTGCATGGACAACTCGGACATGTGCATCCTGGGGCCAGACAGCTGAACAGACTACTTGGCCTCACACTCTTCTATACACATACTCACAACACCTGGATGCACAACTACAAACAACTGAAATCCTTTTTGTTTTAAAATAAAATCATCATCATCTCCTATAAAATCTCCAGGATTTGCTACATTGCTGACAATAGTGAAACATTTTCTTACAGTCTCAAGGCACAAAACAGGTTTTGGAGACCCTGAATTTGGCTCGGAACTAGAATCATCACAAAACACTACAAGAAAGGCTTAGAAGTGAACACAAGGAAGACTTTCCATAGCATATATTTGAACCTGGGAAGACCAGACCTGACAAAAACAAACAAAAAAAAGCCTATTCCCATAAACACTGCCAAGTAGTTTAGACAGCTAAAGCATTGGAAAACACTCTAGCAGGCTTGCTAGGGACACTCTGTGCTGTCTAACTCTCTTCGCAAATAGGTTTCTCAATCAGAGAAGAATGCAGCCTAGGAACTTCGGATAGCCTTGTTTATAAACTCTGCCATGAGATGAGATTTACCCATTCCTAATTAAAACAAAAGGGTATAGTAGCAGAACAGTAGTCAAATCTGGCTGTTAGTGTGCTCTTCTATCCTTTCTGATTTTTTTTTTTTTAATGTTCCTATTCATCCTGTTACTTAGAGCTAATGTTTATTGTGGTGTCTTTTTTTATTTTATGGACAGCTTGTTTTAAAGAACTTATTAGCAGTGTTTTCTGTTTGTTAGGGGACAGAGAAATGAAACTTTCTGTTCTGAATTGCTTCCAAAAATTATATAAACTATTGTCAAATCTGTTAAAAACCAGATTGATTGGGTTTTTTTTCCAGTTTTCAGAGCATCAACACGGAGAATTGATCAGATCTAGATTTTCCATCATTCAACAAACTTTACAATATCTGATACTTTTTCATTATAAAAGTTTAAAAAAAAAAATCAAAATTACTCATGAAGTCAAATACGGGGGGGGAGAATACCAAGTACAAAAATATGTTTTGTTACACTAAAATGTTTCACTTCAATATATTGTTTTGTATTCATTTTTATATGCTCAATATAAGCACCTCGCATATCTTCATTTCATTTTCTTACGGTTGCTCTACAGAAGGGGAAAATAAAGATCTAAAAATAATTTACATTTTTACAAAAACAATTTCTCAAATTGGAATTGCTACAAAATAGCTAATTGTTAACACATAGTAACTTAGGTACTGTGAAACCAGGGACACAGACCATATATGCCTACTGGAAACTCACATGGAGCTCCAACAAATTCTGAGGGCTAGCATTAAAATTAGCTATACATCCCACTGCAAAAAAAAAAAAATTGTATGGAAATACTACTTAATAAAAAGAGATTTTGGCATAACTCTGATTATCAAGCATGAGAGTATTTCACACAATGGATTCTTTAGCTAACCAGGCCCCATGTGAAATACTGTTTTTAAAATCTGTAGCCAGCACGTTTAGGATTAGACAACAGAAAAAGAGATGCAAGTAGATGAGACTAAAAGCACTGAACTAGCTCACAGATGGACAAAGTCAGCCTGCAGCCAAGGACCTGGAAAACATGGGCAGAAGTCTCTGCTCTCTTACAGACTTTGCATAACCCTGGCCAGTCATTTCACATATAGTTTTGCAGTGTGCCTGAGAACTTGTCAGGGGTGAAGTTTGATGACACAGTGTCTGCTGAAATAGGGGACATTCTGCCCTTCTTCAGCAACAGCCACCTGTGGCACATTTCTGTTTACTTCCTTGCTCCAGCACAGATGCTTACCTGACCACTGCAAGCTGCGGAGGGAGAAATCCCTGTTGAAAACTACTCGATCTTTTGTTGCAGAGTAACCTTTCTTCTGGTTTAGTGGCCTTAGGCAAGTGTACGGTGCCATCGGGCAGTGCTGGCACAAGGGAAATGGTGACAGCACACAGCTAGGACATATGAACTGAATCCTCCTTTTCACAGGCAACCTCCAACCAGTTTTGGCACAGTCGCATTACCACAGTACACTTTTCAGGGCTGGCATCCACCTCCTCCTCCTGTGACCTTCATCCTGCCCAAGCTCCTCTTCTCTGGCCACCGTCACCTCACACCTTTCATCTCGGCTGCTCACATGATGGCAAAAGCCCTGATGTCAGTCAAAAGGAGTCAGACTATTTTAGTGAATTAAATAGTGAGTGTTTCCCTCCTCCATTCATTTTGCCCAAAATGCATTAGGGAATTCCTCACACAGCCAGCCTGGCTGTGGCATGGGAATGGTAACCTTTAATGGTGCCTTGGGGGGGTGGGGGTGGAGGGGTGGGTGACGATCAAGGCAGCGTGTACCACAGGATTTTACCTCTTCAAGCCAACCTATCTCCAATCTTGAAGGAATAGAACCATAAATAAGAGACCCATAAAAAGAAGATAATAGCACCTCCCTTTCTTTGAGAGATGTTATGAGGATAAATACATTAAGGATTATGATGTGTTCAGATACTACGGTAATAGGGGAGATAGAAGTAGCTAAGATAGATAAACTGCTATTGAAAAACACAGAGAGACTTTAAAAAGAAACAACATCCAGCTATGTAGAGAGCACAGTACTTTTGTAGTTACTACTTATGTGCCATCTGTGAACAAGGAAAGTACTCAAATCGGCTTTGTTCACGCTTGAGCTGGGCAAATAATGCAAAATAGCTACCTGTAAACCCTTGTCCAAATGTAAATTCTCCTTGATTGCCTTCCTATTCTGTTGACCCAGTTTACACAAATACTACAGTACAGGTACATTCTTGTTTATCAGAACAGTCAAATGTATGGAGGGAACTTGCGTTTCCCAAATATTTGATAGCTCCTCCATGGGTGTGGGAGTCAGACAAGGGGGGGGCCGGGGGGAGGAAGCAATACCACCTGACACAGGACATCAGTCACAAAGAGCAAATAGCAAGTTAGGTAAAGGAAATAACTAAAGTATAGTTATTATGCTAGCTGCATGCATCTAGCCAGACAGTCAGCCAAAATATGTTCTAAACTATTCTCATGATAATTTTTTTTTAGCAACAAAGGCTTCTGTTCATGCAAGTTTCTACACAGATAATTCATTATCAGAATAAAAGGACCATATTCACTGAGCTGGTTGCTTCAAATAGATTTTCTCCAGCTCCAGTTCAGAAACAATACCACCTACAATACAGAGAGACCATAAAGAGACAGTAAAATGCTGTAAAGCAAGCCTTGATTTGCTTGTGGTGTTGCTGTGCTGTTCATACAGCTTAAGTAGCTCAATGACAGTGTGTCTTGTGGGAAATCGGAAACAGTTAAGCTGAAGGGAGGCATAAATTCTGTTCGTTTAAATGACTTGGGTATTTTTACAGGGGGTGTTCAATCAGAAGGCGTCCCTCCTCCTTGGGAGGGAATTCTCAGAAGGCTGCTGTCTACCAAGCAAAACAGAGCTGGAATGACAAAAATGAGAGATTGTGATTACTAATAAGAAACAGTAAAAGCCAATACAAGTTATTTTTCAGTAATGAGCTAAGAATGTTTAGATCCCAGGAAACTTTTCTTTCTGTTTGGCATTTCTGTCTTCTCAGATGAACACACAAATGCACAAGTCTCTGGGGCTCCATTTCTGCCCTCTGGATATCATAGCCACCATCTTAGCAATTGAGAATATTATCAGCCCCGTGGGAAAGAAAAATGTTTTTACAGAAATACAAAAGGTCTTTGCCTGATGAAGATCCTTGTGAGATGCCCTACATCAAGTGCCATTCTCTCATTAAATGACCAGACCAACATCTTTCAATACAATTGTTTCTTTAATTTTTTTTTTCAGAATTATGAACAAAGCCATTCAATATAAACGCTGATTGCTCAGGTAGATCAGTTAAACGGAAAGTGGTTTTAAACACTCACATTGTCTCTCCTCCCCTCTCCCCCCACAGTTTCATTAGGTTGGTAAGTGCTTCTTTGTAATTCCCATTTTGTCAGCACTACAATATCACTGCAGTATCTGCCATGCAGAGACAAAAAAAAAAAAGAATAGGAAGGAGCTGTCAAATAAAAAAAGGATCTTAAAGACTGTAAATCACCATAGTATGGAGTATATGGTGAGGGTAATCATTAAAAACATATCAATCAGTGGGAGGAGTTTTGTTAAGGAGAAAGAGAGAAAGAACAAAAAAAAATTGATGATGTTGAAGGTCTTGAGCACTATACAACCAAATTCCTCTGTAAACGGACCTGGTAACACTGTGCGAGGTGGCCCAGTGGCCTAGCCCAGCATGAATTTCTTCAGACACTGCTCATAATTGGGCTTTTTCTTTTCACTGTAAAAGAAAGATGTTGATTTCACGATTCTATTAAAAATCCTGGCTCTCATGTCACAAAAGAAGGGCTTGTATTATATTATGCACTTGCTGAACTAGACCATCTTCAGGGCATTTGTGTGCCTGCTAGACAGATGGCACATCCCTCAGCCATTTGAATATGAAAACTCTAGGAGCCCCTAAAGACACCAGGAAAGTAAAGAAACAGTCAGGAGGTAATTAGAGGGCAGAAAAGATCAAAAGGGCCCAGAAGGAGGCAGTTTCAAGGTATTTTCTTAATCAACAAATCCATACATGCTGGAGGGCAAGCCCTGCACCATTCAGCTCTTGTTTTATAACTGAGGATGCCTCTCACTCTTATATCACACGTCTGAGAGAATGATCATGAAGCACTTCTTTTGCAGTAAAACTATGCAGCATCAGTACAAACAGAAATAACATGATGTTTAGGAACTTAGGAAGTCCCAGACAAGACCAGAGCTATAGTCATTGGCTAATAAACCAATATATCCTTGTGGCTCTTGGCTTCATGGAAGATTTTCTGCTACACACATGAACATAGTCTGTGTAGGTCTCCACGAATATGGATAGAGATAGTCTTCAACAGCAAAAGCTTTTCCAGTATTTTTGGAAGACATCCCTTCCAAAGTTGTTAGCCTTACTGTAATAACCCTACGGTTTTTTATGATCCCAGAACAGTTTTACATCTAATATTTCTCACAGCTCTTCTGAAATCTGGGTGTCAACGCTCTTCAACAGGAGGAAGTTTCAGCTCATCTCAGCGGCGATATAAAATATTCAACTTGGGAAAATATAGAGCCTATGTTTAAGGCAGAAAATGACAGTTTAAAAAAATTTTACAAAGGACCGTCCTTACAACACTGCAAAAACTACAGTTCAGGAACAGAGCTGGTAATCTGAAATGCAGTTGGTAGGGAGGAAGATGTCTGAGATCTGTTTGGATTTGGTCCCATTTTTACAGCAAGCAAGTAACATTTCATTGTAGGTTTGGATAACTGGAAGCTCCTGGGGCATGGCTGTTCCTCAGGACAACAGTGTTCCAAAGAGGAAAAAAAAAAAAAAAAAAACAATTTTCCCTGAAGGGNGGGCTTCGGGGAACCCCACATTCCCCGATTCAAAAGCAAAAACCTCTCTTTCTTCAGAACTAGAGACCAGCAGCTTGCAGCTGATTCCTGTTGAGTCTGCCCCATAGCTGCATGGGCATCCCTTAACATGCTGCCTTTGTTGCTGTGAAAATTCATTAGACCCCAGAGGTTTTGAAGACATCATCACTGGGCGATTTTTTAATTGTCAAGACTGATATGGGAATGCACACCACCCAAATGTGAGCTACCAAAGCTAGTCATTTAAAGTTTGCATAATGTGCATAAATATCCACCAATCCTTGTTTTTCTATTTTTCCAGCTTTATTGGTTTGTTGTATTATCACATAAACAATCAAAAGATCCAGAAAGTTCTGCATCTCTTCTCCCTGCTATACCAATCTTTGTATAAAGATAGCCAATACTTGAAACTGGTAGCAATAATTGCAGCATCTGAAGCTGAGCAATGGATACCATCTTCCTGATAGAATTATATAGAATATTAAATAAAATAGGCAAAAGCCCTCTTGAAAAATGTTACTCCTTGTCCTTCCATATTTTACTGTACAGGTATATACAGACACTATGGAAAAGATTTAAGAATAAAGTACAAGGATTGCCAGCATGGAGAAGGCTTTTGTGTGTTGCAAATCTCTACAAAGATCTACAAATCAGACAAAAAAGGAAAATGAAAGGCACAAGGTTTGGTTAATGTGGTTTTAGGAGAGTCTGCTCAAAGATATGAGGGTAAAAATGAACGTGCACTGAGAAATCAGAAAACAGCAGACTACGATATATATTAATCTCTTCAGAGTTACACAACAGTGATAAGGGAAATAAAATAACCAAATACATTAATGCTAGTCACAAGGGACCAGAAACAGATTTTATAAATATATTTAGTCTGTTAAATAAACAGAGGGAAACAATCAGCAGTGATTACAAACAGCTTATTTAAGCAGTCTTTAATAAGCTCAATAGCTTGGAGAAGCGAAGCCTCTTTGAAAGTGATAAAAATCAGTCTCTCTATTGGGTGACTAGTTAAGAACCATCTACAAAACCCTCAGGGTCAAAATTTGGTCCCACTGTAGTAAATTGGGGTTTTATCAGCGACTTCAATTTTGCCCTCTAAGTATAAGCTAACATTCACCTGCCTGTGAAGCAACAGTCATAGATCCCAATAGACAATTTTTCTTTTAATCCTCCAGTTATTATCCTGGGGAGGGTCATGGTCCACTTCTGCCAGAATTTGTGAACTCATGAGCTTGAGCTTCTAGGTGAAGATTTGCCATGGCAAACAAACTGCTAGAGGTGAAGAGAGACACAGCAGTGATCTTGCCATTCTCATGGTCCTGAGAGTAGCTCTGTACGGCACAGATGAAGTGCCCAGTTTGAAGATTAGGAAGCCACTGGGCAATTATCATCCCAACACAAATGAGTACCCATGGACTTTGTTCCACCTCTAATAAGGACATGATGCAGCTGAAGCTGTAACTGGTAAGAAGACTGAAAAACAGTCGGCAGGTCTCAAAATGCAAAGGGCACCACCTATTGATGAGCAGGCCAAGCATTGGACAGTTTTACAAGAAGATAGGCAGTAGTATTCTATTAAGCAGTATATAGTATTAACTAGTAACTGAATATAAAAGAACATCTTTCACACAATAGGAGATGTAAGAGGTGGTAGCAGTGGAAAAATTACACTGTAATTTTTAAAGTGGAAAAGCGTAGTAGATAACCAAAACCAGATGTCCTTGCCCAAGATGGTATTTTCCTGCTTTCCTTATTACACTGCCCCATTACCCTGAAAACTCCAAAGGAAAAAAACTTTCAATAACCTATTTTTGAGGATGGTTCCACAACAAAATTCATTGGCACAACTGTTGTTGTCATTACTGCTTGTCATTTCATACAGGTGTTTCACATATACTCGGCATGCCACAAGGAAGGAATGTGCTCTCACTTGCTGCTTACACTTAGACATGTTTCCTCTATTCTCTTACACATCTACCTGTCAGGCTGTCTCTCCCACCTAGGGCAGAGTTAGATCAGACTGGGCTATCACAGAGAAGCATCAGGAGTACAAACAGGCTCAGACCACCAACAGGGAAGAGAGTGCCTCTAACAAACCACCAAACATCATGAAGCAAAGCACTTGGCATCCCATCGCTAAGCCTGACCTGCCTCCGTATCTCAGTCCATCTACAGCCTGTTTCCTGCTGATTGCTCCCGTTGCATCCAGCCCACACACACACACACAATGGACTTGGGACAATGCAGTTCAGTTCAATTCTGGATAATGCAGGAGGAAAAAGAATTTGAAAAAAACAAAGCCAAAGAAAAAGTTAAGAGTGCTGTGGCATGCAGTTATTGCTTTAACCTCTACACTGGAAATCAGCTGTCAGAGATGGAGGCAGGGGATCTACTTCCATTTAGCCTGCCTCCCAGGATGACTAGGCTTCGCCCTCTGAATAATCTGCGTGGCTCTCTCCAAGCATAATTCCAACTCTGGCAAACCTAGCCAACAGCAAACATGTATTTCTCAAGGCTCCTATGGGGATTTATTCAAAACACTTTACAGCATGAGGCTAACAAGCTGGAAAGAGCAGGGAAGAAAAGAGATGCCTCATGACTACTGCTTGGGCTCCAGGGTTGGGGACATAGCAGAACATCAGGGTTACTCCAAAATGCTTTTCCTTCCAACCTTCCATAAAATTCCTGTCACAACACTGTCACACCCAGTTATTAAAAAAAAAATCTTTTTCTAGCTCTGCACACAATTTCAGCACACTAATCCTTTCCTACAAAGGATATCCTACCATCAGACATATTAAAAAGGACTCTTTTGCCAAGAAATCAGATTGTGTTAGAGTGAATTAAGAAAGGATAAAAACTGATGGGTATTGTACCTGACCAACAGAGAATAATCATTCCTGGACAAAGTAACATCCCATGGCAACCCTTACAAAAAGGCCATCCAGACAAGCTGACTGTGATAATGCCAGACAACAGTGAGAATTGCCAGCAGCTGGCAAGAAGAGACAGAAATCCAGCACTGAGAATAGAACAGCTGAAAAGGGAAAGTTTCTACTAATCCAAACCAGGAACATCATCTTAATTGTTTCAACATCCCCTGTACCTTCAAATACATCCCTCTCACCCCGCCTGGATGCTCAAATACTCTGTTTGAACTGGAGGAGCACAGGTCCTGAAAACAAGCAACATGATTTTCACAGCCTGCCTTGTTAATTCTCTCTTTTCCCCTTAGAGAGCTGATCCTCAGGGGTCACTCCCCCCGCTGCCACACAACCTGTCACAGGGTGCGCTTACTTCTTCCACTCTGCCTCCCACTTCAAAGTCTACAGGTAGTCAGACAGCAGAAGGACTGAAACCACAACAAACCATAGACTCAGGGAGAAACACGTCAGAGAGAAAGCAGGAGGGGAAAGAAGACAACACCGAAGAGGAGAGCACTGACAGAGCTCAGAGAAGACTTTGATTAAAAGTAGTAGTAGCTGGATTCAGAAGCCCCAGACAAAAACCCAGCCAAAAGGGTCACTCTTTATCCGATTCAATTTAAGTACTGTAAAAAGGTCATATTTCTTTCTTGCTACTGAGGAACAGGTTCAATGAGCACTCCAGAAGAAGTGCTTCATAACACCCCTCAGTTCTTTGCTCCTTGTTACCTCCATTTTCATCACTTTGAGTACCAGACATCCCTCCTCTGCCCAGTGATGGGTTTCATACATGCTCTACTGAGCTCCCCCTCCCCTCCAGCTGAGTGTCCGACTCCCCTTCCCACACTGTGGTTCTGGGTCCCCCTCCCACTACCTCACATGCCATGAGCTCTCATGGGCCCCATCCCTTAGCAGGGACTGCAGGTGTGTACCAAGATATTTCGGGTCATTTCCCTCAGTGTGGGTTTCCCCCCATCGACTTTCACAAGAATACATAGTGCTTTGCTCCTAACTGTCTTTCTTTCAGATTACCTGAAAGGATCAGAGAGTCACCCAGTTTAAAGGCACTGTTGTGAACCGGTCAGAGAAAGAAGAAAAGGAATAGTGCAAAATACATCCATGTGAGAAGCCTGGAAGGTGTGGATGTTGGAGGAGGACTCTGAGAAGAAGGGGTAATTGGGCATATCACAGCTGAGCAAAGGGACAGCTCTGAGAAGAATTAACCTGTGATACAAACACAATGAACACAATTTACATTAATTCTTTAGATCAATCTAACCTCAGCAGACACTAGTTACACTGTGACTGTTGTACTCGTCAAGGTAGGAGCTTGCACCTGGAAAGAACAGAGGGAAAAATGAAACAAGTGAGCAAATGTCACAGGAAGAAAAGAGGCGGAGATAAACACAGAGCAGAACTTGCTGTGTTAAACTCCACAGTCCCTGCTTGCATATCTTTTTTATGTAAATTGGATGTAACAAATATCTTGATGTATTTAGGAAAATTGCAGCAGTTTTTCCATACTATTGTTGTATAACTATTTGTCTTCTTTTACTAATGCCAGCAGGCTTAGATAAAGACTCTGGAGAGGGGGGGGGGGAAAAACTTGCTCTGAGTCACACCAGCAGAAAATCCATTTACTTCAAGTGATGTTTCTATGGGTTTATACCACTATAGCCACAAGACAAATTTGTATCGTGCAGCAAGGCAGAAGGGGAAGGAGGAGAGGGTGCTTCCCTATCCAGTCTTTGCAACAACATCAAACATTGCTGTATCTCTGTCTCATGCTAAAGAGGTACCTCTGACTCCTCGTCTCACCGGAAAATGTGGACATTTCAAAAATACTTCATTTCTGATAGTTACATATGCAGTGCTTTTCTGTAAGTACATAGTTATTATAGTGCTGACCACAACACTGCTGCATCACCATAGTAAATGAATTCCTTAACGTCCCTTCCAGAGCTTCTGGCAATGTCTTGACAACATCTGGGGGTGACAGGAGATACAGTGCCCATTAATCATCTGCATAATTATTTACATACCACCTACAGTGACTTAGTAAATACAGATCAGGAAGAGTGTGGAGACTGGAGTCAGCTGTAGAAGTTCAGTTGCCGTTCCTAGTAGTTCTACCAAAGTGTCCTCACCTGTCCAGAGAGATCAGACAGATGAGACACTTGTGAAAAAACAGCATTGTTCTTTAAAATTCAAGAGAAAAATGGAGGCACATACTCATGAAGTAATGCTGTGATAGTCCAATGTCACACAGTCCTGGACAATTTTTCAGAGATACTTTCTATATGGATTGGGCATGATATTTGGGATTAAGTTTATAGTGGCATACAAGAATGGTGTCATGAGATGCTGAGCCTTACCCAGTTTAGCAGGTAGGTAGTGAATTTTCACACTCTGAAATATTCCTAGTTCTCTCCCTCAGAGCTAAGAACCTGGGAGAGAGAATCTGGTCATATTCTAAATAAAGGTTTCATCAGCACCTCATTGGTAAAGCGTTAACAACTGGCGACTGCCAGAAGTAGTTAATGGATATTACTCTTTGTTTACTTACTAGCGGAAGACGTAATAGCTGTTTTGTACTTATGCTTCATACCTCTGTTCAACATTTACTAAAGCTTTCCTAAACCATTTAGCAAAACTTTTATATACAAGGTGCACACAAATGATGGACTCACCGCAAGTCCCATTTCTGACAGTAAATGTGAAGAAAATTTTGCAATCCATGAACAGCAAAACGAGAACAGATCCTCATGTTGCAATTATTACAGAGGTCTTGCTGAGGCATGCCCTGTCAAATGAGAATATTGTGTTAACTAGATAAGAATTCTCAAGAGATGCTCTACCTTAAACCCAACTTCCGGAAAATCTGAAAATAAGAGTCTGTTTTACCGTTAATAGTATTGTTGCCTTAATAAAAGCACAAATATACTACTCCCTACAGTCAGAGATAATCAAGACTGTATTCAAACCAGCATTTGGATTAGGTGTAGATGAGCGTACGAGTTCAACAGCAGCAAATCGCCCAGAGCAATAGGTCTCTGAACATCATTCAGGTGACACTGGGGGAAACGACAAGTTCCCATCTTTTCCTCCAGCCTCTTGTAGCAAGCAGGCTGGCCTGTTTTCTCCTCTAGGGCTGATTTTTTAATTATTATTATTTTATTTCTAAATCAAGCTGAAAGCTGTATGGAGATGGAGAAAGTAATTTAAACAACACACCACCTGCCAATTTTCCACAGCTAAAACACTCACGGCTCTTGGAGAAAAACTGACTGAGCTCCTTCACAATTATTAGTCAGAGTGTGGAATCTAGTATCAACCAGAAGGAAAAGTGTGCTACGTCTATTTACATAATGTATCATTTCATAATATATAATGTACTCTTATTGCAACATTATATCAATTATTTACCAAAAAAGCTTTAATAAATTTAACTGTGTTGCTCCCACTTATCAACCACTTAAGAATAATTTAAAGCTCATTTCCTGATGCACTGAAATTATTCTAAACTATGCATGCTGGCAAACACAAAAACCTTTTTACTCTCCATTTGCAAAATGACATCTGCTCTATTTCCATCTTTGTTTTCAGATGCAAGATTACTTCAGCATTTTATCTCTTAATCTGTCAAATAGCATTGTCAAAAACCAGAGAGTAACACTTACTCCTCAAACCCCCTAGATTCAAAATTACAAAAGCTACACATAACATTTTACCAAACTTGCATATCAGACAGAAAAGAAATCATATAAACTGTCTTCCTTTCCTTTATAAAAATGTCCCTTCTGCTAACAAGTCTGCAAACATTTGTAACACCATGAAGGGAGAAAGCCTGACAGATTTATTATTACAGAGTGCCTGCCGCATAGCTACAGTGGAAGGTAGTCTTCCATTATTAGCAGAATTTTCAACCAACTCCATCTTTCTGTTAGCGTAGGGTCAGTCCTGTTCTGGTCTCAGGCACACAGATACAAAGAGACAATAAAAGCCATCAGTCCTGGTGAAGCCTCTAGCATTTGAAGTTTTAGCAGTCTGAGAAATTAACAGCCAAAAAAAATAACGGAGAAAACAGTGTTTTCTTTACTTCCTTGACAATCATTCTACACATCAGAACCAAACACAAGCAAGAGGCCTTGAAGAACACTTAAAGAAGCATGTGAATACAGACCCACTGCCATTTATTTCATCACCTCCCATGGTCCTTCTGCCACAGCTTCACATTTTGCTTTTTGCCTTCCAACACTCTGATCTGGGAAAGGCTTATTCACCTGCTTATCTTGGAGTCCACAGGAATATACTGCACACAAAATTAAATATGTACAGCTAGTATCAGAAGCCAAGGTTGGTTGGTTGCTTTTTAAATACAAGCAAGTTCAATAAAACACATTAGTAAAATGAAGTACAGTGTCTTTTTCTAGACAAGTGACTGTACCTGGAGAGTCTAACATTTCTGTTTTTATTTTTAAGTGATCTATTTCTAATCATTTCCTAGTTATTTATTTGGTCAAGATTTGCACAGATTTTTCTCTTTATTGTTGTTGTTGCAAAACTGAAGGGGCAAAGAGCAAGCTGGCTCTGGCAGCACAGGCAGCACTGACAGGGTGAAAGGGAAGGCAGGTCCCAGGTCAGAGTGCTGGGAAGGAGAGAGGAGGCTGAAGCTAAGTTTGGGATATGTCAAAGAGGTAAAGAACAGACTGACCATGTCAGGAGGACGTTGGGAAAGTTAGCAGAGAGCGTTGTGTGTGGAGGTGAAGGGTGGGTGGGGGAGCCAGCTGCAGATGTGCGTGACAAGCAGAGGGCAGAACTCAGACCTGTATGCAGGCAAAGAAACTGGGACAAAGGGGCTTTCTCAGGGTACCAGAGCCTGAGTAAAAAGGTTGGATGGAGTTGACGGTAGAGGATTAAGACAAGCAGTCAGAAGGAAAAAGGCGACAGAGGCTGCCTAGGTACACAAACCAAAAACACTGCAGAAAGAACAAAGTGCTCAGCAGTGGTATGTTGCTGGCCAGAGGGCCTCAGAAGTAGGAAGCAGTGAAAGAGGAAGGTGGTGAGAAACAGCCTGTGATGTGGAATCAATGAGTGACAGACAGACGGCAGAAGGAGCCAACTCAAGAAAAATGTATGTTTCTTTAATAAGATCGGTTTGATCCATGACTATAAAAAACCCCCATATTTCTTGTAATTGCATGGTTACCATATGGCATCACTGCTCAGCAGAAGTATTCATATACCTTGTGAGAGCATTTCCACACTTAAAAATATTTGGATTTCTTTAACTTCTCTTCTGGACTTCCTGGTACTTAAAAAATTCTAGTTTGAAACAATTATACCACATCTCCAACACTGATTTCTACCACCACAACTTCTGTTGGTGATGCTTTTCATTAGATGATCTCAGGCCTCATTTACAAACCCGATCAGCATCATTATCCCCATTTTACAGATGAAAAATGAAGGTGCTGTAGATCAGCCTGCATTATTAATGTGAACTCTCAACCCTAAATTCATTTTACTGTCGTTTTCCTTGAAATATTTATTTGTACTTCTGCACTGAGGGTATTTTTGTCATGTATTTCTAACTTATGTCAAAAGTACCTGAAGCATTGTAGGGGCCATTTTTACCATTCTCAGAACTCTAGATAAATAAAATAGAACAGTGCCAGATTCCCACACTACTCAAAAAAAATCCACCCCACCCCCCGAGCTTACCCCTCAGTCTGAGCATGTTCCACCTTAACTCCAGCATCTCTAGGGAAAGCTCCTTCCTGTCTCCCCACAGCTCAACCTGTTCCCACATCCCCATCTTTCACAGAATCACAGAATGGTAGGGGTTGGAAAGGACCCCTGGAGATCATCTTGTCCAAACCCCATGCTTGACCAGGTACACCTAGCGCAGGGTGCACAGGACTGCGT
>WAAD01015221.1:29642-43790 GCA_013389945.1 Fregata magnificens
TTCAACCTTTGTGTATTGCTATACCTTTGCCTGAAAAAAGTGAAAAGTCCCAACTATGTAGATATGAGAATATAAGCAGAGACAAAGCACCCTTCAATCTTTACAGTAAGCTTCATGTATTTATCCCTTCACAACATACTCTCGAATATTTTTCATTGCCTGTGTTCGACATTTCTCTAGGATTTTTTTAAAACAGCCACAGAACTGGACAAAATCTATCCTACTAATGCTATGTAGAAATATAAGATTACTTTTCTTCTCTTTTGCTAGGAAGTTTCTTTTGGATATGTCAACCTTCTCTGGTGAAAAGACTGTTGTGAGGAAAAGAACTACAAAAAGTTAATGAAGTCTAAAGGTATACTTTTTATGCCTGACACTCATACAGGCTACACATTCTCATTTCTTGCTAATCTCTATGGCAACCTTTTGCAGATTCAGGAGTCACAGAGGAAGGACTGGTAGAGTACTTAAAAATGAACCCAAATCCACACCCAAAACCCTAAAGCCAAAGTGTATTTCACCTGAATCCTGAATGCATTTCCTGTGTTGAGAATAAGCAGAGGATTTTGATGAATAAATTAGAGAGCTCAATTTTGTCCTCAGGTTTTCCATACATACTTTGCATTCTGCTTCTCATCTCATTGTAGAATCCGTACTTTTCACACTGAATTCAAAATCATATCTTCTTGAGATAAACTAATCTGTAAAATAATCAGTGAATAATTTTAGGACCTCAGTGGAACTACTCACAAGCTGAAAATTAGGTAAGTACTTACATTGCTTGTTGAATTAGAGCTCAGATCTCTACAGGTAGAATTTTTGCATACAAGTTCACTGAAGCAGCAAGATGAGAGTTCTAGTGCTCGTAGTAGAGACATTATCCTTTTATTCAGGTGGCAAGTAAAAGCTTTATCTAGTATGTTTATCAGTCCAGTGTCAACTCTCAGAGAAGCTCAGCCAGTGTTCAGAGAAACCAGGGAAAACTTTAAATCATGAAGCAATTAGACATCTGCACCATGAAATGGACATGATCAAATAACTGCAAGGAGAAAACAAGCAAGATCTATAGGCACACACTTGTAAATTCCTTCCCAGAACTTCATTAAAAAAACTACTATGGAATTCTTTAACAAGAAGTTAATACGCACCAAAAGGAAAGGTGATATAGCTACCTGGCTGAAAAGACCATCAGTTTGGTCTAATACCAATTAAACAAAATGAAAATAGAACAAAATTAGCAGCTCTCATTTCTTTTAGAATGAGAATGGTAAAGTAAGAAAAATACTCAGAAACATAACACTTTTTTTGTTTTAATGCTATTCAGTCATTACAGTATGTCAAGATCATATTCAAATTTAAATAAAGTGAAAATTTTGATATTTTAGCAATATATCACACCTTTATATTTCATGTATTTTTAAGCAATAATGATTTTACATTGTGAAAACTCTATTCCTCATAACTGGTTGATCTGCAAGATTGACATTTTATTTTGAGCCAAACAGAATTAAGTCAGATATCTCAAAGTTTACCATGAAAAGTCAATTCTGAGTGGAAGGAGGTATGGGAGCAATTTATTTTTATGTTCTTTGGATTCTTGTGGACCTCAGAACCTAAAATTGTGACAGGCTGCCTTGTGAAGGCTATGGGAGCCTCAGATGGATCCAGAAATCAATCTTTAATTAGAGCAGTTGCTCATTTCCTGGCTTCATGGCAAGGAGTCTCAGTAGCCTTACAAGGTAGCCTTACAAGGTAGGCTGTTCAAAACCGAGGTTACTAGGTCTCTTAGCTAAAACAGAGCTGCCACCACTAGAATGTGTGAGGGATCTGGGGTGTGATGCCTTTAGATCCTGGCTTCAATGCTTTGAAACATCTTAACATCCATGATATTTCCTGAGAGTCTTTTCAGGTTCAGTCATTGGCACTTAATGACAAAGCTCTGTTTAGTTAGAAAATTGTGACTGGTTTTAGCTATCAAGAGAGAACCAAATGTGATTTATCTTGACTTATTTCCTTAGGAAGTATTGAAGAAAATGAATGGGTTCTTGTAGAATACGTCAGTTGCCACAGAACATTCTTTTCAGACAACAAACTTCTCTGTGGAAATTTTTTAGTTAGGCCTACTAGCAGTACCAGTAGCTGAGAAACCAGTACCTGAGAAACCATGTCTGTTAGCTCAGACTGCAGGGATTCATCAGACTGAGGATATAATTCCTGCACAAGTTTTACACATGCATACTACCACTGACTTCTGTAGAGCTCTTTCTAATTTACATCAGTGTAAGCAGGATCAGACACCTATTTCAGGAGCTTTGGAAGATGAGAACAAATGTGTCTGACAGTCACACAAACCAATACGAGAGGTACCAACAGTTTAATGTTGCCTCAAGCTGTTTAAAGCATGATCCACAAAGCTCTGTAGCTTTGTGAAATGGCCCATTATGGAAGGTGAACCATGAGCGAGAGTACAATCTGCCTCATATGAAAGGTTAAAAAACCCTAGTCTCTCTCAATTGATTTCACTGAGACAGTGAAATTAGAGACAGTGTAGAAAATTACTGCCATGAAAGAATCAATTGATCTCATTTATGCTGGACCTATTCTCCTTGTATAGATAACCCAAACCTGGAGCAAATGAAGAGGTAATCAGAGGATTTAGTAAGCCGGTGTATGGACCAGCAGTCCAAAATTTCCACTGAACATTTCAGACAGTTCTGTAGCTCAACTAGCCTCAGAGAGGAATCTCTTTTCAGCCAGTTACAGAGCCAACCAGCATCTAAAATCGGGAACCAGTCAAAACACTGTTCTAAAATAAAAAATGGATGGATAACGCAAATTTTCCAAGGGCTTGTCAATATTGATTTTTGAAGTCAAACTGCTAAGGACCACACTTGCGTCCTTTGAGTAGTAGTTTGCCCCAGTTAATTAGCCAACTGCCCTCCTCCTCTCTCTCCCCACAAAAGCCCATACAAGGCTTTCGTGGGGTTTGAGCTGGTCCCTCTGAACAATCTTTGCTGCACCCTGTTTGGACGCCTGTTACCGTGTTCAGAGCTAGTCTACATATCTTTGCACTAAACCCTGTATGCATATTCTATAGATTTCCTTTAAAAAACGTATTCTGTGTACAACCTAACTTCAGCATCCTAATTGTTCCTAACACTTACTAATTGTTTATTCCCTCTCCTTTTTCTCCCCATCAGCATCAAAGGTTCCTGTAATTAACTATCTCTAAAGTGGTTTAGGGTTTAACCCCGACCCCGACCCCAAGAGTTAGAATGTGTATACACCTTTTTAATCCTCCATCTGTTTCTGTTCCTGTTAGATTTTGGTGATTGAGGTTTTACCATTATTAGTGAAAAAACACCTACAGATATTTGGAAAAAAAAATGTTTTTTTCATTGTGAATTTTATTTTCATTGTGAAAATACAGTTTTATAAAAACTAAAAATGATAAAAATGATAAAACCCCCATCAAATGTCAAGTAAAAGAATGAGGTTTTTTTTCCAAACATTTCTGTGATGCTTTCCTAAACATTGCATTCCAAAATGAAATATATTCAAAATGTGCCTTTGTGGGAAGTTCCAAGTGTGTTCGGTTTCTGTACAGATCTGAAAACGTCAACTTTCTAAATCTCTTAAAAATAGAATCATCATCTGCTGGTTGCTTTTATCTTAACTGCTGAACTCTCTGCTATTCCCTCATTATGGAAGCACAATAGATTCTTTGGTACTTGACCTCCCAACTGCCATTTCGCTTCTTTTCTCCTTCCCCTTTCTCTGCTCTGCACTTTATCTCAGTCTCTTAAGACCTCCTCCTTAATTTCCCCATTCTCTCTGGCATTACAAATAACCACTGAAGCTCACTGTGCCAGTCTCTTTCTTATTGCTTCTGCTCTTTCCTCATTTCTTTTCTACGTAGCTACTTTACTATCTTTACTGATTTTTTTTTTCATTCATTGCCACTTAGGTATGAGTTCATTTAATTTCACTTCATTAGGCTTCCAAAAGGTCAACATAAAATATTGGCATGGGTATACATATCTGCTTTTGGTAATTCTAATGAGTCTTTCACCATGGTATTTAGATACAGATTGGTGTACGGTATTACATTAAGCAATGGATATTCTTCCCCTTAAATGACTCTCAAAAGAGTAACTAATCTCCAGTTGGGAAAAGCCTCAGTTACTCCTTACACTTTATTCACATGAAAGATGGCTAATCTAGCTTTAAATTCTCTATAAATCATGCTCTACATTCAAAACAAAGTAAACTGTCATAGAGGTTTTAAAGCAACAGTGTAAGAGATTGAGAGTTTCACATTAGTGAAGATTCACTCTTTTTTTTTTTTAGGCGGGGAGGGGAAAAATAAGTTAAATTAGAAATCACTATAGCGTTCTATCAGGAAAAAAGACAGGGAAATTGCTTCAATTAATATCTCTTTTTTTTTTTTTTTTAGTAAACCCACCTCTTTTGTCTATTCCAATGTGATTGCAAATCCTAAAAACTATGAAGCAATTAAGAAGGTAACATGACTGACATCACCATAAGCTGGTTAATACACTGAGAAATAACACATTCGCATCAGGAGGTGAAGGACTCAAGGTTTTTGAAGCACACTGAAACAAAGAACATTAAAAATGCTTTTAAATTATTCCAGTTCAATTATATGATATAAACAGGCAGAACAGCCCAACTCAGTTGCAGAATAAATAATGGTCATAAAACAGCTCCTAATGTGTAGGTGAAAGTGTGCAGTAAGAGCTAATCCACACTTAATAATAATTAACAACAATTAATTAAAGGTATACATGACTGGATTTAGGAGTCTAATTATCCAGTTACCTGATTTGATGAAACATCTAGGTAATTAGGTAGGTAACTGTCCCATTTTCCATTACGATTAATTATGGGTGTAAAAATGTTATTAAATGTTAATTTAGTTTATCTCATCAGAATGTAGGTTATGTCCCTCTCATAACTGTACTTATGTTGTTATAGTTCATTCACTTGGTTTATAATATGGATAATGTATTCAATTCAACAGTATTTGAAAAATGAATCAAATGGTGATTAAAGTGTTTGAAATGTTAATTAAAGTGGTGAGTCTGCCCTCTGTCTTCCACATACTTATACACAACTTAATGACACATTCAGTTCCTTTGATTTCAATAGGATCATTCATGGTAGAAAAGGTAAGTTGTAAATATTTACAAAACTGAGAGTCTCACAGGAAAGAGAGAAATGCAGAGAAGAAATCTGCTAGCAAGGAATTACAAGACTAAGACATTACATCAATGTTCACTGTTTCATAAAGTGTTGGTATTCAGCCTCCAAAATAAGATACTTTTGCTATGTTGAGGCTTAGGTGGTCAAAAGCAGTGTTCACTTGTGAAAATCTCTGAAAAATATATTTCAAAAATACTTAGGAAAAAATTATGGAAAATTATTTAAGACCCATTCACCAGCTATCATATAGATAGAAAGTATTTAATGCTGCTGTATTTCTTTGGTTTGTCTTGTGTAATGGAGTAAAATTACACCTCCAGAAAAGAAGAGCTTAGATTAGAGGAAATAGAAAAATACTACAATTAAGTTGAGGAGCTCTTCACAAAAAAACCCCTACCTACTTGCTAAAATAGCATCTTCTTCTTTAAATATGTCATGAAAGCCATAAATTCTTTTCTAATACACAGACTTGCCTATAATGTTTTCAGCCTACTGGTGACTTGCAATACTTATGCTGAAAGCTATTCAAACACCTTTGTATCCTGAAGTTTACATGCATTTAAAGAATTTTGGTTGCATATACGTACTTTGTGGAAGAAGACTTTCAGAATATATTCCTCACTGACACTTCAAAGGTGCTTGTGTCCCACAGTCATGGGGTTTTTTTAATAATTTCTCTTCATATTTACTGGTCACATTTTATCTGTTTTGAATAGACTGAACTAAAGTTTCTGTTTGCCAACTCAAAAATTATATCTGCACAGTCACCTTTTCAGTAAACCTTCCCAACAAGTAAATGTGGGATCGCTGAAGTGTAAAGTGAAAGGAAACAAATGAGGACTGCAAGCATATATTCACTAAATATTTGAAAAAAAAATTGTGAATTGTTTTTGGCTGCCTTCACCATCTAGTTATGACACTAATGATCTCCTCTTGCTCTGCGACTTCCCTGGCTAATTCTGTTTGTTAAGCATTTTTTTTTTTTAATGGTCCAAGTCTGGAGAGTCAGGAGCCCAGGAACACCTACCTTTTTATTGTCTTCAGATCTACCTAGAAGCTGTCAGTCGACTTCCACTAAAACAGCATTACCTAGGGTTCTCAGTTCCCTGTAAAGAAAGAGGATTCCACTGGTAAGACATTGGTTGATGTGGTTTGCCATAGGAAACAGAGAACACTTCATGTGAAGCTAACCCAGATTAGATTCAGATTAATGAATCTGGACTTCTAGAATTTTTGTTGAATATGGAAATAGTTCCATTTTAAGGCACCCTCTATGTTGCTTGAAAGAATGACCTGGGGTGAAAGAGAGTTTCATGTGATGTTACTGGCCTGTGGAAACAGGAAACCTCTGAATCTGTGATAGACTTTTATCCTCTGTTCCTCTGTTAGAACAAGTAGTAACTCATCATTACGAGTTAGGTAATTCACCACTGAGCTGTTACCTGTGGTAATAGTTAAATCATTGGGTAATCATTCCTTTGTGGTAAATGGTTGTGCAAATATCAGTGGAAGGAACACAGAGATACATGTACTTCTATAAAAAGTTAACCCTTGAACAGTATGAATAGGTATTAAACTAATCAGATCAATTCCCAGCAGTAAATTACAAGAAGCATGAAACTCAAGTTATAGTAGCTGATAACTCATTGTTAGACTGTGTTGGTTTGCTTTTCTTTTTTTTTTTAAATGACTGATAACTGAAATTGATATAGAGACTGTGTACCAGATTGGGCTCTAGAAACTCTTAATTCTAATCAAATCTTAGATAGTGTCCACATAAAATTGCTTGAAGTGGCAAAGGTGGGAAAATAAACTGTAACCTTTTTTATTTTTATGATGATGAATGATAATTTATTATAATTAAGATTGGAATTTTGTGTTCATTTGTTTTCTAGATTGTTTTATTCTCTTGTTGTTTTCAAAGCTAAAAATTCAGATCCCCATCTAGCTTAAAAGATGCTTTAATGACTTGAAAGCTCATGAAATAGTACAAGAAAAGTTAGAAAAATTTCTTTGAAGCCTACTGATGATAGGGGTTTTTTTTCTGTGCTTTTTTTTCTCCTTACACCTGACAGATGACAGAAGTGAGTTGCTTATTTGTTGGGCTCAAAACTTCTTGGCTGTAAATATTTACATAAGCCCCATAATTAATGTTTTGATGAAACTGTCTCTTAAAAAATTCATCATCTATTCCTCCTTCAATAAGGTGTGTATTTTCTGAGATAGCTAGTAAGGGTGATATACACAAGGTTAACTCCAGCCTACTGAATTTCACTGGGTTCTATGTCATTACTAGAGAAAGGCTTCTTCAGAATATGACTGTGAATGTAAGGTAAGTTTCAACGACAAATCACTCTCTTTGCTTTCACTACAGGTGGACCAGGTTGGAAGGGGATAGAGCAAGTTGATAGCTCATATGAATAGCTTTTAAATTTCAGGCACTCAAAAGAGTATTGCTAGTTTTCTTTACTTTAGATATTGAAATTATTTGCAAGATGACATAGTTCTCTGGGATACTTTCATGTGTTTTAAATAGTTAAAACAATTCAGTAATACAAATGGCTTATTCAGGAAACTGTGTCCTCAGCTTTCAAAAACTATTATCCGATCAGGGCTTTATCTTTTTTTCCCAAGTAAATTTTAACGCAGCACTGGCAGGCCCCGCGCTGCTGCTGCTGCTGCCAGCACCTGGGCACCTGATGCCAGTTGAAGTTTAGACTCGGTTATGTATTTTGTTTTTCCCCACTGTAAGCTTTGTTTAACCTTCACAAGCTATTTCATAGAAGTGGTAGACACTTTCAAACTACAGTGAAAGCCTAGCCCAGTAGAAACATTTTGTTCATGGTAATTTGTGCCTTAAATTTCCAGGGCTGTATGTTTTAAACCTGGGTCTTATTTGACTTCAGTATGCTTGCAGACTCACAAAAAGGAAGAAGTAAAGATTTATAGATGAGTCAGATTAACTACAACATCCCAAGTTCTACATATTCTTAAACAATCGATGTATAAATACCTAGAGAATAAAAAGAGGAGAGAAAAAAAATCCTGATTCCTTCCTTTGTTGGGACAGTTTACCTACTGGATGGTAGGGAGGCAATAAACAGGACTCAATACACTTGAGTTGAAAAGGTTTTTGTCATTCTCCAGTTAGTGCTATCATATACAAACAGAGAAACACAGGAAATATGTTTGTTAAACTGCAGTTCTCAATCTCCAGAAGAATCACAAATGGTTGTAAAAATTATTGTAAACATTAATTAAATCATTAAAAATAAATGATATTATTATCAAAAAAGTAAAAGGTAAACCAAAAGAAAAATAACAAAATATGAGTTATGCTGGCTACTTGTTGGCAGCAGTTTAGTTTTTCAAGCTGCCAACAGCCCATTCTTGCTATCTCTTTTTGCTTTTCAGCTCTGGGAGACCTGAGCTCCTGCCAAAGATTTAAGTGAGTTAGCTTTTCCCCATTCCCAGATGCTGTGGGAAAGATCGTCAGGCAATAGATAGCCATAAAAGGGGTTTTCATCTGTAAGAAGTCTGCGAAACACTGATATACAAGAAATCACAACTGACTGAAAAACTCCGAGTACAATGGTATCTGGTTCCTTATGAGAATTGAAGGGCCTGGGAATAGATGGTGGTCCCTGGGGTCTCTCCTTAGCCTGGTTGTAATCAGTTCATTAATGTCTCGGGTGACGGAAAACACACTGACTGCGCTGGAAACACCAGTGTGGGAAGCGCTGTGTGTGGGGTGGAGGACTGTATGGGAATTCATGGTACATTTCTTCATTTCTTCCATGATGAAAGGTGCAAAGATGCTGTCCTAAGAAAAATGAATCCACTGCATAAATACAAGATGACGATCTAAGGAAGCACAGCAGAAGAAGATTTGGGGGTTGAATTGAATCACAAACTGAATATAAGGCAATAGTAATGCTGTATAAAAAAAGACAAATTTCATCCAATATGTATTAATGTATGAGTTATATGTGAGAAACCAGGTTATTTATTCTGCTCTACTGATCAAGGAGTTATAAGGTCTCATTTCAGCTTCTGTATGCAGCTGAGGAACCAGGTTTTCAGAAAGCTAAAACAAGTGAGAATTGTAGGCATCTTAGAAAACATTATATATTAAGAAAGTTTAGTCCCTGAATTTATTCAGTTTAGGAACAGAAGTTAGTAGTCTTTTTAAAAAAAAAAAAACAAAAAACAAGGAAGTCAGAGGGGCAGATATGATGGGAGTCTTGTGACTTTTCTTCTTTCAATTGAGAATGAAGTGAGGGGAAATATATTTTCTTGCAAAAATCTAGATTTGATATTGGAAAAATGTTTCTATTCTAAGAATAACAGAATACTAGGAAAAGCTACCTAGCACGTGGTTTTGGCATCTCCTTCAAAGCAATATTTCAATGAGACATTAAAAAAAAAATCACTCATAAACACCTGCTTACACTCTGTCCTGTCTTAGCTCAGGTGTTCTAGACTAGAAGTTTTCTTGAACTCCCTCCCACATCTGCAGTGCTACGCAGGAGGGTATGGATCTTAACGGTCAAAGATGAACATAACTTGAAGATAATTTTTTGAAATTGTCTGGGCAGGGAGGGAAGTCAATTAAAATAAAGACACCCTCTCCCCCCTCCAAAAAAAGCCCCAAAACCCCTAAACAGGAAACCCCAGTAAGAATATGTAGGTTATGTCTGTGTTAAGTTCAACCTATAGAAAAACAAATTCAATCCCCCAAATCCTTAAATCCATCCTAAAATTTTTGACTGTTGTTTCAGAAGATAAGTCCTGAAGAGTTGCTGTTCACCCAGCATTTAAGGAAGCATTACTGTAACTTTAGTGGAGATAAATGACTCTTTTTCCCCCTCTTAGAATTGTCAATTTCATTTGAAAGAAATATCAGACAGCCTGAAGGTAGGCAGATCTTTTACTTGATAGCTCTTCAATCTAATCACTGTCCATGTGGCCACTTGTGTTCAATGGTCTTATTATACCTTTTATCTTACTGTTATTATTGTATCTTGTTACCTCTGAAGACTTCATGAGGCTTAAGTTACTGCTGAGCAAATACTTAAATCCTGCTATGCCATATGCCAATTAAATATGATTAAATTAAAAGCTCCTTTCTGTTGTTATAACAATGGGAATTCATTAGTGCAATAGGCACTCTTCTTGCAGTATGTGAAATAAGTTCCAGTCCAAAAGGTGAACGGTTCGTTGAAAGAAAGATTTGCAATGATCCCACAACAATGCCTAAATCAGTGTTGTCTTTGTTTCATGTGGAACAGTTATTTTGCTTGAATGGAGCACTGGTTATCTTATCATTTAAGGTATGCCCACATACCGTCATTGGTTAGCTATGAAGCCAAATGATAAGAGGAGTTATGAGATTATATTGCCCAGAGATGACAAGAGACATTAACAGTAGGACGATGACAATGTGGAGCTAGGAATATGCAGAATACAGAGCTGAATTCACTAAAAAGACCTCTCCATATGCAAAAATAGAAACATCGTAGGGAGAAAGTCCCTCCATTGTCTCTAGATGAGTTTAGATTATGTCACTGTCAAGACATGGAGAACAGTGAGAAGTAAGAAGCTTTTTTCTTTGCTTGTTTTTTATCTTCTTGCTAATGACCTCAGCTTCACAGAAAATGTTGCAAGGCCCTACCAGTAATTACAGAAAATCCTATGCTATAGTCTCTGTCCTTTGAGTACCATTCACTTAGGCCAAAAAGGTTAATTAATTTGAAAACACTAAGATTATTATTGATTCAGTAGTAATCTGTGAAAGATATCACTGTAAACCTCAAAAATTCTATTTTAATTTTGTTAATGTTCCTATTGCTGTTTCTACTCCACTGCAGTTGTTCTAAGGATTAAAATCTCCCTTCAAAACACAGACATCAGGTTACAAGTAGTAGGATTTAAAAACTTTCATCTGAGTTTATTTAAAAAAAAAAAAAATCTTGAGGGTTTTTTGTTGGGTGGGTTGTTTTATTTATTCCCTTGAGGGTCAAGAGGTGAAAAGCTAACACTCTGAATTCCCTATTCTGGGCCTTCCAGAAAGTGAGATAAGTGAGGCTTTTGCTATCAGTTCAGGCATTGTAGTCTCTCCTTTCTTTTGCTTTCCTTGATGTGTATACTTACCTGCTGCAACTGTACAGCAGCTGCAGGAGGTTGTGGTATTGTGCCAATATGTTTGTGTTCTTCCCCAACAACTGTCTGCTACATTTTCAAAGTATATCGATCACTCAATATCCATGGATATAATTGCACCTCCTGTGGTCATGCCTACACTAGCCTGGGTACTGACTGCACTGGGGTAGCGGTGAAGAGAATTCTGGCAGCCAGATTACTTTCAAGCATCTCCAACTTCTTGTATAGGCACTAGCAAGCTCAGGTAGCTGCAGTTTAATTGCTTTTGGCACTTCAGATAGCCAAATGAAGTTGAGATTGATGCTATCTATAAATGCATTCGTCTCTACTCTGATGTCACATACTGCCCTATCTTAATATTCACGATGGCAGTGTACACTAGATATTTTTAACTTGATGAGAATTTTGACTTTTAGAAATATGGAGGCATTGCTTGCTAGAGAAAAGCTATATTTTCTCTCATTACATCCTCATAAGGTGGAGAAGTACTTTTGAGGACTAAATGTAAACATTACAGAGAAAGAGGTAGGGCGCAGAAGTAGGGCACAGAAGTGTGACTGGTTTGCCAGGGATCAGCTGGGAAGTTTTTAGCAGAACAGCGTCTCCAGAATCAAAGAAGAAAGCCCTAATCATTAGGTTATCCGCATTCTTTTTGGGTTTTTTGGCTTGTTTCAATAAATAATTTCTTATAACTATAATATCAGAACTCTGTAGATCTGTGTTTGTTTTTTTTCTCTTGCTACTTTCACTAGTGACATAACATCTACTGATGCCACTCTGGATAAGGAAAAATGTATGTGAGAAGGAGCTTTGGGATTCATTCTCATATTTTTAGAGCTAAGCAGCAAAATTATTTAATAAAGATTTGCCAGATAAACTTGATTGCTTCTTTGATAGAATTATAAAATTAGTGGGTGAAAGAAAAGCATAATATGAGATGCATTTCCAATTAATTAAGGAAAACATTTGATACTGCATTCTATAAAAGCTCTTCTCTCAAAATTAATTTAAATTGGCTTGAATATGAATGTTATCATGTGGAATAACCGCTGGTGGAAGATAGTAAACAAAGGGAAATGATGAGCTGCAAAATAGTGACTTAGGAGGAAATGACTGCTGGTTTACGACCAGAGAAGGAGGTCAGGTTATATTCTGTTCCTCCACTAATGACTTAGAAGGGAGAATGAACAGCGCATTAATTAATTTGCAGAGGGTACTAACCTGGGAGGAACTACAAAGGCTAAAGTGCTATGAGGTGTACTTCTACACTTTAATACAGAAGATGAACTCGAATCCTAAACAAAAGCTGAAAAATATCAACAAACAGATTTATGTAAAATTTTCCAGAATCCAATTTTTGTGAGGTAAGCTGCAGTTCAGCAAAATTCTTATGCATATTCTAAGCTCTCGTTGACTTCAGTGTTAATCATAAGCTCACATGTTGAGTGGAATAATAAAGCAGTTAAGCACAGGTTTAAGATTAAGTTTATGCTTAAGTCCTTTGCTGATGTAAATTGTATAAAGCACAGATGAAACCTAAAAATAAAAGTATAAGAATATTAGAAAGATATAAATGTGATCCTGCATTAATAAGCTTTGTATTGTGTGGCCTAGACTACTACCTGGAAATAATGTTAAGGAGAATGAGGAAAGAAAGCATAATTTTATTTGCCATGATATGAATCACAGGTAAACCTTTGTGTCCTCAGACATTCTCCTGATGCACCTCCTCTTCTGCCCCTTTTTCTTAAAATATAACACCCTAAGAGAAATTAAATAACTGCTTGAGAAAATGAATTTGTTAGTGCAAGGGATGAAGTTTAAGAAGAAATCATACTCTGTTGACATCAGTCGTAAAACTTCCACAAAATCTAATGAGGATTAGAATTCTACCAGGACATGGGGATGGCATGCTCCTATGCAGATGTCCACCTCACACTGTGTCGTGGTTTAACGCCAGCTGGCAATGAAGCACCACACAGCCACTCACTCACTCCCCCCCGGTGGGATGGGGGAGAGAATCGGAAGAGTAAAAGTGAGAAAACTCATGGGTTGAGATAAAGACAGTCTAATAGGGAAAGCAAAAGCCACGCACACAAGCAAAGCAAACCAAGGCATTCATTCACTACTTCCCATCGGCAGACAGGTGTTCAGCCATCTCCAGGAAAGCAGGGCTCCATCATGCGTAATCGTTACTTGGGAAGACAAACACTATCACTCTGAACATCCCCCTCTTCCTTCTTCTTCCCCCAGCTTTATATATGCTGAGCGTGACATCATATGGTATGGAATATCCCTTTGGTCAGTTGGGGTCAGCTGTCCCAGCTGTGTCCCCTCCCAGCTTCTTGTGCACCCCCAAGTCTACTCACTGGTGGGACGGTGTGAGAAGCAGAAAAGGCCTGTGTAAGCACTGCTCAGCAATACCTAAAACATCTCTGTATTATTAACACTGTTTCCAGCTGAAATCCAAAACATAGCCCCATACTAGCTACCATGAAGAAAATTAACTCTACCCCAGCCAAAACCAGCACACACTGTAACCTTTGTAACCTCAGAAGCAAAATAATATAGGAGTTCCATTCTGGTCTGTCAGGAAAAAGAAATTGCATGACCTTAAAGAACTTCCCCTTATGGGTTGGAGATGGGGTGGGGAGTCAAGAAGGGGTAAAAATTATTTGAGAGAATATCAGCACTTCTAAGGTATGCCTCCATGTTCAAAGTATCTGTTTGAATTAACAAAACAAAAAAAAAAAAAAAAAA
>WAAD01015221.1:43927-67220 GCA_013389945.1 Fregata magnificens
AAAAAAAAAAAAAAAGAAAACCAGAAAAAAAACAGTGGAGAAGCCTGCCAAGACTATGCTTGTGGTCGTGTAGCTTTTTTCTCCAGCTTCCACCCAGAAGGGTCCCAGCAAGGACTGAATGGTATCAACATAGAATCAGAATAAAGACAACCAGGGAGTACGTTTGAAGTGCACACAATTCACAAAAGAACAGCTGAATGCAGCAATGCTTGCCTGCTGTGGATCAGCACATGAAGCTGATGTTCATGTCGTGCTCCCGTATGTGGAACAGGATAAACACTGTGAATCTCTTTTCTACCTGACACTGCTTACATGCAGCCACAAATCACTTCTTGATTAAAATCAGTTTTGCAGGAGGGATGCCTCTAGATTAATTTTTTATTTGCAGCAAAGCTGGATACAAGGGAGAATACAAACCTGTGAATTAATTATTTTGTGGCTGGAAAGGCAGGAAGGCTTCCAACAAATTAAATTTTCAAAATACTTCCAGCTTGTCACCCAAGTAGGCTGGGGTACACTTGGAGTCCAATTGAAAAATGGAGGTAGATATTGTCACTGAGTGTATAAATCAGCAGGAATGTGAATGTTAGCCAAAAGAGCTGAGCAACTACAGAACTAGACTTTTTCTGAGCAACATGCCCAGCCAGCCTCAATTTCACACATGCGATGTCCTTGGGATAGGTATTTAGTATCTGACAATTGACTGCCTCCTCAACCATGGCCAGACCTAATTTATTATTAAAGGCAAATGAAAGGACAGGGATTTTATTGAGAACAGAACAATTATTTAACCAATGTTATACTATTTTTGCAAAGAGAAGATTGCATGGTCATAATCAGACTTGAAAAATGGTGTGAATGCAGTGCTGGGATATTTGCCTTAGATCCCCAGCAAAAGATGACTTGTGCTAGTGGTGCTAATTGAATCTTAGAGGAACAGTGATGTAACCAAACAGAGGTTTAGAAAGGACAAAGGAAAGACACATATCATCAGCAATTTCTTTCTGGTTTTAGAGGCTTTAGGGGAAAGTTAAGGCACTCCACATCAGTCAGAGATGTGCAATTTCCAGTACCAAAGTGGGATGGAGAGAGAAGTGCAGAAGCAGAGGATAATGGAAGTAAGGAGGATCAGCTAAAACCTTCATAGTATCTAATTCATTCATCCTCTTCTCTGATAAATTCAAAATGTCCACAGTGAGAGAAGTCCTTTAATAGCATCAGTCAGCAAAGTTCAGTGTGCAATGATAGCATTTGTCCATTCATCGGGTTACTCAGACTGTAAAGTAGAATACGAGAATGCTGTTGGAAACTGGCAAGGAGCTCACATGGACACAGCTAAGCCTCTGACAATTTATTTCTAGACTAGTTTTGTCTCAGGACAAGACATCAATACCTTGAATATTCATTTAAATTCTTAAAATGTGGAAGAATTTACTTATCTGCTGGTGAGGGCAGGGGAAATTCTCTTAAGAAACTGATTTTTGTGATGCTTTGACTACTGAGTGACATCTTCCAGGACCAGGAAGGGACTCAGCAAGGAAGGGTTCAGTTAGGATTTGGGAGTTTACACATACAAAGTTTATTCTCTTTCTGAGTGTCAATTTAAGGATAATTAAAGGAAGAAAGTATAAATTTATAGGCAATCTAGTCTGGCTATTTGCTCACATGAATAGAAGCTACTTTAAAAAAAAAAGTTTATTATGATGTCCAAGAGTATGTATCATTAAGGTTTCATTAGTGTAATGGGAAGACAATTCAGTGTATCATACATGCTTGAATATTCTGGCTTGTCTTTTTTTCAGAATCATGTGGATGAGTTGTAGAAACTGATATGTGAATCTGTGAACAAAGTGCTATGCTTTTGGTTCATACCCAGCTTTCTCTGCACATTCACTGCAGAATCTCAATAGTGTAGGTTCATACAAAGAGACAAGGGATGAAGAACAATACCTATGAGTGATTCATGAGGACTGGTGCTTAGGTCTATATGCTCTCAGAAGCAGGCGAAGCTACATTTCATTGGCAAAAGGAATAAGTAGGACACAAGTAGGATGAATGCATAATTGTACACCTTCCTAAATTTTTGAAGGAGTTTAGTTAATCATTAAGAAACAGATATATAACAGATCTAGGGCATCTTCCCAGCAGGAGGTGACTGAAAAATAGTAGAATACTGGAGCAGAGGATATTGCAGGCAGATACTAACTCTTTACTGCTCAGAGAAAACAAAAAATTCTGAATCCTCAGTAACCAACAGTACTGATAGTTACCAAAAAATATTGGCACTAATGTGTAAGCATTCCCCATGGTGTAAAATTCTCCCATAAAGGAGTAGTTTTATATTTTATCTGATGGTCTGGAATGAACTGTTATGGAATTGGTACCTATAGCAAACAAGGGAAAGGTTGGGGGAAGAAGCAAATGAGTGTCTTACTGGTGCTTTCTGGTGGCAAGTATCCAGGACAAGTGGTTTCTTTTGTAGGATGTTCAGTTCCCTGGTAGACTAAAGGAATTTTGGGAGAGGTGTTTGCAAAGGAAGCTACAGCAGCAGGGGTCAAGGTTCCTGATAACAGATACAGCAACTGTAAGATGCTAGTAGTGGTCAGATATGCACTGTGACCAAAAAATGGCTGGTGACCCAGTGACAGCTGGAAATGGTTATGAAAACAGAACAACTTGCTCCATCATTCCTGGATAGTTCCCAAATGGGACAAAGAAACAATGTTCCAGCCTCAGTGAGCCACCGTCTTCACATCTTGCCCACCCTACAGCGGTTCTCTCCGTGTGCTACAGAATGCAGCACTTCCATACTCCATGCTGAGCGCCATGTGGGTCTTTGCCCAGAAATTTAGGAAGCAATAATGAATAAAGAAATGTCATGGTCACAGTTGCAGCAATGTGTACGCAATGTGATATTGGAGCAAAACTAGCTAGTACAATTAGGGGCTAAATTCTCACAGGTGTCTTGCCACAGAGAATATTATTTTCCGTACAGCTGCAATGTGATTATATTCAGAATGGCGCATTAAACACAGGGCACCTCGTTGCCAGAAAATTATTGAAGAGATTTCAGAGAAGAGGATTAAAAACAATTAGGGAGGTGGAGGGATCATTTAAGAGGCAAGATTAGAAGAGTTAAACATGCATAGATTGGATGGCTGACAAAAGTCCACTAATATGTGAAGGGTAAGAAAACACCGGAAGATGGAGATTATTTAGGATGTTAAATGGAATAATAGCATATGATATGTCCCAATCTAAGTTCCATTATTCCTAGATACACCATATTTTACTAGACTAAATAATTCTCCTGACAGTGATGTCTATTAGGCTGTCACAGGACTGGCTTGTGCAGCAAGGTTAGCTTATAAATTGCAGTACTTTTCAAAGATGTGACAATACATTTTCTTACAGAGCAGAACTTCAACAACAAATACAAACCACAAGGCTTGTCAGGCTCTGCAGCAGCAGCTTTTGCCCTGCCACTTCCTTCTCTTTCACCTTATTTTGGACATTTTTTTGTTTTGTTGTCTGCTCTTGACAAATTGTTGGCTCCCTTGGTTCTCTGCCTCTCCAGCTGGCAAACTTGGAGCAATTAGGCCCTGACTTCTTGGACCAATTGCTATCCCCACCAACCAGTGGCTATTTCTCACAAGCATAAATAAGTATTTGGATAGCAAAGAGAAACTACAGAGGCTGTAGCTACAAAGAACCGGATGCAGAAGGGACACCAGGAGACAGGACAAATGTATGTACATCTCATTTTTGCCTCCATTTATGCAATATATAACAGCCTTTTAATTTGGAGCAGACCATTCTGTGATGTGGGCTTTCAACTTTGTTTGCAAATTTACAAATTACAAATGGGGTAAAAGCCCCATTTCTAAAACTGAATAAAACAAAATACTTGCAAATGAGCAAGATTATATCCTATTTGATTTTTTGCTTAATTATTTCATGTCTCTGGTCCTCTCTTTTGTTTTTCTTATTCTCCCAGCAGCTCCTACACTACACTATTCCATCAGAAGCTGAAAAGTGTTTGAGTTTCACATGCTACTTTGTCATGGTTACTCACACCTGCAGATTTGTCTAGTGAGCTCTGTTTAATGACAGTCACTAGTATTGTTTTAACATCATGAAGTTTCAGAAAAAAATATTATTCTTCAGCTAAGATTTCTGTAGTTAATCTCTCTATTGCTTTGTGTGTGTGAACATGTGTACACACACAGACACACGCACACATATTATTTGCTCTATTAAATGACATTTGGCTCTTATTGCAGTGCATATTTCAAGAGCAGTGTGGCAGTGAGCAAACAGATCAATACGAGGCTCTCTAACTCTTTAACAAATACAGTACAGGATGTGTGCTTGAATGCCTTATATCTTAATCAAGTTTTCTTTCAGGGTCAGCAGGCAGAAACTCTGTTTCTGTAAATGTCTTGGCATATCTTTATGGATACACTGTCCATAAGCAATTTTTATGAGTTTTATCTTCTTGTGTTGTTTGTAAGTTGGAAAAAAATAGATAACAGAAATAAAACCAGACCTTTCAGAGACAAAACTATAAAATTAATGGACCTGTATAATCCATTCAAAATAGCAAGACAATATGGCCCAACTTTTATACCTGTTACGCTGAAAAATTACAACTGACCCTAACAATCTTCCTAGAGGAGATCTAACAAAAAGTTTGAGATAAATATTTGATAGCTTAAACATATACAATGTTGGTAAACTACTGGGAAGGGCACAAATATGAATGTTATACCTTCAGATATTGTAATTTTTTGGTTATGCTTGGACTTAAATCCACTTAGCAAGTAGGGAGCTCCCCCCAAAAAAAAGATCTGTATCCATGTTTCATTACATCTATATGTGTTGAAAATACACAGGTCTGGGCCTTCATATCTTTTTGGGGATCAGAATAGTTTGAGGGGCTATAAAGTAAATAAGAAGAGACTTCAACTCACCAAACCCACAACTCCATCCCCCAAATCTCCAGTTGCTTTCATAATGGTAATAATGGTAACACCTTACCCAAAATACATAGGCATGCATCATGCATCTGGTAATGTGAAACTTCTGCTTTAGCCTTTGCCTGGTCTGTGCTCTAGAAATAATGCAGAAGCATGCAATGGTTCTGGGAGCATTTTAAGCTATTTTATGCCAGAATTACACATATGAAGGAAAAAAGTCCTGTCTCCCTAATCCTGGTCTGATGGGGTCAGGAAGAGCATGGGACTTCCATGTGGCAGCAGTTTCAAACTACCCTTTCCTGAAGTATTTGTGGAGCTTTGATGTTACTCTGCTAGTGGCACTGACATTTGAATTAGTAGCGTCCTGGCCCACATTCATCTCAGCAACTGACTTTTGTGATGGAATTTGCTCATGTCAGTAGATTGTATTTGATGAACTGACTAGTTTATATCCATTGCTATTCTCAAATACATTTTGTTTCCTCCCTCATTTGTTCTCTGTCAAGAGCTAGTAGAAAGTTTTATGCCTTAATATCATTGATACATTTGTGCAAGGATTACTGTTGTGTTACGAAGTGGTGGGCTGTTGCCAATGCCACCAGACCTGCAGCGGTCACTGATATGATGATACCAGGACGCTTGAGCCATCAATCCATGTGTTCCTTTTGCTCACCTGAGAAAGCAGCTGCTCCATCCTCTGTGGCCCTCGTGACCATGGGAGCAGATCTGGCACTTGTGGTGTGGTCAGAAAAACAGGTCTGTTTCTTCGTCCTGCTCCACTGGCAATGATTGTGCCCAAGGCTGCCAACAGGTGCCCCCAGACAGGACCGGTGCATGACTTGCATACCATGTTATTTTTTTTCTCATTTCCTGACCTTAATTTTCACCACCCTTGTACCTCTCTTTCTCCACCCCAGTCTCCGCCTAGCTAAGCAACCTGCTCTATTTACTCTTTTTTCCAACGTTCCCAGTTTTGTTGCAACTGTACACAAACTTGGTATTTATGACACTGTTGCCTAGGTAAACCCAGCCCTATATGGAACTGGCCTTGCAAGACTCTGTTGCCAAAAATGCTCCCAGTGCTCCTCTCCAACTATCTGTGAGGCGTGGTCACTTCTCCCATAACTCCCCCTTAACCACCTGTGACACCCAGCCATCCCTCATGGCACCATCTGTAACTTTTGTCAGCTTCTCACACTGTTTTCTGTCATGTCCAGCAGTTTCTCATGCCATGCGGTGTTGTCTTCCATGTCCTTGTCCTGAACTATGTCCTGAACCTCTCTTAAACTAGTCATTCACCTGCAGCTGTAACACCTTGAACTATGTGTTATTAGAGAGTTTATGTGCTTAAACTTGTATGAACTCAGCGGTGCTGGAGGAACTGCATTTATAGTGTATGAACAGATTGTTTATTAGATAGATAGTTGATAATGTTGCCTATGGTTGTCCAGTGAGCAAACTGTATTTCAAAAGCATCATTACATATCAGAGGACAGCATTTCATGAATAGGTAAGTCATAAGATGACAGCCTTCTTAAACTTTGTTTCACAACTAAGTGTTAAAGGAAAGCCTCTAAGACTTTACAACCTTGTTGGTACCTCTTTTTCTATTAGAGTACAATGGGAAGCATACTGGGAAGTACAGGTTACTGAGTGCCCTAGGTTTAGGCATTTGCAAGGGCGTGGGGCAGCAAAGCGCCTCCAAGTGCTCCTCCAAGGAGGTGGCTGGAAGCGTGTCCAGCTGGTGGAAAGATACCTGTCTTGGGGAGGCATCAGTGATAGCCAGCTGGAAAGCAACAGAAAAATGGGAAGAGGGCCTGAAATTCAAGGGTCTCTCTGAACATGTGGCAATTATACTTAAAAAAGACTGATTGGATTGCTGCAATCCGATGTGACAACTGTGTAACCTCCACCAACTCTTATTATCCTTTAGAAAACAGAACTGTCTTTTACTACCATCATTTATATTTTGACAAAAGTGATTGACTGTTATGAAAACAGCATGAATACTCAAAATAGAGTGTAAGAAATGATGATTTTTGAAACCATGCTAGAGGTACAGTGCTCAAAGGCATTTTCTTTTTTCTATTATCAGGCATCATGGTGGTGCCTTTTCCCTTTAGTACAATGAATATCACTTCTTCACTTTGGTTAAAAGTGAAAGAACTCAAGTCTTTATCCTTAGCAGAAATATGTCTCAATTAATTTTTTTATAAATCTAAACTGTAATATAATATCTAATGAAGATGTTGCACTTTGCAAGAAGCAACTACTGCACAAAGCACTCAGAGTCCTTGCAAATTATGATTCCTAGAAAAGTCTAATTCTGATTAATTCTTTCCCTCACATTGATCAGGATGTCAGAAGAGGTGAAAAAAATGGATATGCAATCACTCAATAATGTAAAAAGACAGCAAAATTCAATGTTTCAGTTTAGGAATAAAGCTGATCTAGAGATATCTGATCAAACAATTTTCAGAAGAAAAAGGTGGTTTACCCAAAATTAAAAATTTATGTGGAACAACTTTTGATTCTATTAACAATAGGAGTCAAAACAAAGAACTGCTTTTCAGATTCTTAAAACTGAATTATTATTTTTAATTATGCAAATGCATTCATTTTGATTGTGTTTAATAAAGTGTTGTGGTTTAACCCCAGCGGGCAACTAAGCACCACACAGCCACTTACTCAGTCCCTGCCCCCGCTGGGATGGGGGAGAGGATCAGAAGTGTAAAATTGAGAAAACTAGTAGGTTGAGATAAAAACAGTTTAATAATTTAACAGTAATAATTATAAAAAAATAATAAGACATTGTAAGGAAAAGAAAAAAATAACAAAGAAAAAGATAAAATGCAAGAAAAGACAAGTGATGTAAATGAAAACACGTGCTCATCACCAGTTGACCGATGCCCAGCCAGTACCTGAGCAGTGGCCCCCCTGCGAAGCTCCCCCCTACTTTTATTGCTGAGCATAACATCATAAGGTATGGAATATCCCTTTGGTCAGCTGGGGTCAGCTGTCCCAAATGTGTCCCCTCCTAACTTTTTGTGCACCCCAACCTACTTGCTGGTGGGGCAGTGTGAGAAGCAGAAAAGGCCCTGACTCTGTGTGAGCACTGCTCAGCAATAGCTAAAACATCAGTGTGTTATCAACACTGTTTTCAGCACAAATCCAAAACATAGCCCCATACCAGCTACTATGAAGAAATGAACTCTATCCCAGCCAAAACCAGCACAAAGCATTAAACTGTATTTCACCCTCCACCCATTCTTTCCAATATATGGGGCTACATGGATAAACACTTCTTCAGACACCAACATCTTATGTTCCATCTGACCGAGCTGCATAGAACCTCACAGGGGTAACAGAACTCTTGGTTAGTTCTGGGAAATAAGGTTTGTTCATAAATCCTGTTCTTTAAAAGAAAATCAGGGCTGGAGACTCCTAGATAACCATTCCTTAGGTCAAAGGCTCATGGCAAGAAAATAAGTCTGACTGAAATGACACTTATCCCCCTGCAATAAAAAAAAAAAAAAGAAAAAAAGAAAATTAAATGAGAGGATGGTAAGAGGATTCAATCATTTACTGATATCTTTGTTAAATTTAGCTATTTAGAAGAATTTAGAGATTTCCTGAGGTTCGTTTCAGAAATACAGCTAGCATATGGGAAGATGAATGCATGTTTTATGTAAATAGATGATTTACAATCTTTGGAAGACAGACATAGAATTTGGCGACATTTTTATTAATTGAAAACTAGTTCCAGAAGGATTTAAATTGGGTCACATGTGTCCTTGGTTTGGCGTTAAAAAAAAGAACATAAAGTTTTGAAAATTTCAAAGCATTCTATTTGGAATTATTGTAACAGAATGCTTTATTTTAGAAATTTTTTAGCCTTTCATTTTTAAAATAATTTTTCATGTTGACAAAGAATGTGTTCTTACTTGAGATCAGCATTTTTTAAAATGATAAAGAGGGGTTAGTTAGTCACACATTTCAGATTGAATAAAATACTTTGGTGTGACCTTAAAGGTTTTAAAAACACTTTTGATAACAATGTTTTGGTTTGGTCCAAACTAATTTATTTTCTGCAGTTTATTGAAATTGCCCATCAGACTTAAAAATCAGACTATTCTCTAAACTTGTACTGCAACACTAGCAATGAAGAAAACATCTGATAGGGTTTGAAATATATCTGCAGTATAAGTTTAAATAGGTTTAGAGGAGCTTTTAAATATATGATTGCAGATTTATAAAATTTTCCTGCTCTGAAGCCATGGCAGAGATTCCTGGTTTCACATATTATTTCTTTCATGCGTCAGATATACCCATCCTATCTTGTCGTCAGTACTTTTTGCAGATTCTTAGAATCTTTATTGATAATCACTTTGAGATGCAGAAAGTATATAGCAGAATGCAGAAACTGACAGACTGCGTAACGTACTTCTCTAGATGGATACCGTACGCTGTTTGTCATTAACCAGAATAGCTGTGTTCCTTGACACGTGATGAACTATGAGATGTAGAGCTCTGTTATATTTCATATTCAGAAATATCCTCTTTAACATGAACAGCCTTTTGTTTTTTTATCTTTGAATAACAATTTGCCAAACAGGATGACAATTAGTAACTGACTTGAATACTGTTACATGTGGGTAGAATCCAAATACGCAAAATTAAAAGAAAATTTTAAAAGTGTAAAGTTGCTTGAGCTAAAAATCTGACAATATTCATGTACATGAAAGAGTATTTATATTTTTCTTTTTAATTTACTTTCATCTTGCAAGAGCTGAAGAGTTCTATTTTAATTGCACAGAGTTACATTCTCGGAATTTTAAGAACTGTAAACCAAAGCTTTTAAGTACCAGAAAAGCACAGTTGCATGTGAAATATATAGACCTCGAGAAACATGATAAAGCATTTTTTTAATTACCTCCAAAAGGTATACATTAATAATGGATTCAAGAGACAAAGATAAGACCAGGGATAAAGTGTTTAAGTATTTGAGCTGAAAGGCTGTTTAAAGATTTCCCTAAAATATGTCCAAGCTTCCCATGTGTTTATTGGCCTGTCATCCCATCCCAGCAAAAGCCTGCAGCTCTTGACTTTCCATTCAATTTTTAACACAGGCTTTATGCTAAAGAAATATTCAACAGTCCTAGCCACGTTGAGGTCAAGGCTTTGAAGGAAGAAAGAGAGTAGATACTACAGAAGCAAGACCACACTTACCAACTAGATAAGAATGATACAGATGGAATTATGGCTTAGTTTTTAGACTTGAATTGGGAACTAGATATTAAAATAGCTAAAATATTAAAGGAAGTAGTGGCAACCTTTGCTGGACAATCTGAACATGAAAGATCATTATGAACATTGCTGGCTTTTTGGAAGGTGACAGGAAATAGCTAGATACCTGTAAGACCATTGCCCTTATGAAATCAAAATTCTTTGTAGATCTGATATTATTTGGATGACTTGCACAACTGTGTTATGACTGTGTTATTGTCTAATATCAGCAAAGGAGGGATGGGTAAAAAACTGTTCTTGCCTCAAGCACATCAATAGAAAGTCTACCAGACAAAATAAAAACATGACAGCTGGTTTCCTTGTATATTAAAGGTTTCTCTAATCTGGCATTTTGGCTGGCTTGACATTTTCCAAAGAGAGGGAAAGAGAAGTCATTCTCCATCAGGCACAGCACTGGAAGCAATCTATGAAAACGTAAAGAACTGTCTTGAAATCCACAGCTCCCCATAGAGGGAGTTTACCTGAGACTGCTTAATGTAATTTCTCTCAGGTTCCTCTCAGCACACAGTTCTGAAGAACCTGTGAATTTACTGAAGTAAGATTTTGAAGAGAAAAGGTAAAACTGTCAAGTTTATATTAACAGCTAGTTATGAAAGTAGAATCAAATTGGTTTAGCTCATATTATAGGTGGGTCCAAATACAGGGTTTTGGCAGAAGGTTACTTAAGGTCTTGATTTAGCAAAACGTTTAAACAGATGATGAAGTGCATTGCTTTCATTAAGAAATGTGTGTTTTGCTGAATATGAACATCCTATTTCAAGTACTTAGGTAAAATAAAATAAACTATCTCTCTCTGAGCTTCACGATGATGGAGCTTCAATGCTTATACCCAGACAGGCAAATTTAACATTAACCTGTGTATATCTGTTCAACTATGTCCATTCTGCCCATATTATGGATATAGCTCATGTTTACACAACTCCAAATTTCACAATCCACAGAATGAATGACATTCAGTTTGGCTGCAGTGGGACAGGAGTTTAAACACTATGGTATCACAGACAAATGTCTGAACCTTACAAAGCATCTGCCTCTAATTTTTAGAGAAATTCACCTTCTGCCTTACAGATAAGGCCTGGAGGAATTGCAGCAGTGATGTAGCACTTCTTTTCCTCCTCATTTGTTCCCATCTGTCCATGACTCAGACAGACCAGACAGGAAGCCACCAGTTTAGCCAATTATTACCTAACATTATAAGGTGCTAATGCTCAACTGGTGCCTGAAGCTCAGTGGTTTTCATGAAAATACTAAGGCAGTTTTGAACTGAAGTCCCCAAAGGGAAAGTGCTATATCCCTACATGCATGTTCTCTCATCAGATAGCAGTGACAAAAGCTGAAATTTTCATTGAGAATTTAAGTGAGAAAAAGATCCGTACAAGTCTCTGTTGTATAACTTTATTAATCCAAAGGCATTTTTAGAAGTATTGTTTTGCAAGAATGCTTAGGTAAAAATCAGTAATATATATTTCTCCTTGTTTTAAGAAAATATATGGCCTTTTTTTTCCCCTGTGTGTGAGAATCTAAATGTTAAACCTGAAATATGAATTGCATTATTTTCTTTTCCCCTGCTGTTCTGGAAAAAATAATGGTATGCATGGGCTTTATTCTTCATGGTAAATTGTTTAGGTTTTGCTCTTAAACATATTTTACCCTGTTAAAATGTGCATTTTATATTAAAAAGAAATAAAGCTATTGTATTTATGTATTCTGAATCATTAACTCTCTCTTACAGTAGTGTTTATAAATATATTTTTACTGTTATTTTCTCTTTTACATGTCTCTGATCATCCGAGCAATATCTGCACTTAAGTAACTCAAATTCTTTTAATTATGACTTAACTTTAGAGATGTACAGTTAAAGAATCTATGAGTAAAACTTTTAGGGTCAATCAAATAAGTCTGGTTAAAACTGAAATATTCTCCTGCAGCTTCACTTAAAACTAAAGGGTTACTATTACTAAGCACATGAAATGTGTGGCTAACACTTGCAAAATTGATAAGTTTTATTTTACACATTTCCATGTTTCCTGGCTTTCTGGAACAGGAAGCTGCATTAATAGACTACTGTGAGAAAGTACATTTGGCATTTTCAGCCCTAAAAGCTTGTAGTTTCAGGATACTTGTAGGAAAATGCACTTCAGAGAATTTCCAACCAATTTCATCCACTCATATGGTTATTTTAACAAACGCTACAAAGATAAAGAAATTAGACCCACAAGCCATGCTGACAAATATTTTGCTAGTTTTATAATCTTGCAATTTGAACCAGGAATACAAACTCGTCAGTGGTTTAAAATATAAGATAAAAGTAGTTGCAAACTGAGGTAGAATAACAATGACAGTAATGTACAAAGCAACAGACAAATTTAAAAAGCAACACTTTAAATGGTATTAGAAAACAGTTTTCTTAATCCAAGTTCAACTATTGCCTTTTTTGCTCTGCCAGAATTTTCTACTCTCTTCCCCCCATTCTTTAAGTACACCTGCAAGCATTTTTTCATCTAGAATCAGAGATTTACTGTTAAATCTGTTACTTATTACAGTCGGACCGAATTATTTTGTTATGCATGGTTAATTCCACTTGTCAGGGCCCTGAGGTCACTGATCCTGCCCAGCCTTCTCTGGGGCCTTCCTCCAGCCCTACCCATGGCCCAGGAACCAATTTCAGCACCCCCCAGGGCTGTCAATCCTTACCTCAAGCCCAGGCACCAGCAACCCTAGATGGACCTCAGGGACACGCTTGTAGCCATGTCCCCAGCCCCATCTCTGTCCCCATCTCCTGCTGCTGGATGTACCCTGACACTGGTGCATCGCATTGCTTGCCCTGCCTGGGGCTGTCAATAGACCCCATTACAGGACCCAGCTCTGCTCAACATGGTCAGACCCTGAGAGACAGTGTCCATTGGAGAGCGTACTGTCTGCCCTAGGGTCACCTGGGTTCCCGGTTCCCTGTCCCTTAGGGAGCAGGCAGCCCTTGCTGCACCCTGACACCAATATTTCCTGTTTCTCAGCTGCTTTTCATATCTTTCTCAGAGATAAGTTTTGTTGTTGTTCATTCATTTGTTTGTTTTCCCTCAAACTAGTTGTATTACCCTTTCTGAAATGAATCTCAGTGAAAAAAACAAAACAAAACAAAACCACCCCACTAAAAGTATGACAGGCTGAGAGTGGTTTGGAAAAAAATTTCCTCTAATCTGAAAAAAAGTGACCTACTGCTTCCAAAGGCCTAAGACTATCAACAGCAGGAGAGGCAGTCTGTGTCATGAAGTATGATAAATCTTATTTATATAGGATATGTAGAGCCTCCATTCTAGTAGTGCCCTGGGGAGGGGATAACATTAATGGATATTGGTCTGCCTGAAGTCCCCTGTTTTGGGTTTTTTTGTTGCTGGTTTTTTTTTTTTTTTTAATAATTATATGAAAACTTTCCTTTTGACCTTAAGAAAAGAAATAGGTTACATGGGTACCAAAGCTACAAATTCAGTAGTACTGCAGGTACAGATAGGATGTACTCCTCTACAGCAAGTGCTTCACCATCCATTTAGCTACCGATTACTGCTCACTCACACCCCTGCATTTTGCTGCCAGTGCACTCTGGGATAGAAAACATTCAACCAAAAAGTAACTCTGTCTGAAGGTCGCCTCTCAGAATCTAGCACTGCAAAAAAAAAACCCCTGCAAACAATAAGTTACATTTTTTTTCTCTTTTTCACTGCCATTTTTCTCCATGGAAGTGTTTAAAGCCAAATCCTCTACAGAGTAGTAGTTTTTCTTTTGTTTCAAGGATCTTTTTTTTTTCTATTATCTAAACCATTAAATGCCGATATATAACATTTGAATTTATCTGTCTCCTTCTCATTCCCTAGTGATGCATAATTGCTCATTTGTAAATTACTAGCTAACTATCCATGCAATCTGATACATGGTAAGAAACAAGCATAAATGTATTCTGTTAATAGTAATTATGAGTTTAATTTAATTTCTTATTGGCATTTTTTTACCTAAGGAGTTTATTTTTAAGTGTGTTGGAACGAAGTCTAAAAAAATAGTTCTTGATTTGGGAATGTGATTTATTAAATGTAATAATATCCTGGACTAATTATCATGGGATTAATTATATTAACTATTTTAAGTCTAGAAGATATGACTACTATGTGAATTTGATTAATAGAAGAGCCTGAGGGGACAGTTCATGGGGTGGCTCCTCCAAGATGTTTAACAATCTTGTCTTGAGGCAGCAAATCAGCCTGCATCATCTATGAAGTCCTGTAAGCACTGGCAGAGCGGCAAGTTAAGCACATGCTTAGTTGTTTTGTTGGACTGTGACCAAAGTACTTAGCTCTGGACGTGTTTTAAAGGTCAAGGAAAACAATTTAGAACCAGGGGGATATGCATTTACCTCCGTTTACTTGGATGCATTATCTGGTCTTCAATAATAATCAGAAAACTTAAAAAAAAAAAAAAAACAAACCTAAACCAACCAAACCAACCAACTCAGAAACCAAACCAAAACAAAAAATGCCCACCTCCAACCTAACTTCTGACCTGCTCTCAATGTCTCCTCACAGAGATCAGCAGAATGGCAATACCATCATACCCTCACAGGCAGACATGTGGAGCTTATAATAGTTTCAGTGCTACTATCCTGTTTAACAGCAGGATAAATCAGAGCCCTGCAGAAAAATAGCATGTTGTCTAGGTTCCCTATAAAATCAGTAGCTTCCCAACGAAAAATTATAATCAGATTTCTTGGAATGTTTGAATCAAGGGGCAGTTTAAATAGGTTTCTATATCTTCAGTTATTACTGCAACAGAAAATTGTTAGGGCTTGTTACTGGCTGGATAACATCACTGAAATCTTTTCAAGTGACAGGATATTTTTTACTATGAGCCAATCTTTGCATCATTAAGCACATGAAAAGCTTTTATAAATTAATAAAGGAAGCAATAATCTGCTTTCCTTGACATTGGTGGAAGAAATAAGTAGGAGACTGTCATTAAAATCCAGGTCCAGCTGATGTCAATCTCCAGAGCATTATTCATTTAAATGAAATTAGTATTTTACTTCTAGGCCAAATTCAGCAATGAATTTAAGTACTAGCAGTTCCATTTAGGATTTGTGCTTAAATATCTTTCTAGACTAGGGAGTAGAAAAGTTTACAAATCTTAAAATATATAACAATTTGAAAGAGTAGTTGTTTAGGCTAAATAATGTTCAAGTGTCATTATTTTATAGGAAAACTGTTATTATTAAGAACTGTTATTTCATGCCTTTATAAAACTGATCAGCCAAAATCAAACTCAGACTAATAACAATAATAACAATAACAACAACAACAGACAAAAAAAGCCTTTTCAGCAATACAGTTTAAAAGCACAATATGGTTAAAATAATCTTGTAATCTGTCATCTTTCCTATTTTAGAAATAAATTCTATTATGATATCAAGCATTTATTGTAAGGGAAACAAAGGAACACCATTGTTACAGTGGCATAATATGGTTGAGTACTAAGAGCCTGCTTGGACCATGCTTCCAAAACATCAACTTCCTTACTCTTAAGAGACCTTTCTCACGACAAAAAAACCAATGAGGCTGCAAAATTCAGTTAACTTGACAAATTAGATTGGTCTACGTGAAGAATCTTTTCCCTGACTGCCTTAGACACTCTCTCAGAGTATATTTTTTATTGCAGAAATGATTAAATAGACCAAAAAAAAAAAAAATCTAGATTTGTCTGTGTGACAGAAAGGAAGAAAAAAGAGAAGAGTCTATAAAGAATCTGATCAAATTTTGCGATGATTTCAGACTGTAATAAAAAGGCATTCTTGACACAACAAAAATAATTTAGATTAACAGGTACATTTGCAAAGAACCTTTGCTGTCTTCCAAGCAGAAATATCTCTATCAAATTCTGAAAGGAGTATGTATATAGGTATGTCGACATTATTGATTGAGTCAGTAGATACAAATATATTTACTTGGAGTGGAGGGAGAAGAAAAAAATTGTGAGGCAAATGGTCAGATGCCAAGGCAGTGTTTAATTTCCATCCAAATAGACTACTTTGCTCCAATTCTGTGAGTAATGCAATATGATGAACATCGTATACAGAGAGAGGAACATGACACAAGTATTTATTGAAATTATGTAACATGTAAAAATGATGCATTTATCTGAACGTTGTATCAAAAGAAATAAGTTTGATGGCTAGAGTAGGCTAGGCTGGGTGGGAGGGGATGAATTCATACCTCGCACAGCAGCTGGCACTCAGGGTTAGCTGTTCCTTAAACCTGTATTTTAAATCAGTTTAAGTGGAGTCAGTTGAAATGGTCGGGTGGATCTGACACCACACTCCCAAAGAACATGGAGGAAACAGCCGCCCGCATTCTGCCCTCACTTGCTCTCTTCCCCCCCGACACTCCTGCACAGGCTCTGGTATTCATAAACTAAAGTCAAGCTAGTCAGTTCATTAAACCAGCAAAAATTAACCCAGCAAAGAAAAGTGATTACTTTTTTCGTTAGCACACTGATGGGATTCAGTACAGGGTCATCCATACACCAGCGGTGTTGCAAAGGAGATGGCAGAACTATGTGGTGTGGGATTAAGCAGAGCTGGAAATTATTTCCACAGAGAATATGGATCTTGTCCACCCTGGCTCAGCCAGGGAACAATGGTAGGAAAAAGTGAAAAGGAGGGGGAGTTTTTTTCAAATTTAGTCAAACCATTTGGTTTGTTCAGATACTCATGAGAACCAGATCATCATCTTATATCTTTGACAATGGAATAGGATTTTAGCAGTTATTTTAGGAGGAAAAAACTATCACAAAAGAAAAGAAAAAAACCCAACCCTAATTAATTTCCTGAAATACTTTTAAAAAAAATAATTTTGACAGAAGAACAAAATGTCCTGGCAATTTTCACAAAGCCAGGATGCCCAGGACTCAAAATAATTAAATATTTTGAGCATTTACTTAGTAGACAATTTGAGACAAATCCTTTCTCTCTGAGAGATTGTATAGACACTGATAGATATAGATAGAGACAGAGATATAGTTATGTCTTTTTAAGAGAGTGCTTTAAACAACCAACTGTCAGATGTGAGTTAGTGTGAGAGAAATCTCTCTGGTTTTTGCCATCTTTTGCTGTTTAAAAATACTTTTATATACCTGAATATTTTTCCAGTCTAAATGAAATTGCTTTCATATTTTACTTTTGGGTTTTATTGTTATATCTGGGTGTTGGTTTGTTTTTTGGTTTTTGGTTTGTTGCAGGGTTTTTTGGGGGGGGTTTTTGTTTTTGTTTTTTGTTTTTGTTTTTGTTTTTGTTTTTTCCAGGGAGAAAAATGCAGTCTGTCTCTTCTGCTTATTCCTTAACCTAAGGATTTTTTTTTAGATCCTTCTCTGATCTCCATCAGGTACTCTCAGACTGCAGCAGACCATCTCACACTACCCCTAATATGCTTTACTTTGTGTTCTGCTTGGCAAATGTCAAGAGCTTGAAGGAATCAGTGGGGCTATGTGGGCATCTAGGCAGATCATTGTTCTGTGCTGTTATCCCTGCAGTGCCATTATCACTGAACCCTTGCAGGGTTCAGGGAAGGGACCTCAGGAGGTCTCTGGTCCAGTGTCCTTCTCGAAGCTTGATCAAGACTGAAGTCAAACCAAGTTTCTCAGGGCTTTACCTCGTCAGACTTTGAAAATCTCGAAGGAAGAAGACTGCACAGCCTCCCTGGGAAAGCTTTTCCAATGCTTGAATATTTTCCCTATGGAGATAACTTCCTTATATCTGATCAGAATCTCCCATTGTTCAACTTCTTAAGCCTGCTGCACCTTGTATTCTCACCGTGCACCATGGTGGCAGCCTGGCTCTGTGTACTTGCTAACCCCGTCGTGGGCATGAGCAGGCTGCTGTCAGGTCCCCTCAAAAACATCTCATCTCCAGCCTAAGTAAGACCCAGTCCCTCAGCATCTCCTCATAGAGCAGATGCTCCAGACCCAATCAGCTTGGGGGCCTTCTGCTGAACTCGTTCCAGTTTATCAATGTCTTTCTTGTGCGGGGGGCTCAAAACTGGATGCAGTATTTAGATGTACTCTCAAGAATGTTGAACACACGGGGATAACCCTTCCCCTCCATCTCCTGCCTGTGGTCCTATTGATATCTATTGGTATGATGACTGTTTGAATGGACATCTAAAATATTCTATCCAACATACTACAATGTCTTATTTTGTACTTTCTTCCTATATCATATACACTATGTTAGGTTTTTTCAATTTTTTTCATTATAACCCAAAATAGCATGCTCTTATTTTGCCATTAACCCAAACTACAGCTTGAAAACAATCAATACTCTTGAAAAGACATTTGATTTCACCATATTCTGAGGTAAAAACCATCCCGATGCCTCAGTCTAATGTATATTGTCATTGTCTGATCACAAGATGATGCTATTATGGATACCTTATGGGAATAACATAGAAAGAAGAACTGATGCTCACACAATACTGTGATAATTTTCTATGACATATTTCACCCCTAAGCATCTTGAAGAGCTTTACAAATTGATTTATATTCTGCACACAAGGATAATTTCATCCATCCATGTTTATTAGCTGTGCAGCAACACTTCAGTTTAGGACAGGAATTAAAGGCCATATCCAGCCTAAAATGCAAGGTGAATGTACTCATAAAACATCCCTCACAACAGTTAACACTTCAAACTGCTTCCACTGAAAGTGCTGTACCTACAGCAAGGCATAATTCCTGAGATATTAGGCTATTGAAGGATTTACTGTCCAGATGCAAGATTGAAATTCAATTTATGCTCACTGTGTTCACAAAAATATTTTTAGCTAGAATATATATGCAAAGAAGGATTTTGGATACTCTTTTTGCAGCTTGTAACTGCAACCATTTTAAAATGCATATTTCTGTTTCTTTGTTTTTCCTGGTCAACTTTCATTTCCTGACCAATTTTCACAACGTTGTGATGTGATAGGGATGACTTCCTTGGGAATATAAATCAGTTAAAAGTACATGTTTCCAGTGGGATTCATCTGAGGATTTTAGAGTAATATTTTTCTAGCTGGATGAAAGATTCCAGAAAATAATCATTCAGATATTTATCTAGTTTCAACACAGAATTTGTTCAAAATCATGTTCCATCACCTATTTTTCCTTCTCTAAATTTGTATTAACACACTTTTTTTTTCTTTTGCCTAAGATACACGTTGAATGACTACTCATTGCTAGGAGTTTTTGTTGATTTGTAGGCAGGGTTTTTTTACTTGCATTTGTTTATAGATTGTATTAAATTGTTTATAAACTCATAATGCAGTATCCTTTCAGAACTTTTTCATCCACATAAAAACTCTCCAACTTTTTCACAAATACATGGGGGGTTTTTTTTCTGAAATAGATGCCAGACAAGTACGATATACTTAAAGGAATTCCTGTTGCATAAATCCAAAATAGATTTTCCAAGTGACTTTTTCCTAATATCTTGGAGACAGGCTCTGCTAGATAGAAGAAGCTGTGCTCCTGAACTTTTGAATGAAAAATGCAGCCAGGAAACTTTATCCTAGAATGGTCAAGACATCACGTGGGGACTACATCAATCATTAGGCCATTATTATTTTGATGTATACTTTTTCTGATGCCCAAAGCTCACACAGTAGTAGGAAGCACAGCAAACCTGCTATCTGAGGACTGATGAGTAGGACAGCTTAGTGGGGATGGGTGCTTTGTTGAATTTTTGTCTTAGCTTCTCATGAGTTGAATTGTTCTCCATACAGGAGTATGTCTACAGGGAAAATTCTATAGTGAATTTCTATAGATAAATCTGTAGAGAAAATAAGTTTACATGCAATATTTTTGGGTGACTTTGAGATTGCCATTTAGATATTAATATTAATTCGCCTGCAATATTAAGAAATTTAATAATCATCCATTTAAGGGTTTTTTGAGGTGTGGCAGGGGGGCTAATCGTGAAAATTTCTTAGAAATCAAAGGCTTAGTCTTTGTCTAAATTAGTCAATGACAGAAGTCAAAGAAAGTTCTCCATTGTTTACACATTCAACACAGCTGTTAATTCTGTTTTCTGCCTCATCAGATAAGGAGCCACACGTAACAGTTACTTGGCTGCTGTAGCAACAATTTTTAGAAAGATTTCTGGGACAAAGCATCCAAGTAACTCCTCCTCCCAAAGCTCTTCCTCGAGCACTCATTACTTCTGTAACTGTGGCCTGTGTGGCTTCTTTGCTAGATGAATACTTTGTGTTTGATGACAAAGGCTTGGCCCAAATTAACCCAAATCACTTTGTATGGATGCCTCCCTGTTTCCTGCTCCATCATTTTTTTCTATCATCTCAGCAATTTGTTTTTACTGAATTTTTTTTTTGTTTGAAGTTTTGAATAACAAAATGTATATTACTGCCCTTGTCAATCACATGATTAATACTCCATTCTCCTGATGTTTCCTTAATGATGGTTACCTTACGGGATTCATTTTTAGTAACCTCTTAATCTATGTAAGATAGATTGCCTGTATTATATCTTAATCAAAACTTCATGCAACCCCAAATCCCTATAAGTTTATTACATCCAGATAGACCACTTAACCCATTAAACTTTTTATCTTATCTTTTCTAAGGCTACTCTGGGCTACTTTCTAAATCTTTTTGCCTAATTTAATTTTTAAAAAATAGTGTAAGTGGGCTTTGAAATACCTTCTATTATCCTACTGGACACTGGTGAGCTAATTATTCAGGCCTTGTGTATCAAATTGCTTATCTTTTGTAAATATTAACTAACTTTATGGTGAACTGGTTTTTTTCTTTTTTTTTTTTTGTAGAATATTATCATTGATATATTGCAGTTATGGTACAGAAATACTTAGAATAAGTGTATTACTTGAATACTTTTTTATTTTAATCCACTTTTGTAACATACCATCTTCATCTAGTGCAACGGCTTTCCTAAGATTTGTGTAGTCCATGAGGTAATTCCAGAAATACACTTAGAATGACAAACAACCTGACATCCTAGGAGTCCTTAGAAGCTTTGTGAACTCTCTATGTCATCCTTGGTATCTATGGTTGGTGACATCTATTTTTTACTTTCTATTTCTTTGAAATTAATTTTTAATTGCTATCATCATTTTACCACTCATTTTGGGTGAATTGTGTTAGTCTTGTCAAATTGTTGTTTGTATTGCAGAACTTGGTTTCCAGCCTCTATTCTAACTAATTTGGGGGTTTTTTAAGTTAATGCTTCTCAGAGATTTTCTCAGCTTCAGGAAAAACCATTCATATGAATGACTGTATATATGCATAATAGATATATTAATGAATGGAACTGTCCTTTATTCACTGACACTAAGCATGATCAAATAGCAGCCCTGAATCCCTCTAAGTGAACATAAACTTTAAATCCAGTGGCAAATTATGCTATCATGCTGACCTCAGAATAACAGGTCTGCACAGTTTTTATGTTTTCAGATTTTGTTATTGTTCAAAGAAAGCATTACAGCTACTGCTGATAACACTTTCACTTACATTTTATTTTTTCCTTGGGGGAAGTAGAGTGTAGTCTCATTTTTCCAGAAATTTATGTTCTGATATTACTTTGTTAACTTCAGCGGAGTTCTCACTTGCTCTTTTGACTATAAAATAGAAATTTATTTCTATGTGTCTACTTCAGAACATATTTTCTTGGGTTGTTCCTGTAATTTGATGGAACCTACAAAGGTAACTCAGAGGTAAGAGGGACAATCAGTTTTATTCACTGACTGATATTTTGACTGCTATGTGAACCACAGATGGCATAACAAAGACTAGCACTGAACTATTACTATGTATTCTCTTTCAAGATAACTTTGCAGAATGTTTCTGAAAATCATTGCGATAAGGAGTTGTGCATCAACATCAGTGTTTATTTCTATCTCCTTTTTTTTCTTTTTTATAATGTAGATACTGAGATTTGCTTGAGAAAACAAAAAGTGACCTGTGCTCTTAATGAAATTTGAGATTCTGCATTGCTTCCTGAAAGACTGCTACAGATCTTCTCCACAGACACAGATAAAATCAGTTACCAAAAGGTTTGTTGTCAGTGATAAAGAAAGGACCTGTAGTTTCTATTCCCAAGGGCTATCGTTAGGGACCTTAAGAATTCAGGGAAGAGCAAAACAACATAAGTGTTATGGGCTCCATCATATGCTTTGACAGTATAATATTTGTGTCACACAATTCCTTTCTGATATCTGACAGTCTGGGTTTAATAAAGGAAAATATCTGTTTCGTAAAAGTTAGATGTAGAAATAGAAGCTTGGTTCTGAAAAGGGTCAACACTTACCTCATGCAGCCAGTAGCTCTGAAATTATGCTTTAATCACAGTCAAGTTATTATTCTTAGTCTACAAAGCAGAATCTTGCTTGCCTATGTATTTGTGAAATAGACTGCATACATTGGCAATTGACTAAAATAAGGGCAATTTCAGTTGCTGGTGTTGTCATCAAGGCTTGTAAACAGACACTAAGCAGCAGCTCAGAACAGGGCGTGCACAGCACTGCTGAGGTGTATGAGATACAAGAATGCAACTGCCTGAGTTCTAGTTTAATCTGCCCATAGTGGTAATACCCCGTCATTATGAACTTGCCAGAGGCTATTTAATACTTAAGATCTTGGATAGACATCGACTCACGTTGGAGTATAACAACAGTTCAGAGGAAAGACAGTCCCTGCATTCCTTGCACTAGATCCAAGGACAAACTCTTGGCTCTTCTGGAAGCCAAAACCAGTTTTGCTATTGATTTCAGTTGGAGCAGGACTTCAATCCAGCAAAAAATAGCATAAATTAATCAAGTTTTGTGTATGGTCATAATACAAGGCATATGACTGCACTGCAATTGCTCCTGGCATGCTAGGACACAATATCTGAAAGAACAGCATGATGTTTGAAAAGAACTTTTTTTCTTAACAACCAGTTTGCACAGGATTAAGGCAGCTAGG
>WAAD01015226.1:11004-103104 GCA_013389945.1 Fregata magnificens
TCGGCGGCCTCGGCCGCTGCGTCGGCCCGTGGAAGGCGGCGGGAGACCCGTGAGGAACGAGCGTACGGCCGCGATAGTCCCGATTGCGTCTGTTACACCGTGCGCCTCGTCGGGGTGCCTCTCGCGGCACGCGCCCGGGCGGGACGCTGGCGGCCGTACCGGAGCCTTCTCCAGAAACTGTCGCGGGCTGAAAATCGTGGTGGAGGCAGAACCGGGGGTGGGGAGGCGGCGAGCGGGGAGCGGGCAGGCCTTGACTCAACCCCGCTCGCCCGTGCGGCTGCCCTGCTCTGGGCTACCGTAGTAGCACCTTGGAAGCGCTGCGGGTGGAGGCCATGGAGGAGGGTTTGGCTCGCGTGCTTTCGTTGTCCTCCTGTAAATTTCGGGAGTTCCTTTATATTGCAACGTGAGTATAAATCCGAAGTTGCTTCTGTTTGTTGAAACTCTGGCTTTTTGCCAAGATAGCTCAGTAAAACTAATTTCAGGGGCTATTTAAAAATCAGCTACTTAACACCTCCTGGGCAGCTCTTTTCGGAATTGGGTTGTATTTGCCTGTCTCGTGTCAACTGACATCTCCTTCTGCGCCTTCAAGTGCTAGATGCCGCAATCTAACCCGCGCTTCAGCCGCTGCTGCTGTTTTGTGCAGGGCTTGGCTGTTGTTTTCCCCATTATAAAGCTGAACGTTGCCGACAGAAGCAGGCGCGATGAGGTCGGATGCTTCGGATGCAGGGGGCTGATCCTCTTGAGGAGAGATCGCTCCCGTAGCTACAAGTTGCGTTCCTGTTTTCAGCCTCCCTCGTCAAGTCAGGGTTTCTTTTGAGCGGTGCCAACTCTGGAGTCTGCAAAATGCCAAAGCAGAGACCGTCTTTTTGCATGGGAATAGATGATTTTTCCGAAGAACGGCAAAATGTGCACAATTTGTGTCTGGAAGCCCTGTTCGACATTGACAGGGCCAAGGCTGGATTTCACGCGTTCTTTATGGATGATGGAAGAGGATGCTAAGCTTGGCAAACTCGTGCTTTGCCGAACAGCCAGTTTACGCTCGTTTCTGCCGCCGTGAAGTGACTGAGGGTAGCGTGTCGGCTTTGGGAAGCTCTGTCCTGGTGGGATGGTAGATGCGGCGGTTGCCTCTGCCGCTGAGCCTGGTGGAGCGTGCGAGTTACTACAGCGGCGGGTTTGGCGTGCTTGCACGTTTCCCTGCGCTGCGAGGAGGAGATGCAATCCCTCTGAACTCCGAGCGCTCTCCGAGGCTGGGGAAATACCTGTGCTGGAACAAGCGCCATCTGTTCGCCTGTGCCGGTGCCTGGAAGGCTGAGCTGGAATAGCTCGGAGCTGAAACTTGACCTGGAAGCTTTCTCAGCTCTGAGGTCGGGTTTCCTTTCAAATCCCAGCCCGTGAAGGGGAGTGCGAGCAAGCGGGTTGTTTTTTGCCTGCAAACCCCGAGCGCTGTCGTTTTACTGTTTTTCCTCCGCCGACGGGGCCGTCGCTCCTGATTCTGGCAGGGGAGCAGGGAAGGAGAGAGGAGCTGCTTGTTTCAGGCTCTGGGACTCATGAGGTTTGGGGGGAGGTATTGGTGTAAAACGCGTTGGAAGGGGCGAATCTGCGTGGGAAGGCTCTTTCGAATGGCAGCGGGAATACAAAATAATGCTACCGAGAGCTCGTTTTCATCATGGTCACACTGCTCGTAGTTTGACTTAATGGAAATGACTTAGGAGAAAGCGAAGCCTTGGCAAAATGGTCCCATTCAGCGACCTGAAAGAATTCTTTGATCACGAAACGCAAACGTAGCCCGGTTGCTGAGCGTGCTGGCAGCCCCTTCCTGAGGTGATCTCTTCCAGCAGTCGCTGCCTAGAAGAATCGGGCAGCGTTCAAATATAGCCACCAAATCCCTGCACAAACTTGACCCCGTGTCACATTCTCTTAGAGAAAAGCTGGTTTGCTCGTCACAGCCCCTCCTTGGGAACCGTGCTCGTCTGACGTCTTGAAAGGAATTCCAGTGCAAACGTCTGCGTGAGCTTAAAAATACATTGTACCCTGTCTTTTTAGACCTCGGCGAGAAGGTGGAATTGATAACCGTGAAGGCTTGCGCTCGTCGCCGCTCCCGAGTTTAAAGATGGTCTATCGATGAGGCGTTGGACTCTGCTTTCCTTTCCTGTGGCCGTTTACCAGGTCAAGCGGACTTTGACATGACACCGGAAGACAACAGCCTGAGCATTCCTGGCTTGCGTCCTCTCTTCCCTAAAAAAGAAAAGCAGAGAATAGCTCGGTGCCTGTTCTCGTACTAAAGGACCGGGATTTTTCTAGCCGTTTTGAAATTGAGGACCGGGTTTATTTAACAGAGAGGAGGAGAGCGCGTGCTGTGTGTGCCTGGCTCGAACGGTCTGGCACATATCGCTGACACAGAACGTTGCAGTTTACATATAACTGAATTTCACAAGTCGAATGTGGGTCAGCAGCGTTGGGGACACTAACGAAAGGGAATGTTAATCATCCTAAAGGGCAGGAGGCCTGTATTCATAATTGTCTCTGCTGGAACTGATGAAATAGAAGGGAACAGTCGACAATTTATGTATTAACCAAGCCAGCAATTTACATTCAGTCCCTGGTTACGCAAAGTTGGAATCTTGTGCTCCGTAAGAAGAGCTATGCTGATGGCTGGAGAGGAACCGGAGCCACTTCTCTGACGGGGATTAATTGGGCACCTGCAGGATATCTTGCCGCATCTCTCCTTTTCTGTTTCGTGCCTTCTGTCCCCCTTTCCTTTGTCTCTTCTCGTCTTCCGCAAGAAACCCCTTCTTGTTGCTGTTCTAAAAAAATCTCCCGAGTGACCTACTGAATGAATTGTTCTCCACACAATTTCCATTTATAAATCATCCAAGTGACTTCATTAGAATTCCAGCTCTGTTCAGAGCCTGGAGTTGTTTTTAACGCCACGTTTTCTCATAAGGGTCGATGGGTGTACGCTAGCAGAGGGGGCTTCGTGAATGCACCGTGAAGCACGTACCTTATGTTCCCGTGCTCTTCGGATGTTGGGTTTCAGGCTTCAGGAGCTGTTGGGGACGAGGAGGGAGGAGAGGGACTGCTGTGGCTGCTGTGCAATGCTGAAAGCTCTCTCCGCTGTTCTTGTTCCTTCCCTTCCGCTAGCTACAGCGTGACTGGAGACCTAGCCAGGCTGTGCAGCGTACCTGCCGTGGCCGAACCGCCCCTCTGACGTTGCTGCAAGCAGTACCTTACTGTAAACGTTAAGCCTTCCCTTATTCTGTGAGTTCAAACCGTTGCGCTGCACCTATCGAGCGTTTCATTGGGAGATGAGCGTTCATTTTCGCCTCCGTTTTTCCCTTGAGGTGGAGATAAGAATTCGCAGTCCTGGGAGAACGTGGCTACCTCCCGAGTCCAGTGATCTTCCTGCTGTGCTGTCTTACCTTCTTCCAGGCTGGTTCTCCACTTATTTTTGAGTTCCTGAGCATTTTAAATAATAGCTAGGTAATGGACAAAGCTAGGAACAAGTTTGACTAGTTGTGCATAATGGCATCCTGTTTAAGGGGCTACCTGGAGTTGTTCTGTTGGATAGTAACCCAAAACCGGGGTGCTTTAATCCTTGGCAGAACATAGCCCTTCTTCTACCATCACAGGCACGGTTAGGGAAAGGCTAGAATTAAGCTGGGTTTTTTTTCTAGGTTTTTAAGGAGCTGAGCCTTTTCTGGAGAACGGGAGGCATCTCTGCTCTTACTTGCAGAGGATGTTCCCGTCCGTGAGAGAAGCGGCTTAGTTTCTGTGGCTTGCCTTTGGGGGAGTTGGAGTCATCAGCGGAACAAAGCTTGTGCTGAAATTCTTGGGAGGTGGGCAGCATGGCACTTAAAACCAGGGTAAAAATCCAGCTGGTAGACTTCACTGATAATTAGGCTTTGCTGCTCTGGAAGGAATCGGGCTCAATTTGGCACGCTTTGGTCGCTGAATGCGGGAGGCTCAAGATTGTCTGGATTTCTTTCTCCTCAAACGGGAAGCGTTCTCGGCCTAGCGGGTGGAAAAGTCTTGGCAGCTGCTCTGTCCTGCTCTTCCCTACCTCCGACGTGCAGCAACGCAGCACGTGGCTACGGGACGACCGCAGATCGCTTCCTCCCATCAGTGCGCCGAGTGTGATAATCCCCGAGTAGGCTGCGTGCCGGTATGCTGTGATTCATCGTCGTCGTGTCAAATGGAAGTTGTTCAGTACTGGTGCTGCTCGTTTCACAACGAGCCATGTGAGGGCCTCGCACGGTCACCTTTTTTTAACCGTTTTCCTTTTCTTTTTCAGTGTTTGTTGGTGCTTCGCCTGTCCTGCTTCTTATTTCTCTTGGCCGTAAGGAAGGCTGATGGTTGTGGATCGCTAATTCCTCGGGCACCTATTATACTGCTGCTCACGTGGCCTGCGTTCTCATCGTTGTGCGCGCTGCAGAAGAGTTGTATTTTAGTTCTCATTTGGTGCGGAGACTGAGTAAAAAGCCTAAAAGCTAGAAATGGACTTTGGCTGAGCGTAGTTGGGGGTAAGAGGGAGTATTTCTTAAACCTCGCAGAGGCATTAACTCTATCAACTGCAGGCTGAAGCAGTGACATGATATGTTTCATTACAACGTTTTTCTTGCCGTAGCAAATAGCGTACGATTACCAAGAGATTAATGCAAGAGCACGATTAAATTTGAGACCAGGCTGCTTCTTGATGAGTCTAACAGCGCAAACGCGCAGGAGTGGGGCCAGGAGAGCCAGCTGACAGCGGCAACGTTCCTGCAGGCGCAGGGCGAGCGAATGGGCCTATGGCGCCTGTCCCGCGTTGAGGCTTTTCGGGCAGGGGGAGTAGTCTAAAAGAGCGGAGGTAATTAGCACCTACTTCTCAGCTGCGTTGCTGTTAGCTTAATTGCGGGGTGAGGTGGGTACATCTCTCCCACCTCTTCAACCCGGCTGCCTCCCACCTCCTGTCCAGTATCCTTTCCTGCCAAATGTTTGCTGCGCCGGAGCTTCGGGGCTGCTACGGCAGGTGACAAGACGGAGCTGTGGGAGCAGAACAAACGCCGGTCAACAGGGTGGTGGTATCCTTCGGGCAGGTACAGAAATTGCCCCTGGGAGGAAACGTAGTCGCTGCCGACAGGAGTGGGAAGAGGAATGGCCATGACACAAAAAGGGATCGGCGTCTCTTTTCTTGGTAGGCGTCTCGCAAAGGTTTTGTGAGTGCTGCGGAGGCCTATTTAGGGTTTCTAGAGCCCGTATTCTCCTTTGTGTTTGAAGGAGGAGTCGTGTTAGAAGGAAATAAGGAAATAGCAGTGTGTTGCTGGGAGACTGGGCTCCTTGGGTATTAGATATTTTCACGGGGAAGCAGCAGCTAAACTCCTTTTTCCCCACGTTACCCTCCCTGGCTCGTCTATCAGCCTTGTGCGGTTCCTACAGAAATCTGCTAGCCCAAGCAGCTCGCCCCTTCTTGCTCTTGTCAAGACTATTGCGTAACGACTGCGCGTCTTCTCCCGTGAAAGTAAAGCTTTGGGAATTTGCTCCAGCGTTGCCAGCAGAGTAGAACTTGCAGTTTGTGGTGGAAGTTCTCCCTGGCTGGAGAGATTCTCGTGTGAATTCTGACTTCCCCTTCTGAGTGTGTGATGGGTGCTGTCGCCTGTCAGTCCCACTGTCGTCTGCACGGCGCGAGCGAGGCGCCGCCTTCCGCTGAGCGTACGCGAGCAAGGGTTAAACCGGCTCCAGCGTCTCCCTTCGGAGCTTGCGCGGGTTTAAGTAGAGCAATTTGGAAATTCTCTAGTTAAGCCATTGTACTCGTTTATTACAGACGGGGCCTTTCTGCTGATCCCAGTCCAGGGGTTTAATATGCTGCATCAACACTTAAATGAAGAAACCACTGAAGGCTGATTCATTATTAGTCATTATGTGTCTTTTTTCTAGTAACTCTGACCCCAAGTCTCTATAGTTGAGGCTAAACCTCACCCTCTCTGTTAAATGGCCATCAAAGGGGTTCCATAAAAAGGGAATTATGTGGCTTCAGCCAAGTTTCAAAGTAGTCGAATCATGCTAACCCACACAAACAAACTCCCACACCCAGTGGAACTGACACGTTGTGCTCAAAAATAGCACAGCGTTCGCCTGCGTGTGCGGGGGGGGTGGGTGGAACGAACCGAGCTTTGCTGGGCTCTGCTCATCAGCAGCGTTCAGAGGATGGGCAGGAGCTCCTGGGGCAGCCTGAGCATCTGCCACCGAGGCGGATCTCGCTGGGAGCCCATCGGCTTTCCTGTGGCGTTCGGTGGCATACCTTGCTGGATGTTATCTTGAAGCGTTCAGGTCTTGCAGAGCACGTGTCCTAATGACGCTGAAATGTTGCTGTTGCTTCTGGTTATCCCGGCGACCTCTGCCTCCAGCGTCAGGGACAATTACCGGGCAGCTGCAGTTTGGGTATGGGGTTCTCATAACAGTGAAGAACTGTAGAAAAGACTTGGTCCTTGCGTGGCACAGGTGTGTTCGGAGGGACTCCAGCGTCCCGCCGTGTGAGGCGCAGGACTTTATTACGGGGAAGTGGGCTTAAGTCTGCAGTTTGTGGCCAACGGTAGCTTTGATTATTGATATAAGCCAGTTATCGTGTGCAGGCGGAGGGAGTGCAGATACTCTTCCCGAAAGCGTTTTCGTCGTTAAAGGTTTGAAATGAAACGGGAGGTACGAATACAAGCGTTGGTTTCGTGCCCCTTAGCTGGAGCGCGTAAAGGTATTCGCGCTCTGCGTCGTGCAGAGCGGCTGTCACGTGGGCAGAGTTTGTGAAGGCCTTCGGAGGCGAACGCTTCGCTGGGAAAACCTCCCTACGGGAGTCGGGGACCTGGAGTTCCCGAGAACGTATACGAAGGAGCTGGCGGGCAGGCGCCGCAGGAGCATGGAGCGGGGACGCGGATGCATACGCAAAACACTCTTCTGGCGCGGTGGGAGGTGCGGCTGAAGGGGGACGTGTTTCACCTGGCTTTGGACAGGAAGGCCCGGGGTCGGCCGGCCGGCGGGGACAGGAGACTTGCCTGCAGGGCGATTCAGCACACCCTAAAACGGGTCAGCTGAGCCACTGGGCGAAACTGCCCGATTCTTTCCAGCGACTGGAGCGGGAGCCTGGCGCGACCGACTCTCCGAAGCAGGGCAGCTGAATCCTGCCTCGGCCGTCTGAATAGGGCCTGCTCACAGAAGCAATCTGTGTGCATTGAGTTATTGTCTTGATTTGCAGATGGATGAAGTGACTGGCCTAAATTTCGGTATTGTGTAATGCAGAAGATGACTGCGTTACTGACAGTCCAATTTAATGTTTTCATTGTCGTTCAGTATCTCCTCGACGCTTGCTACTTTCATGTATGGTCTGGCAATTGGAAGCTCTGCCTTCAACTTCTTGAAGTATCTGATGCAGTTCTAGTACATTAATTATCGAGTTTTGAAGATCGTTTAGAAGAAAAGGAGTCTCTGTAGGGTATCAGCGTGCGACTGCGGGCCCGGAGCTGGAGGCTAGAGTGGTTTGACAGAGTGCCAGCCACAGGACGACTGTCAGAGCTCCATTAGGAGAACGCATGCCTTGGTGCTACTGGGAATAAAAGAGAATGTGGGGCTGCGGCAGCAGATTAAAGTATTTCAATTAAAGTCTGGATTTGGAGGCTGCGTACGTCTGCTGCCTTTCAGCAAACAGATGGATGTTTCATGTCTCCTTCCAATAACTTTTAAAATACGGTTAGTCCTATTGGAAGTAGTTTTGAATGAGACGGACCCAGTGAAGTGTTTTCAATGCTGAGAAAGCGCACGTGGATTTCTGCAACAGAAGGGAAGATGCTTTTTTTTTTTTTTTTTTTTTTTTTTTTTTTTTTAAGGTTTTTCCTTACCTAAACAAGTCTCTCTCAGCTTGTGCTCGCTCTTTGGCTGACTCGGGCCTTCAGCTATATCGCTTCCTGGACAGCCTCTTCCCGCGCATGGAACGCTGTGTGCAGAAATACGTATGTAACGTGTATGGAGGCATAACAGCAACGGGCCTGTGAAAGAACCAGGGCCGTCACACTCCGGGCGCAGGGGGTTTTCTGAGGCTCGGGGACCTACTGTCATTTATCCTGAAGTGTTTCTGATTTTTTTTGCCTGCGTTCAGGCTCATCAGATAGCTCCAGGCGTGTTCCTGGTCCCTCTCGGGGGACAGCATCTTGCAAGCCCTAAGGCTTCTTGCTGATGGGCAAAGGCAGCTGAATTGAAGCTGATGAGGCTTCACCTAACTAGCATTTCACAACATGCAAGTCTTTTTAATGGAAGGAATAAGTTGACAAGCTGTACGTAACTGTGTGTGGAGCCTGATCAGATAGCACGCTGAATTACAGCAGTGATCCTAAATTGAAGCCGGTTCCTGCCTGTGGGATGGAAGGATACAGGCTGCTCAGGTATCGTGCTGCTCTTCAGGGCTCGCAGGAGCCTGGAGCGGTGCTGATGCGCGGGTTGCCCTTGCTAGGGCAGCGTCTGTGCGTGCCTCCAAGGGCAGGTAAGTGTAGCTGTTCAGATCTTCTGGGGTATGGACTGCATTATAATGAAAGTGAAGAAACTGGGTGGAAAAAATGCCTCTCATCATCTGCGTGTCTAAATTCCTACAAAGATGTTCGTCTGTGCTTTCCTTTAGCTGGCGATGCCGCTTTTCATCACGTGTTTGTTCGCCTCTCCCCTTTGCTGCCTCTTCAGGAGAGGTTTTATGCTTACCTTTGCCTTGAGGCCTGGGGTTGCTCCTGCCTTGTAGGTAAAACAGTCCAGGCGGTTGCCAGCTAAACTACTGAGCTGCGTTACCAGCCAGTCTGTCGGCTGTCTAAATCTTGAAATGTCTGCTCTGTGGGTTTGTGCGCTGCCATGATAGAAAGAGGCACCGATCTCTAACCTTGTCCGTAGTTACCTTTGCACTGAAATGATTAGTGCTATGGAAACCTGTTTGCCTTTTGGCCAAGTACCTTAACAGCGTGACGGTGTTTCTGCCCTTCCTACATTTTTAGTTTAAGCTCAGTAGCGCTGGCAGTAACTGAAGATGAAAAGTGTTAGTCTTTGCACTTAGTCTTTCCTCTCTAGATGTGCTTGTAGGAAACCCTTGGGCTGTAATCTTGCAAGTGGCTCTGTCAAGGTTATCGGCTAGACTGGAGTGCCACTGATGGATAGGGCTCCTGGCAGTATGCGCGGCATCTCCCGGCCGGGGCTGCTCCTGACTTTCGCTAACGCGAGTGCTGCCCGCTTATGCTGGCCATGCAGCTCGCTGGAGCCCCTCGGGCTGCTGCAGGGAATTGTTCTGGCCTTTCCCCTGCCTAGGAACATTGAAAGGACAATGTGCCGCTTGATTTATGGTAGGTTCCCTCGTTACCAGGTGGCCAGAAGACAATAGCGTTCCCTTCTTTGCGGCGAGCTTCTATTGTATCTGGCATCTTCTGCATCCCTGAGGCTGGCAACAGCTGTAGCCGGTTTCAGCAGTTTTTGAGGTCGTAGGGCTTCCCCCCTGCTCCCCCCAATAAGACTGATTATTATATAGCTTAGCTTGTACTACTATTTTCTTTTTTTTTTTCTCGCACATGTAAACGTACCATGAAACAAATGGAATCGTTACCCAGTAGCCATTAAGAAATACGTCCTTAGCGGTACAAAGCCTATCTATGTTCTTGCATCTCAAGCATTTTGACACAGTGAGACGGTTGTCAGTTATGCAGCAACTGGTTGTTTTGAAGCACAGTCTCATTGAACACCAATAAAAATCATTCCGATTCGGTCTGTGTACAAGGATTTCAAGATTTGGCTTCTGCGGTGGTTGTTTTTCACCTGAGCTGCTTTGGGAAGCGTAAGGTAGGAAAAAAAAAAAAAACCAAAAACCAACCCAACAAAAAAAACACCAAAGACTTTTCCTTTCTGCTGGTTAGTTCAGCTGTTTTATATTATTAGAAACAAAATACAGAGTTGGTGGAGGAGAAGGAAATCACAGTAGCTACCTCCATGAGTTTGCTGGCGCGTGGGTGTTGCGTGCTCACTGCCCTGGCAGAGTTGCAGGGGATGTGCGTTTCCCACAGCAGCTGAGGTACAGGGGGAAACCTATGCTTAGTCAGAACAAAATATTAATATTTTTTCATCCAAGTTGAGACTCCCATTACACAGTAAAAAGACAAGTGAAGACTGACTATAGGTATTTTCCCACTCAGCAGGCGCTTCTGCAGTTTCTGAGTCATTTGCTAGACACGTGGGCCCTAATCTCCACTTTCCGTTGTTTGCGTGCAGGGTGTGCGCTGTTGGTCCCAGTTTGGTACCGCAGACAAAACTGGATGCTTGTTTTCACTTACCGTTGGCCGTTGAGGCAGCTGCGTATGAAGTCAGTTCCTTCACGTGAGGTCAAAGGAAAATATGGTGGTTCAGGAATTGCGGTATGGGATTTGAGACCCTACCACCTTTTTAAAGGCAAGGGTGGGATGCAGCCTCTGCTTATGAGGGCCATTAAATTGTCTAGTTGCTTCCGATAAATTTTCAGAGACCTGGAAGACCCGGGTGCCGTCCCGTACTGGTGAGTTTCCTGGAGAAACACACCCTTTAGTCCATCTCTTTTGCTGGCAGTGGTCGCTCTTGCGTGCTCCGCTCCGAATGCGATGGCGGCGAGACAGGCAGTTCTGAAAAAACGTTTCAGAAGATGTGCTGGTAGAGCCCATGGGATGTCATCAGGTTTGTACCAAGTATCGTCTTTGGGAAAACTTCAGCATCTTAGAGCTGCTTGAGAACGTAAGGAAACGAATCGCCCTTCGCGTGCAAATACTGTTTGTTTTTTCGCGGGACACGAGGTTGGTGGGTGACTCTTGCAAGAGACTGTAGAAGCGTAAGGGATTTACTGACCGTGCTTCAGTGTCCCCAGGAGGACAGGGAAGCAGCCGTTAGTATTTCTTTCTAAAACACGTTGTGGGAAGTGGCAGGCCTAGAATTCGTGTTTGGTTTGAGGACGTCAGCATGCTTTGCTCTGTGAGCAGAATTGCGTATTCTCTGTTGCAGATCGAGGTTTACAAAAATCCTGTGTTGTTTCAGCAGTCAGAGCTCTTGCATCTTGCCAGTCAGCGCGGGAGTGGAAGCTGATGTGAGAGCCTGTGTGACAGCAGGGACTCGGCGCTCCAAGTTTGGCTGTCAGGTTGTCCTGAGACTGGGATTATCAGTTGTTGCAGTCAAAATCAGGACGGGCATGCACGTTCTTCTTCTAGAGCAGCATTTTTGGATGACGATCAAATTTCTTGAACTTTTGCAGTGCTTAATTTAAAGGCAGATGGGTTTAGGATGCAAGATAAACTCTTCAAAAGTGTATCCAATCTTGCATGTCCGGAGAAAAGACAAACAGAGTACCCAAGACCTCCTGATATAGATGAGGCAAGAGAGATTTTATTTAATAGAGGTGTGAGTAAAGTTGCCTTGAAAAGCACTGCTGGCAGCGTGACCGGGCAAGGACGGCACGTGGCCAAACCCGTTCGTCGTTTGTGTGGGTGGTGGCAGTGGGGTTCCTTGTCGCTGTACTGATAAGCAGCGAGGTGCAAAGCATCGGTAGTTCGTAGTGCAGCAGGAAATTAGTGGGAAAACCAGAGGTGTCAGAGCTTTCACCATGGCAACAAAGCGCGGCGAGACAAAAGCAGGTCAGGTCTGCGCGGAGCAAGGCGGGAGCCTTCTCGAGGCGGTGTGCCTGCGCCTCTCCAAAACCTGCCCCTTAATTCCCGGCCGAGAAAAGCTGCCTTCGGTGTGAAGGGCTGGTAAGGTGACAGCGAACTTCAGGGTTTGGCATCGGGGATTGGAAGTGAGTTCTGCCGATCTCATTCTTGCTTCGGCGAAGCATCTGACATGCTTTTTAAAGGCTACAGTGGATGGGAATGTTTTATAAACTCCAAACAGTCATTCAGATTGTTTACCTTTCCTTGATAATTGTTTGTAAATAACAGAGCGCGGTTGTAAGACTACGCTGTACGACAGCGCCCAATTTAGTTGCTTAATTCCTAGGCTCTTTCCCTTGGATTTGTAAACAGTCCACAGGTTGCACTAGCACCAAATCACATTCTGATGGCATGCCATCGGTTTGTTCATCTGTCTTCTCGTTCCGTGTGTGCCAGCATTTTGAGCTCTTCAGCGAGGTTAGCCAGAAGAGGCTTGAGCAGCACTGACATCATTGCCGACACGTAGAAGAGCTGTCCCTGCCTCTGTCCCCCCGAAGAGTATCTCTCAACGCAACTTCTCCCCGCGAGGTTTGGCCGTCCCTAGCCATGCCCCAGGTTGTGGTGGAATAAATGGCAGCGGGCTCCGAACGATGCTGCCGCGGTGCTGCTGCTCAGAAGTTGTTTTCTTCATAATTGAGGGGGATATTAAAAGGTTTATGGTTTACAGTTACAGGCGTTGCTCTGGCCGGAGGAGCGTCGAAATTGATACAGCAATTACTGCTGGGCTCGTCATGGGTGGTGACTCTCACATGCTTCGTGAGACAAAAGTGGAAGTCGCTGGAGGAGTGCCACCAGCGAGGCGCGCGGGGCGGACGCGAGCTTGCAGCCGAGCCGGGCGCTGCTGCGGCTCCGGAGGAGCAGGGGCCGAGGTGCCGGGCAGGCGGTCCTGCACCCGCCTGTCGCGAGCCCCTCAGAGGGCGAACAAAGAAATTGCAGTTGGGCTGTTGGTTTTGCAGAGCACACATACTAAAAGAGGAGAAAAAAGCAACTTGAGAAGCGCTATGGGAGCAAGAATATTTCATAAAATTTGCTTATTCCTGTTGTCTTCTCTCTGAATTTGTCCTCAAGGCGAGAACTGCGGCTGAAGCAGGGTTCTTCTCTTCATAGCGCTGCGTTTTACCAGTCAGCTTTACGTTTTCTACTTTTTGGTCTCGTAGCATTAGAATTGACTTAACTGTTTCACTGTAGGTACCAGTCTTTCCCGAAGCATCGTTTACGGTCACGCTTAATAAATATACAGGCATATACTCGATTGAAAGCTTCTCTTTCAGCAACGGCTTGGAGTTGCGCGAGGAGCGCTGCTTCGTGCCGTGCCGGGAGCGGCCTGGCGATAATGGCGCGTCCTGTTGCGACGTGCAGCAGTGACCAGGTCTGGGCGTCTCGGCCCTCGGCGGGGAAACGCTGCTTCCTGGCGGATTTGCATGTCAAGCCCTAAATCAGCAGTTTGGGGTTTTGTGTGGTAGGGTGCCCTGGCTTGTTCGAGTGAGTCATCATTCAAATAGTCACCAGAGCAAACGTGCTTGTCCAAACAAGAGGAGCTCTGCAGAGGCACCCAAGCAGGCTGTTTTAAAGCCAGCTACGCGTCTCTGAGGTAAACAGCAAAACGCTTTTTGTTTTACCACACGTAGGTCTCCAAACTCGAAAACCTTAGGCATCGGGCCGTGTGATAAGACCGCCTTTCTTGTTGCCTGAAACAAAGCTTGCTTCCTGTCCTCCGAATTCAGATCCTATCAACTTGGAGGGAAAAGTGATTTGAGCCGAGGGGATGCATTTTCCTTGCTGGGTCCCAGAACAAAGGCCGCTCTGAAGAAAGCCTCCCATGGTGCCTCCTCCTCCTCACAGGTGGAAGCCTCAGCTGTGCATCCGAATTGTTAGAGTGGTGAAATTCAGTGCCTGGGATGCTCTAGTTGTTTAATAGACTAGGAGGATCAGCTCTCAGTTAAGATTAAGATTGCTTTTTATTTTTTGCTGGGCTTTTTTTCTTCTGCTAAATGCGTTTCAAGGCCTTGAACGGCAATTCCAGTCTTCTGTTTGCTTTGATCCTTTGGTTTCCGTGGGCTTTGCACAGAAAAGGGTGCGAGTGGCTCTGCAAGAACGGCACGTGTTGTTAGGAGGCTTATTTGTACTGAGCTATGTCTTGGGTTCGGAGTTTTCAGGCTGTCCTGTGCTACTCGTTCGTGGCTTGGGTAAGAACAGTTGATGATGTGTGACTTCAGTGAGTCACCCGATACGAAGTCGGAGGCAGCCGTCAGCCCCGTTGACCCGCTCACGCTCCAGGCCCCTGCGCAAGCCAGTCTGCAGCACACCTGGCCGAGGTTATCCCGAGCGAGGGCACCTCCGCAAGCGCCTGGCCGGGGCTCCGGTCTGCGAGCAGTCTTTGTCGCACGGGAAACTGTTAGACACCTGTATGGGAAAAGCACTACCATCGCAGCTGTGCTCTGCTTCCTGCCGTGGTCTTACCCTGTCGGCTTTTACGGGATTCCTCCCCAAAATGCTCTCCCAGGCTGCAGAGAAATGGTCTGACTGACGACCACTGCTGCTTTTTTTTTTTGTTTTGTTTTGGTTTTTTTTTTTTTTGTTCTCTTGCTGTTGTTTCTGTTGAGTGAGTAAGCGTTAACAAGCTGCCTGTCCTCCGGCTCCACCGCCGAGCAGAAAGCGTTGCGGTGACACTGTTTTGGCTTTGGATAATGTTTTTCTTTGTAAAGGGCTCCTCTGTCCTTGGGCTTCATGCGTCGGTGTCTCTGGCTGTCGGAGCGTTCACCTTGGCAGTCGGAGGGCAGACGCAGCATTAGGGCAGGCGCAGCCTGAGCGCGGGGCTGCCGTACCTTGTTGGGTCTGCCTAGAGCCGCTCCGAAAACTCAAGGTCAAGCGGGCTGCAGCTGTGTTGCTGGTCACACACCACTGGCACGGTGACGTGTGGGTCCTGGTGCCACCTGGGGGTCCCCGGGCTGCAGGGGCTGGGGGGTTACGTGGCTGATGGAAGATGGTGCGGCTGGTCAGAGGCCGGGAGGAGAATTCTGCCCTGCTCTTACGCAAGGGTTGTGAATAAACTTGCTGGCGAGGTCCTGGCCCTGGCAGGAGAGCCTGGGTGTTGGTGGCCGCCTGGCCCTCGGCACCGTCGGGCCCAGGTGCTCACAGCCGGCCCATGAGCAAGGGCCCGTTCTGCGTTTGACTGAGAACCGTGCCGCTTGAAAGTCGGAGCGAGCGCGTCTGGATGCAGGCTGGGCCACCGCGGTAAAAACTACCCCTCTGCGATGCAGCACCCGTTTCAGGTGACGTTCCCCGTTGAATTCGTGGTGTGACCTCTCCGGTTTCGACTTGGAGCTCATGTTATGGGAATCCTTCCGTGGGGTTAATTTTCCTCGTTGTTGGCAGATTGTGAGCCAAGTGTGTACACGGTTTAGTGCAACAACTTCCTATTGACAGTGCTTTCGGAATAGCTGCTGTTTATAAAGCGAGGGATTTCCGGCTTTTTTCTTCTCTCTCCAGTGCGGGGTAAACTCTTGGAACTGAATTTCTCATTTTCCGACTGCTTGATAATAGTTGTTGGATTCTCTTGCTGTTGGTTCAAACCCACGGGCCGAAGGGAAGACTGAGCTCTGTGTATTTTAAACGTTTCTAAACCTATGTGCGGTGTAAGTCTTCTGAGGATGGATGGAGTATGGGTGACAAAAGGTGAGTGGATGGGAAACGCTGAGATGGACGCTTACAGGTTGGCTCTGTGTGTGATACTGGCGATAGCGGGAAGGTCTTCATGCAGACAGGCTCTGCTTGTATTCTAGCTGGAAGAGAAATGTAGGTGGTGTGGGAACAAGAGGAAGAAAGGAATGAAAACAAGTGTACCTTTGCCGTTTGGTCTGTGCGTGCCGTAGCGCAGACTGTGCGGCAGGAGCGGCGTGAGCAGTGCCCTGCTGCTGTCCTGTGTGCTCGAACTCGTGTCCTGGTTTCTTAATTCAGGCGCTGCGAGAGCGTTGCAAAAAGCTTTTTGGGGAATGAAGGACTTCGGGATCCGTTTAGCTCCTATCAAGCTGACGTGTACAAAGTACCTTTTTGTAACATTGCCAAGCCAGTTCTGTCTGGGTGAATGACGGTGAGGGCCTCTCTTCGTACGGTTGGGCTTCATTCCAAAGTGTTCCAGTCTCACGCACGTGGATGAGAATGTTTTAAAAAAAAATAAATCCCTAAGCCTCTTCTGGTGATATTACTGTCACTACTCTGCTAGTAGTTTTTAGAAGTTACAGTTTAAGTAGTCTCCTAATTCTGTCCTCTCCTGTGATGTGTCTTAAAAACTCCCCTAGAATTAATGCCAAACGCAGTGGCTGGAAGTCAGGTTGACTGACGCCTTCGGCAACCAGCTCAAGATCGGCAGGAGGAGATACAAGATACTCGGTTGCTGTTCAAGCTGATAGTGCCGGAGAAATATTTAGCACATAGGTGACACTTCTAATCTTTAAAGCACTTCATAAACATTGGCTAATCCCACAGTGCAGTTCTCGGTTGGCAACCTATCTGCCTTCCTTGGCGAGAACAAATGGCTGAAGGACTACGTGAAGTTGCGGCACGAGGCTGTGATAGAGCTTGAATTTCAATTTGATTTATTTTTTTTTAAGTGTAATTCAAACTACTAGATCCGCTGCTTCTGTAACCTGAAGGACGTGAACTGCACGCACTTCTCTTGTACCTGGAGTGGAGATGCCCTGCCCTCCTTCACGGGACACTGGACCAAGCTGCGCAGCAGGGCGAGGGGCGATCAGGGTAGTTATTTTTAATTCTGCGGGCACGCTTGCCCTCCGCTCTTCGTTAGCTCTTCCTCTGCCTTTCCCGAGGGCCCCCGACTTGGCTCCAGGGCCTTGCCGGCTGCAAGGGTGGCGTTTGTTTCCCTGCTGCCTCTGGACAGCACATCTTTCCCCTTCAGCATACCCTGGGGCGTGAGCGGGCAGACGCGGACGAGGCGCTATGTGCGTGCCAGCCGCACAGAAGAGTCATGAGCGGTTGGAGTGGGACTCCTGAAAAGAAAACTAGCTATGGCAAGCAAAACCTGCTGTCTTCCGACGAGCGTAGGAGGCTCCCCCATCTCTCTGCCAGGGCCACTTCTGTTTCCTCTTCACTTACAATCTTCTTAGCGGACCGCAGAGGGTTCGGTGGGATCGTCCCCTGTGTTCCCTGACTTGGCTGAGCTTGCAGGAAGGGATGTGCTTCGGTCCCTTCACGGGCTCCGGGCCTGTCAGCCCAGGCTTCCGATCAATGCAGCACAAAGAAGACAGGAGGAAGAGTTTGTTAACGGAGACCACAGCAATAAAGGCGTGGGAACAGCGGAAGTGACCTAGGAATTGCAAGATCAGCCTAACTTTTCCAGTTTTCTTTTCTGGAGTTTCTGAGGTGTGCGAGGATGAAGAAGAGCACGCTGCTGGAGACAGCTCAGCCCCTGGACTCGTGATTGGAAAGACAGTAGCTGTACGTGTGGGTCTTCAGCTGTGCGGTCGCCACCGGCTGTGGAAGAAATTCGGAGCGGTGCAGAACGTTGTAGGCTCTCATGATGTTAGCGTGAGTACGAACAACCAACAAGATAACTTCAGACGTCAGCAGTTTGTTTTCTAGGAGGCGGTTAGCTGCCAGCTTTTGGGTAACTCCTTAGAAGAAGGTGCCTAATGTAAGAGTGAACTTGTTTGTGTGCGCGGACACAAGTCAGCCTTTGATTCACTGACTCCAGGGTGGATGCTTTCTAGGGCCTTTGGAGTCAGACTGCCCACGTGTCCCTTCCTTTTCAGCCTTGGAAGGTTTCTGGTTGTCCGGGCCTGCATGCGTGACCACAGGACACGTTGAGAGTCTCAGCCTGAGATTTCATTTCAGTAAGAATTATAGCCAAGGTTCCTGTAAGCTCTTGCTCACTCTGCAGCTATGATGTATGTGCTTATAAATTCACGTAGGTTGGAATTTCGTCTTTCGGCAAGCTGCCTTATGCACCTGTGATGCACTTTAGATCCACATTTGATAAAAAGCGAATTAGAAGTCAGAAGTCTAATTGGAAGTCATTGGGGAAGTATTCTGAAACCACTAACATAGTTTTGGAAAACTTGTCCTTCATTTCGCATGTCGTGGAACGTTATTTTCTCTGGTGAATCGTTACTGTACGTAATACAAAGGATGGGTCAGTGGCTGGGATCACAGGAAACTTTTTACACAGACAGCAGCTACGAGCCGGGCTCGGCCATGGCAGCGTGTTCGGCTGTAGCTCTTGGAACAGTCGTAGAGGATTGCTGGTTGGTCTGGGGGTGCTTCAGATCTCTGCGGTGTTTTTTGATTGTCTGTATCTTTTCAAATTGCCAACCGGCAAGGTCCAATAATTGCATAGACGTGTTGCATTGCTACTTCTGTAAGATGAACTTCATTTAGAAAATACTGATTTCCTTTTTGATCACCTTTCTTTCCTTCCCCGCATTTGGTAGTAAGGTATGGTAGTAAAAATGCTAAAACCTGAATTAATTCCAAACCTCCAAAACTTACATGTTTTGGGGCTTGAAACTAACCTATCCTTACAGCACTGCTTCATTTTCATCTTCCTTCAAAAGAGTCGAGATTCCTTGTGTGGTGTCAAACTTGCTTCTGTTTCAAAGGACTTGAACGACGAGAGTTACGTTTTGCAGAGATTTGGTGTCAAGAATGTGTGTTGTAAGTGGAAGCAATTTTTAGTGTGCAGCTTCTAAGTATACTCGGAGTGAGGTGAGTTCAGTGTAGCAGTTTGACTTCTGTCTAAAGTGGATGAATTTTTTTCACGTGGATAGAACGTGTAGGCAGGGAGAGCTCTAGGGCGGCGTTGTCAAAGCTGGTTAGTGTTCAGGTCTAGGAACTGATGTTAATTTCTGTTCCGGAAATGAAATTTCTTAAGCTCCTGGTTGAAACCGATGATTTCCACTAACAGGCAACCTTGTTTGTACCTGTACCGTTCTCTCTGTATGCACGCTCCGTGTGACCTGTGCCGTTCTGATGAAGGTGTTAATGGGTGACTCGCGGGTGATCCCTGTAAAGGTAGCAATGCTGCATCCGATATCGGGCTGTGCAGTGGCCACGAGGGAGATGATTCAACAAGGTGGCTGGGAAGATGCTTATTGCAGTGGCAAATAGTTTATAAAGGCAGTGGCCCATCACGGTAGGTGTCCAAGCTGACGAGCCTTGTACTTGATTTTTCCAGAGAGCCTCAGATTATTCCAAGAACCTACTGTTGCATGGGAAGTTATGCGCTTGGATAGCTGCTACGTCTGAGGAGCTCGGCTGTCATGGCTGGCCAGGAATAAAGATTCAGTTAGTGAGGTGGCTCCGTTTTGGCTTAATGCTGTGGACGGCAGTGTTGTCCTGACACTGGGAGTAGGGGGACGGAAGAGAGCCTGCACAGAGGTGGTCTGTGCATCTGCTGTTTTCCTTCTGATCCCACCTGAATATGAGGGCACGTCGAGTTGCTGTTGATCTGCCGTTTCTCTTTGTGGCTAGGTAACGACTTATCTTCAGTTAGGCTTCTTTGGTCTCTAATGTATTAAATTTTCCATAGGTAGCGGAGCCACAGGCTTGAAAACTTTGAGAGGGAGAACTACTTGTTGTTTAGTAAGCTCCTAAATCCCTGAGCTTTTTGTTGTGTTCATCTTGCCGATTTCGTGTTATCTTCGTTTCCTCCCTTTTAAACTAGACTGAAGGAAATGTGCTGAAGAAATATCTCATCCCGATAGAATGAATAAATCTGGTGGCCAGCCTGGCAGATAATTTCATTAAAGTGGTAGCCATGGGGAAATTTGCTTAGCGGTAGCTTGGAGCGCTGACAGCACGCCGCACAGTTAACTCTAAGATTAGTGGCTCTCTCCAAAGTGAACGGAGACCTGAGTAGTTCCAGATTTCGTCAGCCACTGAAATGGTCTCCTGTAGCTTGTAAAGCTGCCGTCTCATTACCTCATTTTTGGGTGGTCATCGGTGAGGTGCTCTGAAAACCTGGGTTACTGCCTGGGCTGAAGCTGTGGAGGCAGCACCTCTGGGTTCCTTGTGCTTGGATTGAAAAAGCAACGGGTGAAACGTTCCGCCGTGCTTTTGGCACCGGGGGAAACGGCAAAGCAGCTGCGTAGGATCTCAAAGTATAGGAGCGTTGTTAACTGTAAGGGTGGAAAAAGCAAAGGATTTCTTTGACTTCCAGATTTTTAGAGAGCAAAGTCAGTATTTCAGAAGTTACTTGAAACTCTGAAGATTAGACACTTGCCTTAAAAATAGAGAAATAGCTGACTTTTTGCCCAACGATTGAGCTGCAGGACGTGCGGAAGAAGCAGGCGTTCAACAGCAGAAACTTGAACCGTACCTGTGTGCTTGTTGGACGCAGGTCTCTGGTTCATCTTGAGATGCTTGTATTGGAGAGAGATTTAACCAGTGGCGCTAGGCGGATGGAGTTTTGTCTTGCTCCGAATATTTTGGCTTAAATCTTAAAACTTCATACGTGAGACAGTACTTCTGTCTCTTGTATGTACCTGTTTCTTCTCTTGTTTGTTTATTTAAAAGTGGGCTTTTAAGGGTTTCCTCTGCTTTCTCAAGTCTCCTTAAGCAAAATGCTGTTGTATGGCTTTGATTTGCTACGAGGAGAAAAACTGAATTACTTCTGCTCTTAAACAGCTTGGCCCTTTTCTTCAGCATCCGGCTCTCACAGGAAGAGCAAATCTGAACGCAGGGCAGGCGAGCGTGCTTGCGGAGTGTCTTCCAACTCGGAGCTTGCGTGCGGTTCATTAGCTGCACCCGAGGTCATCCGTCGCGGGTGAGCACTGGTGCCCCATCGGTGAGCGAAAGGGAGGTGGGAACTTGCATCTACTGCGATACCAGAGATGAGCCGTCTCCTCGAGCCTTGGGGCAACCATGACTCCGGCTTCTGAGGGTGCCCTAATCACTAAGCTACGGGCCAATAAGGGAGGGGATGCTCTACCTCTCATGTTGAAACTTGGGGTACTGTGTAGGAAGGAACGTAAGATTTGTATCATCAAAGACTGAAAGCAAGAGGGAACATGATTTTGTAGCCTAGCGATGAGGGAACTCCCCTGGGAGGGGATAGGCATCAGTTTCCATCTGTGCTCCAGGGACTGTTTATGTATTTTTGTGTTGAGAATTGCTGGATGAAGCACATTAGAGCTGCAGTCTCGCTAAGAAGCCAGCGAGTTTCTGAGGAATAATTGGAGGGCATGCTGGGATGGCTAGCTGTGTTTCACCGCCATTGTGGCTTGCCGCACTTGTCCCGTCTCCTTAGACAATTGTTTTTAGGACAGGGACCTTGGTTATTTACAGGTGACTGCGAGCTGCTGAGTTACTATAGCTTAGTGAATTAATACATCTCCACTGCAAGTATTAACCAGCCACAGGAGTACTGCCGGTCTTCTGCAAGGAAAGTACAACATGTTTGTTTGACCTCCGTCAGACAACCGAAGGTGTAAAGATAACATAGTGTGTTAGACAACTTTTACCAGAAGGTGAGGTGGTTATCAGGAGCTACAAGCTGACGAAGGACCAGTTTTCTTTAGATCTCATGATTAAGAACCTTCCTTTCACTTCTGACTTACTACTTAAGTATCTAAATCGCTTAATGAGAGAAAGAGAGTAATACGAAAAACGAGCAAGGTAGGAAGCATGGTTTCCAGTAAAGCTTAAACCACAAGGAGTTTATCAGAATTGGGGGCGGGGGGCGGGGGGCAGCAGCGGCACAGGAGCGGAATCCTGCTATGTATTTATTAGTAAAGAAACCAAGAAGGGGAGGCACAGCTCAGAAGGCAGAATTTCTTTTAATTTTTTCAGGCATTGGTTTGTAAAAGGTGGAAAAAGGTAAGCCAGTTGATCACTCAGTGAGGTGTATGGAACTAACTGCTTGCTCGCTATCAAGAGTAGAAGCTACAAGGGCGTTGTTGCATAAAACAAGCCTAGTCGTGTAACATTTTGTTTAGATAAAAGATATACAGAACATTCAGCGGTAACCTGCAGTTATTTAAAAGCGCTGGGTAACTTAATGAACCTTCCGTGATTGGCTGCCCGGTCAGCCGGTGCAGTTGGTAAGGTGTGCTAAGGCAAAGAATGATGCGTTACCCTGATGGTAGTAGGATATATCCCAGTAAAGGAACACGTGCATGGGTTTATGGTACACAGGCTTGGTTTCTGAAATGTTGTTTCGGCTGGCTTCGAGACGTAGGCTCTGTGTGGAAGCGAGGGTGCAACAGACTTTCTTGCACAGAACCATCAGTCCCTGGTGCTGGCCGCTCGCCAGGCTGGTTGGTCCTTGCTCTTCGTAGCAAGACCTCATCTGACAGAGACTCTGATCTTCGGCAGGTATTCTGCAATCGGGCGTTAGCTGGCAATGCCAGCTTTGGCTAGGCCACCCGCAGACTGTTGGACGGGGAAGTTGTTTTGATTAGATGCATCATCTTCGTCTGTGGAGGGCTGAATGTTTTACCAGCAAACACCAGTCACCCATCGAGAAGACTACCAGCTCATGTGAAAGAAGGAGGGTTTGAGCTTTATATAACCAGATCTGTTGGCTCAAAGACTTTTCAGAAACAAATTTTGCGACTGAGCTAGAGGCTAATTACAGCAATATGTCTGCTGGCATTCAGTAGTGAATCAGAATATCTTTGGGTCTACCCATATGCTCTCTTCATTGCATTACTTTTCGACAGACCTGAATGCAATTGAGGAGGGGTTTTAGGAGGGTGCGTGGCACGGGAGAGATTCCCGCTTACCTCCCGCTGGGGTGAATTTGCTGCCTGTCTTCCAGGTCGCCTGCAGCATGGCAATGCAGAGAGCGGGGTCTGTGTAAGGAGGGGGTCTGCTTGTGTGCTGTGACGTTTTAGATGATAAAATGTGATGGGATCGTAAAATCAAGTTGGAATGGGTAACTCAGAAACTCATTATGTAACCCCCAGTAAAGAATGGGCCATATGTAGGATCGCTGTGGTGCTTAATCTTTGTAAATTAATTGCCTGAAACAGCCACTGCAAAAACTGTGATCTGTAACCGTGTGTCTGCACTTCTTGGCTGTAGCATTAGAAGCCTAGGAAAGCATGCGCGTAATGCAGAGTTCATGCCGTTTTCAACCAAGACTTGCATTGCTTTCTTTTCTTCTCCTTAGGTAAATAGCTGCAGCACTTCAACAAACCCTCTGTCAGCTCTTTGAGACAGGGAATTTCTTGTCATGCTTGCAGAAGCGTGCGAGTCTCCCACCATGATACGCATGTCTTTGGATGCAGTAAGAGTGGGACAGAGCTGAAAACCTGCCTCAAATATCATCCGCTTCAAGACTCAGTGACTAGGAGGTGGCCCTGCTGCAGAAAGACTTTTTACGTTTGAGGTGGTTTGGGTCTTGCTTTATGCTTTTTATGACTCTTACCTGGTTGTTTTGTACCGCAGCTGGTAAGTTATTGATGCTGTTCATCCTCCTTTCTCCACACCTCTGCAGTGGTGTACAGCTGAAGCAGGGATGAGTAATGCTTTTTAAAGAAGTGTTACTCTAACCTTTTATGCTGGATGCGTAGATTGAACATTTTAATCTCTAGATTTTCCATTGCATTGGGATGACTGTACATTCCTATCAAATGATTCATTTGATTAACATAACTTTTCGATGAAGCAAAATATCTCTTCAGAACCTCAGAGCAAAAGGGATCTAAAGCACAAGCCGAGAGGCATTGTTAACGCTCCGTTTGTGTCTTCCACAGCTGAGTGCTGTGTACAAACAGGTTGGAGCGTAAGGCTGTCCTTTTTCTCCCCCTACCAAGCGCACTGAGTTCCCGCACATTCCATTTCAGTGACGTTGGAAAGCTTTTTTTCTTTCTTTTTCCCCAGAGGGACTAAGCAGAACTGTTTACCCTCAGCTAGCCAGCTTCCCCCCGGACAGATGAAAGCAAGAGTTCTCAAGTACAGCGAGATGAACGTGACAGAGGGAGGAGAGGAGAGCATGACCAGAGAGACTGAGTGGAAGCTGTGATGTTTGATCCTCATCTTACGAGGTGCTGTGCTGCCGTTCGTTTTGCTCCGGCAGCTATTCTGTCAGCTCTCCGTCTGGGTTTCCACGGGCTAAGCACACAGGCCGGTTTTGCATTTAGCCGTGGGACTGTGCTTGAGACTCTGTCTAACTGCTTGTGCGAATTTGTGATCGGGTACCATTCTTGCAGCTTGGTTCTGTCCCTTGATAGCTGTTCTTTGGACAGTGTTGCAGCTTGCAAAACGTGCTGGCCAGAAATGAGGCATGTTCCGTACTAGCAGGCGCAGCTCAGTCTTACAGCTGCCAGTGTCGGAGCCCGTGTTGCAGTGGTATGATTGTGAGAGATTGTTGTATCCCGGAAGGTTTGCTGGAAGATAGTTCCAGGCTGTTCCTCAAGTCTTGCTCATGTGGGTTTTTTTCTTGGTTCTTGTAAAACTTCCCTCGATGTACACCGTATCTTCTTAGAGTTGCTTGCCTGTCTTGCTTGTTAGCCGCTGCGTCTTCCTACTCACGGAGCACTATGCTAGCTCACCGTCTGGTTTGCAGTTGTTTTTACGTGCGCCCGTTGTCTCTTGCCACCATGATCTGTGCACTGGTAAGCTGTGGTCTGTGGACGAGTTGTTCCTGAACAGTAAGCTGGAAAATGATTTCAGCTTGGCAGTGTTGAAATATTGTGTGCCCATCGGTAGTTTTGAACTTCCCAGCCTGTAGCAGGTGTTGTGTATGCAGTGACGAGCACAGCTCGTATTCTGCTCTTCTGATGACATTTAATACCGTTATCTCCCCCGGCTCCAGCCACCGCCGTGGCTATTGCAGTCAAACGCGCTTTGGCTACATCACTCCGGACAACTGACCGTAAAGCTGTATTCACCTGCGTTAGGATGTGGAACTGTATCATTTCAACTTTAACTCCTCTTAATGTGATCTCAAATTTTAAGCATTTCCAAGCTGTTAATCCTGCTGGAACGATAGGTCTTTCTTTTGCAGCTCCCTGGGATACACAGGCCGTTTGTGTGATGGGATGGTGCAGGTAATTACTTTATAGTCAGGTTTTATAGTTTGACCTCCGAGCCTGATGGTTGTGTCTGGGTATGAGAAGAGGAATGTGACGCGTAACGAGTGGAAGCTGTAGCGTGGAAGAAACATGTTTTTGTAGAGCCTTGCTGATGGGAGTGACTTGCTCCCTAGCAGGCTTGTGGTTTCTTTAGAAGGTGCATGTGCTGGCTCTAGCCCATTAGAGTTATCTCAGATGTCACTGTTATTTATTCTCTGATACTCTACCACATTCCATAACCAGGGAAAAGTTCTTCTTTTCCCTGAGGCAGCTGTTGCATTTAAGGAATTTTCGGTACGTGCTGGAATAGAAACTCACTTTCATTCTGTACCTCAATCGGAGAAAGTCAAGCTAATGCGACTGAAGCTCGCTTCTGGAGAGACAGACAGAAGGTTCTTCTGTACTGCACAAACCTCTGGGGCTGTGCCAGCTCCGCTCGCCTCTTTCCTCTCTTCGCTACCCCAACTCTAGCAAAACTGTAGCCAGCAAACACCGAAAGCCCCTTTGATCAAGGTGCGATTCTGTGAGGCTTGGCCTCCTCCTCGCCGGTTGCAGGGGCCAAGTCTGAGGCTTTCTGCCTGCTCACAGGAAACGCTGTGAGGTGCCTTTCACGCAGGACAGCAGCATAGGTGTTTGCTGACTGATTTGAAAGTGCTTAGCTTATGCTAACGGATCTGGTTTACGTGCTCTGAACTAGAAGCTGTCTAAGTGGACGGCTAGCTGCGTACCGCCTGGCTGCGCTCGGATTCGGTGCCAGTAGGGTTGGGTAGCTTTGCTTGGGAAAAGGTTTCTGGAGTATTTCACGGCTGCTCCTGAGTCCCATTGGCCCTGGTGGAGCTGGAGTGACTTTTGGTAAGGAAAGCAGATGTCACTTTTCGTACTCTTAGCCCTTTTAGGAGTGCAGGTAACCCCTTGAAATGGATGTTTCTAAGCCTTAGGCCTGTGAAAGAAAACCAAGCGTGGTTGACTTGGTGAGGGAGGGGAAGCTGCATTTCTGCTGAATGTCACGGTTTGAAATACCCTCAAGCTTTGTGTGCTCTTCCATCCACGAGGCAGACGCTCAGGAGAAATGCCTGTATTGAAAGAGGTTTTCCTGGAAAGATGATGGCACATGCTGTGGTTGCAGCACCCACTCACACACGCTTGGCCTGAGCAGAAACAAGGCTCTGCTCGTCTGATGCAAGCGTGCACGAATGCGGCTGCTGAGAGCAGGTCGGCTTCCTGGCCGGTGTGTTCCCGTTGCATACTCTGAAACAAGTTAAAAAGTAATATTTAGGCACATGCGGCGTTCTCCTCTTTCTTGCAGTGGCTGGCATCCTCCTGCACCCTGCTGCTGGGCTGAATGGTGCTGGGGTTGAATTGAAGTAAGCCCAAGGTCTATTTTAGCACTGTCTTTTGATCTTAGCTGGTTAGGATTTTGATGTGTGGTTTTAAATTTACTTGGACGTGTCTAGAGGATAAGAGATTAACTAGTCCGCATGGAAATAAATTTGTTGGGATTTGTGGAGGTAGGGGGCGGAGGGGGAGGANGCCTGGATGTTTCTCAGGATGTCCTCTCTCTTCCCAAGAAGAGACGCTGCAGCTGAAATGCAAACTCTCTGGGTTATCTGGTTTCTAGCATTGAGGGCAGCGATGGTCGTTGGCGTTACCAGTCTTGCAGTCGGTAAATAAGCTTTTTTCATCCGCATTTAAAGAGAGAAAAAACAATCGGCCTTGTGAGACAGTGCCTTTATTTTCTTGCTGCTATATTTTAAGTTAATAGAAATCTCATTTATCTGCTTCTGGTAATATATGTCCCTGGAGAGCAAGGTCATCACAAATGATACGAATGAATGAATAAGGGAGATGGGAAATGTGATCTGAAATTCCTGCAGGCTTGCTCATCTTGCACCCTCCGTGTGTCAGGGGAGACTGTATTTACGTCATTGTGCCTTACATAAGGATCTATAATGTGATAGCTCCTAAGGTTGTGTGGGTCTTATGAGGCTCCTGTGTAATTGGTTCAGCATGTGCTCGGCAGAGAGCTACATAGCACTTATGTACGACTCTGCAGCCACATGGAAAGATTTTGTATTACGGAACTTTTATGCAGCTCTAGATTCCTTCCCCCCCCCCTTTGATATTACCGTTTTCTCTGGTGTTACAGCCTGTTCAGGCATCTTGGACTTTTAGTGCACGCTAGGTTAAAAATGCTAAAGAGCGGAAGAACGCAGTTAACTTGTAAATTAGCTACCTAAGGCCAAGTACTCAATATTTGGGTAAAATGTTGATATCAAGTGTGAATAAGGAAGATACTGTGTTCGGATTGCTACACTTTTTCCACGCTTTCTTGTACAACTGCCATAAATATCTTGCCCAATACTGGTAAATTGCCTGTTAAATCAACTTCCTACCTTTTTTGATCATGCTCTTCCGAAACAGTGACGCATTTTGGAAATGCCTTGACCAATATGCGTATTGCCAAGTAGGCAGAATTACAAAACTGAGAGACTCGATGCAGAAGAAAGTTGCTTAGCTATAGAATATGGCCTTGTAAATAAAAACAGATCTAACTCGAATCATGTGAAGTCAAAAGTTTCTTAAAACCAGACCCGCTGTTTGCTCACCGGTTTTTGTGATTGAGCTAAAGCTTTCCAGGTTGGTCAGAGCGCTGGAGAAAGAGAATTTCAGAAATTCTTTTCGGAAAGAGATGCCTCACAATGATCCCGATGGCTGCCTCAGACCAGGTAGCGCTGGCGGTCTGTGCTTAACTATTTGCAGGCCTTACGGCATATACTGCGCTTAGGTTACCTGAGCTTAGCCTTAAATAAGCAGGATACTGTGCGTGCTTTGCTGCAAATGCAGTTGTTTGGTGATCATGTCCTAACGTTAGCCAGCAAGCAACAAGTGAGCTTGCGGCTGTTCAGCGGGTGCTGCTGTTCTTGACATTTATGTAGTGGTCTTGTGATATTCCAGGTTTAGAAGGCAAGCAGCTTGTTTTACTGGACGTGTCATCCGATATCCGTACAGTATGAGCTCCTCACTAAAATCCCCTCTGACTGTACAGCGCAAAGGGGAGAAGTACGTTAAAGCGTTAGAGCTCAAGGGCTAGGTGCTGTGTAAAAAACCCGCCAGCATGACGGGATTGTTTCTGGTAAGGGTGGAGTGGACTTGCTCCAGAATGGAGATCTTGCCCTCGAGCCGGGACTCCGGTAGTGCTTACGATAAGAAAGAATCACTTGAAAGCTTGTATCTGTACTCTTAATTTTGTTGTGTTTTATGGATGTGCAGGAGTATGAGAAAACTGTTTTTTAAGTGGCATAGTGATGAAGAAAGAACGTGAGTAGAACTGGCCGATACAGGAAAAGTTTTCTTCCCTGGAAGACAGCTGACTGACCTGTAGCCACGTAGGCTTGCCCAAATCTTCTGTGACATTCCCAACTGTGGGAGACGTTTGTCCTGCAGTTTACGTTGCTCACGCCCAAGTTTTTGGGTGTGATGCTGAGCATTTGTCCTTTCTAGATCCCCTAGTATGCGTGCAAAATAGAAGATAATTGCTCCTTGCTGTTGGAGTACTTTCATCCAATCCCATCGCTGTCCCAGAAACCATGTAGCTGACCTCCAGTCTCAATCGATAGCATCGTATGTGCGGAAGAGAATTCATGTGCCCGAAAGTCCCTCCGGTGCGCTTAGCATCAACAGTCGCTGCGCTTCTGAAACGGATCAACGCGAGCTAATCTCTAATCTGCTTTCTGCGTTAGCTCTTTAGTAGGTGAAGTCCAGCCCCAAACGTAGGAGTAGCTGTAGTACCTTAGAGCAAGGCTTCACTTCCCTCAGCGTCCTGTGCTTCTTGAAATTACCCCTAAGGCAGACTTTACCTACTTGACGCCATCTGTCTCCGTGGCCAGGACTTCGGTACCTCTCTTCCACCGCCGCACTAAAAATGACTGCGGAAAGGTTAGATATCTTTCCTGGGAGCTGGCGTATCTGAGGGCTGCAGAGGCTCTGCTGCTTCATGGATTAAATGCAAAAGCTTTTTTTCTCTTGCCCTCAGAATAATGCCGATGTGGGCACGATGCATAAAATGTGAAACTGGACTCCTGAAACAGCTCTTTCTGCAGGCTGGCGAGGGAGAGGTTTTATTTTTCTCTTGGATTCCAGGGTGATGTGGGCTATGCAAGTCCATTGTGAGAGGGACAAACAGGGCATCCTCTGTTCGGTGGTCCTTGCTTGCAGAAGGCAGCAGGAGAGACCGAGACCTTTATTTGAACGAGGTAGGGGTGATGGTGATCTTCCTGTTCTATATATAGTACCTTTCTGTGCTGCCATTTTCAGTTAAGAGTTCTTGGAAGAAAAAAAAGAAAAGTCTTGTAAGGAAAATCAAATCCTGACTTGGCAGCCTATCTGTCTAATCTTTGGTAAATGCAGATGTGCATCTTGGAACAATTTACTCCTGGTTGTGTTTAGGGCTACCAGAGTGACTGTTTATTCCCACATATGGAGCATGGTTTCAGAAGGTAATTTAAACAAATGGAGTGCCACTTCCAATTTTTCAGGCTTCTAGTTTAGGAGCCAAAACTGTTCTCCTGGCTCCAGCTTGCCCACCCTGGCTGTATCGGTTCCCACATGGTCTGCCAAGTTTGCAGAGAACCTTCTGTGGTGCCCTTCCCCTTTTGAGGAGGCAAAAATCCCTTGGCCAAGAGTGGCTTGACCTTTCTTTGGATGTGAAGCGAGGGCAGGGGCGGGCAGGCGTTGCGCCTCTGGGCAGCCTGAGGTAGCCGGCCCATCAGTCGATAGGGAAAGCCCTGTCGGGGTGGGTGCAAGGAACTAGCCTGCTTTGTCGGTCTTTCTGAAGCTGTGGAGATTGTGTGAGCTTCCAGCTGTGCCTTCCGCTTTTGTCATGGCTTGTTGGGTTTGTTTTGAAATAGTAGTTTAGCTGTGTGAGGGTGTTAACAGATGCCATTACGTGCTAGGATGCGTTCTGCAGGGGGAAGCTTGGTGCTTCTGGGTAGCACTGGATACTGTCAAGCAGAGCGTTATTTCCTGGTGGTGCGCTTCGGGAAGGGTAGTTTGGTAACAGAAAACACCTATTATCTATGTGGTGTATGGCCAGCAAGAATTTGTAGAAAATACACACACCTCTCTGTTTTGTGGCTGTTTGAACTGGAGAGTTACCTTAATATAGAGGAGTTCTGCTTTTACGTGCATCTTGCTGTGGTGTAAGATCTGGGATAAGGAAAATAATTCAATAGCTGCATCAGTTTGTTCTTGTGAAAGTCAACATTTTCAGTCTGCTGAAAGAAAAATCAAAATGTGTTGTCAGCTTCCTGGTGCAATGACTACTGACCCGTTTGCTGTAAGAAACAGGAAATACAGCGAAATGGGAAAACTACCGTATATTTAGATTGTTAAACTTAACGCGTGGCAGGGAGCAATACTTACCGTACAGAGTCACCTCCCCAAAGATGCACAGCAGTTTCCTAGACACTTGCAATGATCACCCACCCACCTTTTCTTCTGTATTGCTGTTCCGCTCGATGATTCCTTGAGTTGTAAGTCCTTGCTGTCTGACCGTTGCGCTTTATACATAAGAAAAAGCTCAAATGCTGGAAATTCAGGCACGCGAAGTTCTGTATCGCAGACTTGTTTTAAGACCCCCAAACGGATCTGTAGATTGGCTTTATTTGTTTGGTTTTTGTTTTCTTGCAGTTTCTGCGTGTATAAAAGAGGCTTTGTCCTCTGTCCGGCCCTGAATTTCACATGTACAAGGAGAGGCATTGAGTGAATTCCAGGCTGCGGCTTTGCTTCCACGTGCCCCTGCTGCTGCATTTACCTGCATTTAGTGCATGTCTCTGACTCAGTGTTTACTCTTCAGTATTTAAACATTCCCTAGAAATTAAATCTTTTATGAACATTATTCTTCGCACCAAGTGCTTGTAGAAGCCCAGTTGTGCAGTGCCTACGCTCATGTATTGGCTGCTGTCTTACTCCCTCGGAACAGGATTTACGGTGGCAAAGCAAAGCAGCAGCCGCAATTAGAATTTCGGTACTACAGTGCTGAAGTCTGCCTTCAAAATAGCAGTGCCTCCCTGCTCCAAAAATACTCCATTGTCCCTTGCTTTAAGTTTTAGAGCTGGGCTGCAGCGATGGTTATTTGTCACACACGTGAGGACTGCGTCGGTGCTGCGGACAGAAGCCCCCCTGAAAACTCCCCGGACACCTGAGCCCTTGGTTGCTGCCTGTCTCCCGCTTTGCCAGCCGAAGCTGCGAGCTTGTTGGAGTAGAGTAACGTGTTTGATTCGTGTAGATGGAGCGGCAGGGACAAGACCGCGACATCCATGGCTGCTTGTGATTTTTTTTTTTGGCCCTTTGCCACATACTGTCGCCAGCCTGTGGTTAATGGCTGTGGGTGATACTTGGAAAGCGGTGGGTTGCTGGGATGTTTAGTGTGAAGCTCTGGAATTGTCCCGTCCTCGCCTGAATTAACTCCTCTGAGGAGTTGTGTTATGCTTTGGCTTGCACAGAAAGGTGAATGGTGAACGCGAGATCTGACTTCCCGGTTGCTGCGACAGCTTGGTGTTCTCTTACAAGAGCACGGGTGATGACGTTGTCCATGCTTTGCCGGTAAAGCTGGAAATAAAATCTCCGCTCTGTCCCTTACCATAACCCTTGATCAGGGCTCTTTCCTCTTGGCAGACGAATGCTTACCTCCTTTGTTGGTTGAGCTGTTGGGAGGACTCCTCAGCTTAGCCACCTTCAGAAGGGGAAAACATGCACCCTGAGGGCTCTCGCTTGGTGCGTGCGTGAGGAGGTGTCGTGTGTTGTAGGACCGTGGGGTCCTTGAGGATGGAGACTTGCAGCAGCGCCCTTCGTCTCCAAGGCTCGTTCCTCCGCGATGAGGCAGCAACCAACATCTGGCACAGGGGGAAGCACGCCGACCCACGTGTGAGCCAGTTCGCCCGGCTGGCTTTGGTAGTCTTTTCTTGTTGCACAGCAGTTGTCCATCTGGGTGCCGCTTTGCTTGGCCCGTGCTGTACCGTGCTTCCCTGAGAGGCCGCTGCTGTATCATGTTTTGGCTTTGAAGTAGGTTTTCAACTCCTGAGTGCGTTATCTGTGGGCTTAAGTAATTTCTCCTGATAAGGGAAATCAGATACTCTTGTTGGAAGTGGCTTGTAGGCTTCTCTAGTGTTGGATTTCGGTTCTATACCAAAGTGAAAGGTGATTCTTTAAAAAGCTGGTCCATGCAGTTACTGCTGTGGAAGGATCTTCCGTCAAACTTGCTTTGTTATGAAACAAATTTAAATTTTAAGCTGATCTTTTTGTGTGTGTTTTGGGGGGCGAAGCAAGCTTGCTAAAGCTACAAGAGGCAGGTGCTGTGTCCTGCCATCGCTGGTGACTGTTAGTGGAAGTAACTGCAAGGGTGATTTTGTCCTCAGCGAGCTATGAGCTTCTCACTTGTTAAGAGTGAGGAAAATTCTGATTTTACTTGGGTATTCCCCCTAGTCTTCCACTGCAGAATGTTGGTTTATTTTAAGCCGAGTTCTATGATCGAAAGTAAGTTGCCAACCATGCGTCTTCCTTTGTGCTTTCGTAAACTCTGCTGAAAGCAGAAGGGTGGAGGCAGCCAGTGGTTCTCCCACCTAACAGGGGGTTTGGAGGAGTCTGGGGGAGATCAATAGGTCGCAAGCATCAGAAAAGTCGAGCTTTGATTTTGCGGTTCCTGTCGTGCCCTTAGATGTTCTCATTTTCAGCACCGTCCCTGAGAAGGTCCCTTGCAGGGTGACCGGTGGTGGAGTGAGATCCCAGCCAGGCGGTTCCCTGGGTGCGCTGGTTTACGGACAGCTGTACCACTGTGCTGCCTGCTCTCTTTCCAGCAGAGAAGCTGCCGTGACCAGATTGAGGTTTTAAGGTCGCTACTTTTAATATATCTAGTAAACGTCTTTCTGAGTCAGTGCAGATAATGAGAAATAGATGGGGCGGAGGCATGGGGGAGGCAGCTTTCCTGAAATTTGTGGTACTGACACTGGCACGATTTGGTTTGCTTCTACTGTAAAGCGCGTGCAAGATTAGGGCGAGGACGGGGCTATCCGGTGCTTGGATTTATTTTTTTCCTTGGTTGTTGAGGGTTAATGTGTTGAAGGCTACATTCCTTACAGCTTCACTTTTGGCTTCTCTTCCTAAAAATTTCCACTTCATTTCATAACAGTTTTGGAGTGAGGGGTGGTGATACTCTGGAACCTTTGCTGAGTCTGAAAATGTTCTTTGTGTAATCAGGGGGATGGAGGCAGCCACGGTTGTTTTCAGGCCCAGGGGAACGTGGAGCAGGTCTTCCTGACAATAACATTAACCCTCCCTAAATCAGCTGATGGAGGGATTTTTGTTTAACTGAAGGAGTGGAGATAGTAAGTAGAGGCAATGGTTTTGAGAAGAAAATTGCTTTCTTCTGTATTCTTGTGACTGCAATGAAACGTTTTAGGGCTAAAAATCTGTGTTGCATTGGTTTGATCGTTTCTGTTCTTTTTTTGAGCCAAATGCAGACTAAAGTTGCTAGGTTTTGCAGGCATGTAGTAAACATATTATTGACAGAGACGTCTTTGAGAGGTAAACTACAGCCTTTCAAGAACTGCTCCGAGCAGGCAGCAGTTGAACTGACTAGTAAGTGAATCTGCTGCAGAGATGCTGTGGCTGTCCGCCCTTTGCTGCTGGCTCTGGGCCCTTTGCACAGGCGTGTGTTTGCCGCTGCTTGGGTCTCCCCTCTGGGGGTGTGCAGATCTGGCACCGCCCGGAGATTTGAAACCAGCGTTCATTATTTGATACCGTAGGTATTGGTGCCTTACGTGCACGCAAATGCTGGACCCTTTTGAGCGTAACGACAATGCTGGCACGGTACTGAAAGTACTTCTGGCGTATCCGTTATAATTCTGCCTCATGAGCTGATAACCTGATCTGGAGGAATCTTTGCTAGGCTACGCCGCGACGTGAGAAACCTTTCTGTGATTCGGGCTTTAATTGGCTCGGATGCTTCATCAGTTGTTAAAGTTCAGCCTGTAGACGTTTGGGGATATTTCGGGGATGAGTGGTCAGGAGAAAAACCGAGATCTAATATCTGTCATAGAAGGTAAGAAATGCTTAGCCTTCACGGTGCTTTTTATCTTCAAATTGCTGTACCTTTCCCAGAGGTGGGCATCTTCTCTCGGCTGGTCTGTGCTAGTTCGGCTGTGGCACTAGCACTCCCCTGCTGCCTGCCTTTTTCACAAAGAAATGAACGTTTTTACGGGCAGGAGAAGTCGCCCAAATTAAAGCAGATGTCAAACGGGTTGGCTGCCACCGAGAATACGTTGATCCTGACGGCTAGTACAGTCTTGCAAAGCAGTGGATATTCATCCTAAATGCACACGTACGCTGCCCCCAGCATTTAAAACATGATCACGCTGAGGAGCCTGGGAGCCCATGTCTCTGGGTGTACCGAGGGGATGGTGCGCTTCATGCGAAGCCCTAAGAAAGTGCCATTTACAAGACGTCTTGTGACGGGGCCGCTGCTTATTTGTTCCCATAGAAACTGCCATCTAATCATGGCAAACGTATAAAGGCTGTTGCTGGAAACGCAGGGTCTAAAAATTTCTGAATACATCATCTAGATCTGGCATTTTGCTTTATCCTTAGCTTTCCTGTCAAAATCTTGGTCCCTTCCCGCTCGGCGTACTCCAGATCCCGTGGTGTTAATGCATTTGGCACCTTTAAAAATAATCGCAGAAATAAATGAGATACTGTCACCCTCTAATTGTGATCTTAAATATACTGGGGGAGGGAGCAGTGTTTACTTACATACAGAAACTGAATGGGGAACAAGCTCGCCCCGGAAGTGCCTTTTGCCCTACCCGCACCCCGTTAGAGTAATGAGGGATGGGTTTGGCGTCAGGACGCTCTGCAGCTGGGCAGTCCTGCCCCGTGCAGCCAGGCTGCAGTGCCCTCGTGCTCTCCGGTGCGCCTTCAGTCGCGGCTGTCTTGCAGGTACAGTCCCTGCTAACGGCAGGCTGTTGATGCACACATCAACATTTTCTGCGTCTGAAGTCTTTGACTTCTGTGGATCGTATGCAAAATCTTGACGTGCCGATAGTTAACGGCTGCCTCAGGACTTTGCCTGTCAGATGAGGCTTTTTCATAGCTTTTCGTAGCTCTGATTTCATTGTCTTTCTGGTTATTTAGCAGCCTTCGTAAGCGGCGACACGCAGGTATTTGTGGGAAAAGCTGACAATTGCTGTGTACCGGTTGCTCAGTGTAGAGCGTTCGGCGTTCTGGCTGGCGTCACGGGGAGCAGAGCTAGCTGCGGACCTTCTGAGAGGTGCTCGTGATTCGCTGGGGGTACCCTGAGTAGAAGTGGTTTGCTGCTTGGCCGTCCTTGAGTTGTAGCAGTATCGCAGGGTAACTCCCTTTTCTGCAAGGGTGTGTTGTAGAGTTAGCTGTTGCTTTTGGTTTATTTTGAATACCCGAGTAGATTGGTTTCAGTATAGAAAAGACCTTACGCTTACAGGCTTAGGAAAATATCTGTGTAAGTTTGTATCTCAGAGCCCAGAATGCCGTATTCCCAAATGGACTTGATGGCATATGAAGTGGAATAGTGATTTGTTCCATCTTATCTGTCGCTTTAGATTTTCTCTGATACCGTTGTGATCCCAATGTGATATTTAATGTTCTTACAGCCTTCTTTTTTTAACCAGGAGCTATTATGCTTCTGAATATAACTGCACATAATATAACTCCATTTTAAAAATACTGTGTATGCTGGCGTTGCTGCAGAACCTGGCCTCCTCCCTGGAATGTGGGCATAATTCGGTGTAATAGCTCAGCATGGAGCCACTGCTGCTTAGGCTGTGGCAAGGCAAAGGGCCGCTGAGGTTGAGTGAAAGGGATTGTTATATGGGATGACAGATTCCTCTGGAGGTTGTTGCCGTTTGCAGAGGGGAAGCCAAGGCATCAGTGCTTAATATCTTCCAGAAGTCCTCTGCTTTAACCCTTAAGGAGCCTCAGGAAATGAATCGAAAGCCGGTGCAAAGGCTCCCTGTGGCTCTGCTGCGCATCCTGGTACAATGCCAATCATTTTTCCTGATTGCAGCTTAGGGATTGCACTGGCAGTAGGGTTTCTTGTGTTGTGTGGAAGACTGATGAGCCAAACCAGAGCTGCTCTTGCTGTGCGCATGTTGCTCTTGTTAAAAAATAGCCAGCTACTCTTTACTTGTTGAGAGACCTGTTGCTGTGCACCAGTGCTGGCTGCTCAGGACATGTTGCTGACATGAGCAGGGTTAAGGTATTCCCTCTTCTCATTGCAGAACTCTCGGTCTGAGTAGTGATCTTTGCGTTATAAGTATCGCTTAAAAATACTCAAAACTAAAAGTACATCATGTTTCTCAACATTTCACTTCACGCGCGCCATCTACTAACTTTCTCTGCTGCTGAGCTTTTGCTGTTCAATAACTCAATCTGCTTGCATTCAAATCTGAGTCTAATTTTAAGCTGTGTACCTGAAATGTACTATTTTTCCTTCTCCTTTCCTTGCATTTTTAGGTCATGACTGAATTAGAGCAAAATGACAGTCCAGGGGAACTTTCAGTAACACTTAAAACCCGCTTGCTCTAATATCCTAGCAGTTTTGTGAAGACGTCCTACTGATATTTGAGATGAGTCTTTCCCTAAAAACCTGGAAGGTAGACTGTGCGTCTCCTTCCTCATCCGCTCTCGAGCGAGGTCTCTGCGTTGCAGCAGCTACAGCTTAGTTTCGCAGCAGGCGGACCCGTGGCCGCTGCCGTACAGCATTCTTGATGCGTAGCCTGCTGTGACAGATTTCTTCCTGCATGCGACTACATTTCCAAAACTCTGCTGCTAAGCAACTCGGTCCAAGAGTCGAGCGTTGCTCTAGCGCAGCGCCGGCGAGTAACAGCCTCGTAGGACTTCCTCCAGCTCTGCCGGCTGCAGGCAAGAGCATTAGCAGGGTGAGAAACAGGCTCGTTGGGGTACAGCTGATCTTGCAAGCAGGCCTTGACTCTGGCCACTGAAATGAGCTTGGCTGTATTAGTTGGCGTGCTTGCTGCTTCAGCTGCCGCTTGGTTCCGGGCAAAGCAACAATAAATCAGTTGCTGCTGAAGCGTTTGCACTTGGGCTTTTGTGAGATGCTCTCGCTTCGGCGTGGTATGTGTTAGTAAAGCTTGGCTGATTGGACACCGATGGGCTTTTTAGTTTTAGCAATACGGGCTCTTTGACAGCCACTTCAAATCTTAAAATGGCAATCTCAGCAGGTGTCAGGAGTCAGGTGTCTGAGTGGTGGTCAGTTACGATGTGCAGCTAACATCTCCTGTCGTAATATTGACAAATGGGTATTAAAGGTGTTGGTAAGCTGAATCTTGTTTCTATTGAACGCTTAGGCTGCAGTGCAACCTTGAAGCTGCGCCACTGGGCTGGGCGCTGTGCTCCGTCCTCGGCTGGCGGTGGCTGTGAGAGGGGTGGGAGCTGGGGGGGGGGTGGAAGAAGTAACCACGGGAGGTGTTCACATGGGGAAGAGTCCCAAAGAAACCACTGATGGCTTTTGTCCTAGGTGATCCAACACACTTCTCCGTATGGATTTTATTTTCTTATTCCTTCACTGGGCTTTTCAGAGAGATTGTGAGGTAGGGACAAATCAAACAACTCCGCGTTTGAAAACAGACTGTACCAGCAATGAGTGGAAGTGTGGAAGTCGTGTCTTTAACCCCGTGTCAGTCGGCATCGTTCTGGGTGTAATTCCTGCAAGTCAGGGCAGACCCCAGAGCTTAACAACAGCAAGCTTCTCTCAGATGTGGTCTAGTTTTCCCGATATTGCTATGGCCTGCTGCATTATGTTGGATATCACTGCGGGTGTCTGACACGTGTCAGACTGATAACGTAAATGAATACACTGTAGTCTCCTCCCCTCTCCTGTCTTTGCAGACAAAAGGGCTATGGTGAACCCAGAGCATGACCGCCCTCTGAGGCTAGCTGACATGTTTTTGGTCTCACCTGGTTACAGTCAGGCATTTTGTAGTGGTCCGGGGGACTCTGCTGTGCGCTGGGCTGCAATGCAGCACCGGGATTTTTTTAACTTTTTAGGAGGTGTGAAATATGGGAGGGGGGGTGTGGATCGAATGTACCTTTGAGTTTGCTAAACACTTTACATGAAATACAAATGACAGTGTGAAACACTTCGGCAGAGTCAGGAATGCAGTTTTCGGAAGAAGCCTGGAACAACCGCGGCCCTGTTGGATCATGATGTCCTTCCCGATTAAACTCCGCTTGGTGACCGTGTGCCGGGGCATGGGATTGAACTCCGCTTGTGAAAGGCATTTGACTTTCTTCTCGGCAATGGCTTTTCCTCCTCCTCTTGCCGGCTCTGTCTCCAGGCAACCCAGCCTCCCGCAGGATCCTGCCCCGTGACGTCCTTGCGGCTCTCCCCCTCCTCTCCCTCTCCCCCTCAGATGCTCAGCTCTTTCCATCGCTGCCGAGGTGTGGAGCGGAGCACACGCGAGCTGCTTTGTGCTTCCCCTCCTACGTGCAGCGCGACGTGCGCCGCTCTACGTGCGTGGGAAATACGGCAGATAAAGGCAAGAACATCCTGTGTTGTCATTTCGTTTTCCCAGAGCTTTCTTCCATTCCCCTTGATTTAAAATGAGGTCGGTGCCACGTCCTGATGGCCAGCGCTGCACAGGCATGGCCCGACCTTGCTGCTTCTGTGCTTTTGGGCAAAAGCTCAGTTGCTTAATTACTTCATGGGTGGAGAGCGGTTAAGAAAAGAGTTTGAACACGGTGCCCCGAGATGGAGGGTAACCTGTATTGAAAGGGGGGACCAAGGTGGGCAAGCGTCCTCCCAGATTTTGATTCATCTCTTGGCTTCGCTTGTGCGCAGGTTGCTGGGAGGCCAAGCTGTAGCGTAAGCAAGGGTCCGGTCAGGCCTAAGCGGCAATGCTGCGTTCACGTCTGCTGGCCGGAGTCACTGAATCTGAGCCCCCTCTACGGAACAGCCCAGCTTATGCGGCCGGGATCTGCTTTTTCACATCGCATTTGACTAGTTAACCGGTTTACATCAATTTAAATGAACCTCCATAAGGTTCTGCACTGGTTTAACTATGCTCCTCCAAAAACCGGTTTTAATTAGCAAGTGCAGTTTTTGTGTAGTGAGTGCCAAGATTGCTTTTAATTTGGATAGAACCCATGGAGGTAGCGCTGCAGACTGTCAGCAGATCGTACGGCTGAACCACAGCAGTGTTCATTGCTGAATTTTCATTCCTTTCACTCCAGCAAACCCGCACAGCACTTGCATTGCCTCAGTAGATCCCCCTATAATTACTATAGGGCCACTGCTAATGCGACAAGCAAAAGCTGCTTTCCCATTAAATGTCTGTATGATGTGTTTTACACCTGCAACTCGGGTTAGATTTGACCAGATAGCGGTCTAATTTGCAGTTTGAGTTCTGCGAACCGATTACAGCATGCACTGGTTTTGGGAGATCTCAATCTGTGCTGTAGAAAGACTCTCGTTAGATCAAAGATCCTGAGGCAGAAACAAGGCGTAAAGAAGTCAAGGAAGAGCTGTGCCGGGGGGGGTCCGACATCGGTGGGGAGAGGGGCCTTTGCTCGGCTTTTACCTAAGCTTTTTCCCTTAGGCTTGAGCTAACTTTTAATACTGGTTCTTAGATGTTCTGCATTTATAGTCAAGGTATGAAGGAGTTCAATTACATCACATAACCAGGCGTTCAGGTTTTCGTGCCTGCTGTCTGTGGATGGACACGTGGGCATATTTAAGTGGAGTAGTATGGGCCATCGCTGTAGGCTGCCATTTGTGGGCGTGGGGTGTTTTTTTTCCTCGACTAGGATAAATAAATAATTTTCCATACCACCTCTAAGTCATGGTTCTGACTCCTGTGAAGTTCTTAGACTTGCATCTGTTAAGCATTATAGTAATTTTATAAGGCTTCTGAACTAAAGACAAATTACTGGCACAAACGTCAGCTGAAGCTGTGGAGCTGGAGGGTTTTTCTCTTCTTGTAGCAGAGTGCTAAATGAAAAGATGGAGAGGTCGGTCGCAATGTAAACGCGGTACAATGTAAACCTGGTGGAATTTAGAAGAGCCAGGAATTGTGTGAATACTCTGGTTTGAATTGGTTAGGTGTGGCTAGCTGTGGTCTGGGTTGCTAAGATTTGCTCTGCCTGCGACTCAATCCAGCGTAGTCTCTTGCTGTCGCTGAGCAAGAAAGGGCAGTAGCGGCTGGGACCGGGAGATTCAGTGTCTGACCAGGACTTAGAAAAGATTCTGGAAGTCTTGCCTTTAAGAAGGATAAAGACTGGAGGTAGATGTGCTGTAGCTTAAGGGATTCCTGTGCTTAAGCTGCAGATGGCTGACCTCCTTGGTCACAGTTTGGTCCTCTGAAGTTCTGGTCAGCCTGAAGCCCCGGTAACTCACCGAGCAGCCGCCAGGTTTTGCAGTATTGTGTAGTAACACCGTACAACCTAGACGTGCTCTCCGCAGCAAACCAGCAGCAGCTGGCTGGCGCAGTTCTGTGCGAAGTACTGCGGCCTGTCCCTCTCTCCTGTCTCTTCCCAAGTCTTGCGTTTGCCGTCTGAGGCGATGCTTCACGGTGTGTCCCTGCTGCAAGCCAAAGAACTTGCACGTGTAGCACCTCCCATTTGCAGAAGGAGGTTCTTCATGCGCTGAAATGGTTTGTTTATCTAACTGGCGTCTCCAGTTACGTTTCCCTTGTCTTTCTCTGCAATCTTAATGCCCTTAATGCTGTTCAGCAAGCCTGTGATGTAGTTTACGTTAGCGTGTTCGGCAGCCAGCAAAGGTAGCTTAGAATCTCTCTATTGTTTCCTGCTGTTACCCCAGGTGATGAAATAATTAGGAGAAGCTCTACAGAACCGCACCGTTGCTGACCTGTGATGCGAGGTAACTGTGACGAGTGGAGGAGAACACAGTTCCTGGAAGCCAGCTTTAGCGATGCGATCAAGCTTGCTCGTTGCTTGCAGAACGCTATTTCTGACTTGCTGTAGCTGAACGTGCAAGAGTGCACCTGTCATCCCTTGCATCTTTCAGAATAGGAGAAGAAAGAGTTTGCATTTGGGATTAAGTCACCATTTGACACCGAAGCTCATGCTGTGAAGCGGCGTGTTTCGGGCGGGGGACACTCACCTCTTGCACGTGTTTGATAGTTTCTTTTTGAAAAGAGAAGCTGCAGCTGCTAGTGTGGTGTTAATACGAGACTGGAAAATGAGGAATGGGTGTTTTGGCTGTCAGCACGGGTAAAGGCTGGGCTCCTAGAGGGTGTTGTAGATGAGTTTCCTCTGGCTGCGAGGGTTCCAGCCACATTTGTAGGCTGATGTACGTGCACTGAAATGATGAGATTTTCTTAACTGGGGCTAGCTGGTATGCTGAGCTGTAGATGTGAATGTGGGTTTTGTGCTTCTGTCATTGAAATCCCAGTTCTGTTCCCCTGGGGACAAGGGAAGGTCATAGAAGAGTACAGCATTCACACAAGCAGGGTATTAACATTGCAGCAGGCCAAGAGGATTTGGACGTATTGACTTTTCTCAAAACGCCATTAGTGTTTTCTTCACCTTGCGCAAGGCACAAGTCACTGCATTGATTCCGAAGAGGGATGTGGACAAGGTGATAACTTCCTGCCTGAGCAAATGCAACTTTTCTATACGCATCTTGGTCCACAGTTTCCTGCTTTCAGTTGCTGCCAATATTTGCGTTTGTGCCACCTCCAAAAGCCACCGGTTTTGCTGCAGAATGGCCTAGTTTTATCTGCTACGTTGCTTTTAGTTAGGTGGATTCTGCTAGTTCCTTAATTCCGAGGAGGAGATGCCTCTGTTTTGCCCATAAGCTTGTCAAGTGAAGCCTCGCTGGTTCCCTAACAAGCTATTGTCTGGGTATCTAGAATGTCTGGGTATCTAGAGTGCATCTTTTTTGTCAAGCGTTTTCTTATGACTAAAAATTGTACAAATTGCCTATTTGCATCTAGAGAGATCACTTTTAGTGACCCTAAACACACAAGCAGGCTTGTGATGACAGCTTGTCTGAAAAACATGTGCCTCTGCCATCCAACTGTCCATACGGGAACGCGGCGTCGCCCTAGAGTGACATCTATCAAACCGAGCTCCCGAAAAGGGACACGACCTACAGTAGCCTAGAGTTCAAGTTTTGTTTTCGTCACAGCCGTGTGTCCATATGCCAGTTAAGTGCCTCTACATGTAGCTAATATGCATATCATCTGCATATGCTCGCTTGCTTATTTGGTCTGCAGAGCTAGCCTAGTGAAGAGCTAGACTCTAGAGACTAGGCAGCTCTAGTGTGGGGAGGAAGGCAGCGGCGGAGCCTGATCTGCGGCATGGAATACGTGATGACACCCCAGTGTGCAGTGTGGTGCAGGTCAGCTGGGGAGAGTAAACGGTCGAGCTTCGGCCCCCTGGTAGGTGCATTGCAGCGACTTTATGCTCACCGTCCCACTTGCAGCAAAGAGAAGGTATGGAGGATGCTGTATTTGACATCTAAGTATGATCGTACCCTAGAGGCTTCCTAAGGGGTGCTGTGCTGTCAGCGCTGGGCAGGGACTGCCATGCTTCGCAGTTTGCATCCGCTGCAGATGTCAGGTTTTTCTCTTTTGATTTTTCTTCTTTTTTTTTTTTTTTCTTTTTCCCTTTCTTTTCCCCTCTATCTTAATTCTGGTCTCTGCTACTGGAGTGATTTTTACCCTCCAGCAGCTGCTTAATTCAAACAGGCCATGTTCCCGAGCTTCCCAAGTGTTTCTGGCAGGCAGGAGCAGCTGGAAAGGGAAGTTCTTCTCTGTCCGTCCCTCTGACAGCTCATGTTGTCAGCCTAGTAAGACTGTAGCTCTAGTGGATGGAAAGGAGGGGGCTTCTTAGCTGACGTAACTTGCAAATGTGGAAGGAATGCAGGTGCCTGCCTTTGCATTTCGATTGGCCTTCTCTGGGCTTATTCATTTATTAGTCCAAAGACCTGCGCTGGTGGCAGCTTTTCATGCAGTTGTACTCTGCCACGTGCCCTCACAGAGCAACGCGGGAACTGAGTTGCACGGACATGTTAATCTACAGCAGAATGCGTCCCGTGAATGTTTATTGAGGGCTTTCCAGGAGGAATTTGGAGCAGGACTCCTCCTCGGAACAATTCTAGGAAATGTGTTTCTCCTAAACAAACATGTTGATTTTTTTCGGTGCAGTCGATTTGTCGGTGCCATCTGTTGGCTCTTGTTACATTGAGGAGATCAATTGCTGACTTATGGGAACGCTTACTGGCATAATTATACTTTTATAACTATTCCTGATTAGGCCAATCACATGGCCACGTCCCAAAAGCCATGGGTCTTTTCCTGATTTTAACTTATGCCACTATAGAAACAACTGAACTGAAGTGGAAAAGGTGGTTTCTCTATAGAATGATACCCAAGCAGGAAATTTTAATTATAGTTTAATTATAGTTATAATTAGATCTAAGCAACTCTGTGGCATGAAGTAATAGATGCTAGCCCAGGACAGGGTCTTCAGCTTTTTCCTTTGTTCACTGCACAGAGGAAAAAGGAAATGTTCACTGTTTCATGGCTTCTTTCCACTGAAAACAGACTGTGTGCTCCTGCCTTTTTTCCCTCTCCTACACACTTTCCAAGAAGTTGGAGCAGTTAAGAGCACGGTGGCTGTCCTTTCCCGGCCCCTGTGCTGCCCCCGTCCTCCTCCTGCCCGTCCACCTGGGCACCCGGCAGTTCATTTCCCTTCTTGTTGGCAGGGCAGTATTGATTCAAGGAAGTCTGTATGAGTATTAGCCACGCTTAGCTGATAAACAGGATGTCTGTATACATTTTAATTCCTGCAAGTAGGTATTCTCTCCCGTACCGAGACTCGTGCCTTGTTCAGGAGGCTCTCACCCTTGGCATGATCATCTAGCTCTGGTGGCTACCAGGTTTTAAAATCTGATCTCCGACTGCAAAATAGGAACTTACGAGTTTGTTTATACTTTGAGGACTTCAGGAGAAGCCTACGTTTTTGATGGCTGGGAAATGCCAAGGCTCCGTATGCTGGGATGCAGAAAACGGTCGGTGCTTGGGGCAGCAGGGGCAGCCCGGGCTCGCGGGGGACGCCTGGGAGCTCACATCTGTGAGCCTCTTGCCGTGCAGGGAAGGCAACTTGGTGGTTTGGCCTGAAATGTAGTTTCTGTCCCTGTTGACTTCCCGTGTGATGCAGGGGGACATGTTGATATCGGCGATAGCTGCTTGTGCCCTTTTGGCCTTCCAGAGTTTCAGTACCTCTCCGTCAGTTCCTCAACTACCCCTTTTGGTGTCATGCTAATCTGCGGCTGAAATTTCCACTACTTCTCACAAGGCTTTTTGCCTGGCATGCACACCTACTCGGCCCACCTTCAGAATCAAAGAAAATACAGAGCAGTGTTCAGCTGTTCACCGGGAGAAGAAAAATCTGGAAATAAAATGGACAAGCCGCCTGGCTCCGAAGAGCAAGACTTCCGCAGTGACTCGCAGGCATCAGTTTGAAGACCTTACCCTCTCTTTCCCAACTGTTGTTTTTAGCAGCTTAACATTTCTTCCAAATAACAATTTCTTCCTCAGATTACTAGTGTAAGTTTTGCTTGGATCCAAGAAGGAAAAAAGTGAAACGTTTAGAAATGGAGGGAACATTTTGTTAATTGGTAGCAGCATGTATGCTCCAGACTTGGCATATATCCTACTGCCTGTAAGCTTCATTAACTTCTGATAAAAGAATAGTTAATTTTTCAGACTCCTTTTTTATAGCAGCTAATTGTTTAAGAAATTAGATCATGGTTTTCTTCCACTTCTTATCATAGCTGAATTTGTGCTTTATTTAATGAGGCTTAGTCTTGCTCTCTCCTCTCTATATTTTGTACGGTATTGGTAAGCGTGAGGGAATGCACTTGATTTTGGGCTTGGGGTTTTTTTGGTGTTTCATGAGACTACCTGAAAATTGTTCTTTTTGCATAAGTAATATTACAGAGCTCTAGTTCTAGTGGTGCCGTAAACATGAGCGTTCCCTTCGGTCGGAGCGAGAAACCAATTTGCCTGTACTTTTCTTGATGCTTTCTCCTGGGGTGAGATGGTTTGTGATGGCAGCAGCAAGTTACTGCGAGCAGGAGGAACTGCAGCCAAAAGCTGCAGCCTTGTGTGCATCGCCTGCATCGATGGCTTGGAGAACCTGCATCGACAGCTCGGAGGATGGAGCAAGCCACAGGAGGAGCAGGGCGTGCAGTTGCAGGGGCTCTTTCCTGGTTGGGAGGCTTAGGCAGGGCAGGCTTTCCCAAAGGAAGGAAAGCGTGCACTTAGCAGGGCTGAATCCATTGTGGCTGCTTCCCTGCGACTGAGTTTTAGATGAAGTCAGTCTGGCTGGTGTGAGCAGAGGACTTCAGCCAGTCTTTTTTTCTGTTGAAATCCTGAATCATCTTTCAAGGGAAGGGAGAATATTAGCCAGCTGGGAAATGCGGGAATGGAGAAACCAACTCGCTCTGTTCTGGAGGGCCTTTAAACCACGCCTTCCCTCTGGAAAAAATAGCAGTCCTCTGCAACAAACCAAACGGAGTCCCTCCACAAAGCCCCAGGTGAAACGCAAGCCCCCACCCCTGAAATTCCCTGCGCTCTCCCTTCTGTGGCGAGCGCAGAGGGGATTTCCTACTTCCACCCTCGCACCTTCGTGAGGAAGCTCTGAGTTTCCTGAAACCGGAGCGCGAGGTGGTTTCCCCAGGCTTTTTCAGGAGACTTTTACCTTTTATATTACACCAGTTGCTGGAGGCGTTTGAATGGAATGAAAACATTTTGAAGAAACCTCTTCAGACACGCCAGGTCTCTCCTCGTAGCTTTTGAGGATGGGTTTAGGTTTGCTCTAGGGCCACCCTTTCGGCCGAACTCACAGTGAGATCCTTCACGAGAAGACATCTTCTGGCTGGCGTTTGCGTTCCTCTGCTACCGATTCAGGTGTTGTGTGTCTTGTGGGTGGGGAGTTTCAGGGCGCCCTGTGTAAAGCACACAGCGCAGCAAGGTGACAAGCGTGGGGCAGGCAAGCAGGTGAGACGGCAGCCTGGTTCGCCCTGCCTCGGGTTATCAGAGGGAAAAAGAGAGTAATTCAGTTCTTCTGTTTTGTCTGGCCCTGCTGACCAAGCTATATTCAGTCAAATGCTCTACATACCTTGAACTTGGCCAAGAGTGTCAACTCAAGCCGTGTAATTAAGCTGGGAAATGAGATTTCCTTAGAGCAAACACAGAGCGGGGAAATGAGTAAGGAGCTTAGGAGTACTCCAGATCTGTGGATTTTCATTTATGTATTTGTGCCTGAAAATGACTCATGTCTCTTGGTAGACATCTTGGCTTCGCTCTTTGAGGAAGCTTCTCTTAGCTTTTTTATGTATATTGGTTTAAGCTTTACAAAACCTCGTTCTTGCGGGGAAAATCCTTGGTGAAAAGCGTGCAGTGAGCGCTCTCCAAGCCCCCTCTGGCTCTCTTAACTTTCCCAGCCCACTCCTCAGCGTTGTCCTTGAAACAACACAGTGCAGATCTGCCAGAACCATAGCGAATGAAACACGTGCTTCTCACCTATCTGCTCCTCAGCAGAGGATGAGCTGCAGCCCAGAACGCTGCCAGCCTAGAAGAGGACAGCAGCGGCTCGTCACCCTGTTAATCACTGCTGGTTAGTGCTTGGCAGCGTCACGGAGTGGGGTCTGATTCTGCCGTTTCACCTTGTGTCTCGGCTCTAACCCCGTTGCTGCCAGCAGCTTCTAGTGCTGAGTGCCAGACCTGGCTGCCTTTCAGCTTCTGTTCTTGCTGGAGGAAGCATGCCCAGTGACTTAGAAGTCTGGAATCATTCCTGAACTCTGAATTAAGCGTTTCAGATGAAAGAAACAGCTTATTGTACTTGGTGCCTTTTCGGGGTTCTGCTGTGTTCTGCTTACATGCAGGGCAGTTATTCCCCTGGCAAGGATTTTATCACAAAATATGGAGCTTAATTTTCATGTGCTTCAGATTGTTCCCTTAAATATCCTAAAGATCTTTTTTTTTTTTTTTTTTTTCCTCCCCCTTTTTTTTTTCTCCAGTCAGCACCATGCCTGTTAGAGCATCATTTAGCATTGCACTTGGGGTTTGGCGCTAGAGGAGAAATACATGTGTTTCGGATCGTGTGCCACTGTGGTTTCTTGTCCGTGGACATGGCACGCCTCTGTGTGCGAAGCACTTGTCCTCGTCCCTAGCGAATGCTGGAGTCTGTTACAAGCTAAGCATTTATGTAATTGGGCTTTGGGCTCCTGTGTCAAATCTTGCTGGTTGTGCATCATCAGCGTTTTTTACCACAGTGCTGCTTTGCATGCCCTTCCCCATGTCTTTGCATGATTCTGCAGTCTTCCTTGACAGAAGTTTTGTAAATTATGATTTAGCAAAGCAAGCAGGAGAAGGTTTGTAAAAGCGGTTCTTTTCCCAGGGAGAGTGACATCTCTAAGCGAGAAAACTTGCTGGTGGATGTTAATTCAGCCCACAAATCTTGAATTAGGCTGGCATACTACAGCTGCTCGCTTGCACTGATGTTTCTTGGTGGGGAGGAAGGTACTTACTAACTCAAGGCTGAAATCTGATTTAGAAGAAGCAGTGCGAATGTTCCTCTGCCAGTAAGAGCAGCCCTTTTCTCTCAGCTGTTTGCTCCAGCAACGCATCACGCTGGCCGAAAGAATTGCCCGTTCTCCCCTGCTAAATCAGGCCTTCCAGAAAAGATTTCTTTCCTTATCATCCGTGCGTGTTGGATGAAACAAATTACTTTCTTACAGTGGACTTGAGGGGAGGTACTTTTTGGCACAGAAGTATCTTCATGTTTGGAGTCTCATGGCTTTACTGTCCGTGCCCAAAAGAGCTGGGAGCTGCCAGCGCCGGGGAAGGTGGAGGGAAGAGAAGCGAGGAAGTCTTCGAGGCTGGAGAGCAGCTGACTGGAAGCACTTAGACTTGTTTAAACTATGTTAGTGTAGTGTTATAGAGCACTTCTGTTTTAAAATAGATAAATAAATACCTCGATTGTTAGAAGCCTGAAACCACCCCTCCCCGCCATTTCTGCCCCTGCTCGTACTTATCAGCCCTGTTACAGTGAGACCCTGTGTGGATAATGCAATAGAGTCCATTCCACTTGTGTCTGGATTTCAGTCCCTGAAAGCTGTTCCCCCTCTGTGTGGCTAGCTGGCAACTTCTCCATCTGTCTTGCTGCTTTTATGCCAAAGCGCTGCAGCTCTCAGGCTGGTGTTTGGGCACATCCTCCAGCAGTAAGTTAACATGACAGTGGCAAGGCTGAAGAGCAAAGCTGGGCGGTGAGATCTAGGAAACCGGTTCCTTTGAGCAAACAGAACAAATGTTTGGGCTCGCTTGAAATATATCCAGGAGTTCAGAAATAACTTGCTTTTCAGCACAGTATTGGGTGCCTCTGTGAACATGCTGTACTGCGGTAACGGGCAACAGCCTAAAAATCCCACTGCCTTCCGCAACACTGCTCTCTTAATGAGGGTACCCTCTGTAGGGAAAATGTGCTGAGGGCTGGGAGACAAAGCTTCTTCCTGCCCAATTTACGGCAAGCTGGCTGGGTTCTGGGAGGCTGCTCAGAGATCCCAGGCTCTCTGGGGCAGGGACGATGTATTCTGTTTTCGTACAGCCCAGCAGGGTCTTATATGCAGTATTTGTTTTTAAAAATGCTTTTCCTAATATGCGATTGGGTCAATAACGTCTCTTTTGTTTCCCCTTCTGCTAGGTTGCCATAAAGATAATTGATAAGACGCAGCTGGATGAAGAGAACCTGAAGAAGATATTTAGAGAAGTTCAGATCATGAAGATGCTTTGCCACCCACATATCATCAGGTTATACCAGGTAGGAGCCCTCTGTAGTTGGTGTTCCATCCCTCTGCGCTACAGCTTTACACTGTATAGTAGTGCTTTCTCCAGGGTTATCCCTCCATTTCCCCTAGGTGAAATACTGGGAAAGTCCTTTACGTTTTCGAGGTCTCGGAGTACTTTGATTAGAGGGGCGGGGGGGGACGGGGGGGGGAAGTGTGCCTAATCCTTCTCTTTTCTGGGAGATCACGCTTCCGCTGTGGGCTGGCCTCTTGCCATTTGTTTATGGCTGTTGTGTGCTTTTCAGTTTCCCAGTTGAAACCGGATGCGGGCTCCCCTTCTCAATTTAAGGGAGAGAGAAGGTCTCGCCTGCTAGCAGGACTGAAAGCATGCGGCTCCCCTGCTCTCCTCCCCCTGCCCAGTTGCCCTGCGGCCCCGAGGACTTGCTGATCTGCTCTGTGCTTTCCTGGAAGGTGATCAATAGTGGCGGCAGACCTGCTTTTGAATATTGTTTGCAGACTTTTTTTCCAGCTTGTTTGACATTTTTAGTCTGCAAACAAAACCGCTGGAGACAGAATCCACGTGTGTTGCCTTTTACACACGTATTTGGCGGTGCCCCTCCGACTGCACGATCAAATAGAACAGCAAGGAAGTTGCAACAGGCCAGAGACAAGCAGACAGCAGAGTGATGGGAGCAGAGGAATAAAGGAGGCCACCGCCTTGGTGAAGTGTTAAATGCTGTTTCGGAAGCTGTTGGACAGATGAAAGACTCCCTCCCCAGGCCTTTCTGATACAAGGGCTCAAGCAGTGACTTACAACCAGAGAGTGCTAAAAAGCTCCGTACAAACTCTCCTCTGTTGCTTGCAGTCCCAGTTCTGGGCAGCTGTGGGACAGAGGCTGCTTCCCAGGATCCTGCCAGAGCTGACCACTGACTGCCAGGTTCACGTAGAACTACCTGTCCCTTTGCTGCAGCAGTACGCTTGCCAGAGGGCTCACGGCCACAGGCCGTTTTGGGAATGGAGGGCACTCCCATCCAAGCTGTGGGTGGAAAGTTAGCTCTTCTTTGGGCTGGTGTGCAAAGCAGAGAAAGGGCTGTCCAGGGCCCTTCGTCTTGGGGAAGTATTGAGGTGCAAGAGGCTCGGATGGCAGGCGTTGGAATGTTAAAAAGTTGAAATCCTGGGGGAAATATGCTGGGGTTGTTTCCTTTTGCAATGTAATGTTTGTGTGTGCATTTTAAGGGAGAAGTTGTGGTAACCCTCAATAGAAGTTGCCGTTCCCTAGAACCAACTCTTGTCTGTTCCAGCCCATTCTGCTTCTCGTCTGTGCCTGGTAGATATGAGTATTCATGTGGACTCCGAAGAGTTAAAACTGAGTAGAAGTGACAGAGGTTAATGTTTAGCTGTTTTGGCCAAGCCGCCAAGTGCGAGATGCTTACAGCAGGCACTGCAGAATTGCGGCATTTTTAAGGTACTTAGGGAATGCTTCTTTGCAAACTGACTCCTTAAAGCTTGCCTTTNTTTTTTTTGAGCCAAAAATCCCCTTTTTCAACCTGTTTTATTCCATCTCAAGTTTTTGATATGATACTGAACAGGTGACGCTTGTGGCTTGGCTTTGCTAAGGTGAGAAAAGAGTACCCACTGTGGAGCACGTTTCATCTGGCCGTTCTTTCTGGGTACTTTCAGCAGCATTTATTTTTAGATAAAAACTACTAAAACCTGGAGTTGGGAATTTAGAGGCTTTCACAGCTTTTCATCAGGAATCTGAGTTTAAAAATCACGTTTCCTTGAGCTTATAAAACTTAAAAGGTGCAAGTGAACAAGGAGAAAGTGTCTATAGTGATAGCAGTCTGTAATAAGCAGCGTTGGGCTCCAGGTACCTAGCTTCTCTGTTGGGATAATAGTCTGTTTCGTGTCAAAAGGTGAACTTTCACTTGTCTTTGAAACAGAAAAGCCAAAACAAAATGTTTCCAGGCCTCTTCTAAACACCTGGGAGTATCGAGATTGACCGGTGGTGCCTGGCACTGGAGGCTCAGCACTGTGGTCCTGGAAGTGAAACGCGGTGTGTTTTTTCCATTGACAAAGCTGTGAAGCCTGTTAAATAAATAGTGTCAAGTTTTGGAAAACACCACAAGCGTGTACTTGCCTGAAGGCAGGTCGCAAAACATCATCCGGTCACAAAACAGCGCTTGGAGCCACCCTTACCAAATCTGCAGGCAGGAAGGCATTATTTGCTGCATTTTGTTTGCTCGGTGTGATTGGACATCACCCACTGTCTATTAAGCATTAAAAATGTAGTTGAAGCCTGTCTTCAGCGTATAGTGCCTTGCCCTGTGCTTTGCCTCTCTTCTGCATCCCAATAGGGACTTTCCTAGAAGTTGTTCAGGACTCTGAGAGTGTAGGTTTCACTAAGGGCGATAGGACCGTGCTCAGAAATCCATTGCATGCTTCCGAGAGTCCTGTGCTGTTGCCCTGCTGCTGTGCCGACTGTGGCATCGGTCTCTGTAAGCCCCTCGCTGCCTTTGTCTGCACGGTGCCTGGTCCTTTAAAGAAATCCCATCTAATAAATTGCTGGCCTTGGTGTCTTGGGCTGCTAGGGCCCCAAAATCCTAATTCTCGCTTAAAAATGTGTGTTAAAAACTGTTAAAAATGGGGTGTTACCTGGCTGAAACGTGTGGACTCCCTAAAGCCTGAGCTCTGGTTTACTTCTACTTTACTTCTAATAGGTCTTGAGTCATTTGAAAGTCACTTATCGATTCAGCGAATGTTCCCCACTTGGGCAAAATCGTGTTGGTTATTTCCGTGCCTGCAATGGACTGGTTAATTAGAAAGATGAACTAGTTTGGTTGCAGCAGCCCTGAAAAGTCTCCCAGGCTGCTGGAACAAGACAAGACCGGGGAGCAGGCAGTAAAGGGAGGGGAAATAGAAGAGCAGGAAGGTGCAGGTGAAGTGTTGTGTTTAGTTACAGATTTAGTGTTTAAAACGTGCTGTTTGATTCTTTCCCCAGTTCTGTCCATTCCTTTGCGTAGCTCTGTAAAGCATTGGAAAGTAATATTTTTGATTTGGTGAAAGCCGTTACATGTGTTACAGAAAGAATAAAAATTTTCAATTAGTTAAACTTCTTTTTGCGCACGGCAGTCTCCTTATCTGTCACTTTTCTGTCCTTGCATCCAGGTTATGGAGACAGAGAGGATGATTTATCTCGTGACAGAGTATGCTAGCGGAGGGGAAATATTTGGTAAGTACATTTATTGCATTCTTTAATCAGATAACGCACTCGGTCAACTACAGTAAACTGAAAATAGCTGCCACGCTCTCTTGTTTCAGTTGAGAGATGCCCTTCAGCCTGAAAACTTTCCATTGACAAGAGGGGTAAAGAAATAAATGATACCAACTTGGTGGAAAAATAACTTCCATAGCCTCTGCTTCTTCTTTGGGTTTCATTGACAGGTGGTGCTGCTCCTCTTTTATGCTGACTTTGGGATTAAAGATGTTGGAAATAGTCATCCAGTTGGATTTTAAAGTGTTGCTGAATACTTTGCTTCCCAGCAAGTTACATGAAACTTGTTAACTATAGCGGAAATGTTGGTGTTTGTTAGTAGCTTTCAAAGAAGCAGGCTGTCCTGCGGTTCTGTAATGTTTTGTTCTCAAAACCGTGTATTTTCTTATCTTTTTGATATCTGATGTTATCTTCGCATGTATTAGTTACATCCATTTTAAACTCCATTGTCTGCTAACAAGGTTTTGGCTGGGCTTTTTTGACCGCAGAAGCTATTCTTTAAAGGAAAAGAAGTATCTGTGCAGCACAATTGCAAGAACTGTTGACTGATTTATTAATTTGTTTGTTTTATTGCCATGACCAATGAGAAGCCTGTAGAAATAGAGATTTACTTGCACACTGGAATTTTGTGCCAGGTGACAGAGTCAGAATTTTGCAAGATTGGTCTTTACTAGCTTAGCCAACGTGAGCCTCAGAAAAGGGGGAAAATCCTTCGTGCTTGAAGCGAGCTGGCTTAAATCTGCTTCCAGGCAGTGTCCTTGTGAGGACAGTCACATAAAGCCTGTCAGCTAAATGGAAATGCTCTCCTTCTTGTCCTGTTAAGTCATTGCAGTGGATTCGCTTTTGATGTCAGAGCCTCTCACTCTGCTGGAACTGAGGCCGAGTTGTAATAAAAGATGAAGCTCTTAGTGAAGCAAGAAAAGCCTCAAATTAAGGAAAATAAGTCAGCGTGAGCCGAAAAATGCTGGTTTCCAGGGAATATAATCTAATAGCAGTTCCTCAGTACCTTTGTAGATGGTTGTCATGCCGCCTTCTCAACATTGTCCATGTCCTTTGGATTCCTTCTCTGGGAAGGTGACAGCTGAAGGAAGAACCAAATAGTAGCTGATGTTTGGAGAGTGTGGATCGCCTGGTGAAAAACCTGACTTCCTCCAGATGAGTCTTCTGGTTGTTTCCTCAAACATGAGTCACAGTGCTAGACACCCAACAGTTCTGAAGGCTTGTGAAATTCATCTTACCTTGTGCAGCAAGCCGTAATTGCAGCAAAGTCACTTGAATGTGTATTAGGGTTCGCTTGTGTGTGGATCACTGCAGAAAAGTATAAATCACTTTTTACTTTTTCTCCCTCTTCTGTTGAATTTGGCAGAGATAGGCTCATCTTTTTTTAAATCCAGAACTATGTGCAAGCTCATACACAAACTTGGAATGAATTCTCTTGGTTACAAAAATAGCCTTCTACATGAGTCGAAGTGAAAATGTAATTGCTCTCTGAAATATTTTATGCTGTAGTAAATTCAGCTCATTAGCATGGCTAATTTCCATTACGCTGCCCAGCCTTTTATCCTCGGTGATAGCTGGGGGCAGCCAGTTATGTAATGGCCCTGACATTTTTCCAGACCGAAGCCGGGAGGCTGTGCCCCTGCTCGCCTCTTTTGAGCATTTTCAGGCGCCGCACGAGGCCCCGCGCGCCCTCAGCGTTACGGCGGAGAGAGGGAAACTAAAGTCTCAGCTTTTTGTAATCAGAGTTTCCTGAGGAGCCATTAAGACTTTGTTCTAACAGCGGAAGCAATTTACGGGAAGGAAACAGCAACCCATTTCGGAAGGGTTTCTTTGCAGTCGTTAGCATCTCCAGTACTGAAGAATCTCACGTCCTCACGCTGTTGGGAGAAAGTATCTCAGCTCGGGCTGGCTTCGCACCCGCTCTGGCTCTTCCATAGTGTCGTACAGTGGATGGAAGCTGGGGCTTGCCTGTTACTAAGGGTAAAACGTTGCCTGCACGTTGCTTCGACGTGGTGTCCATCCCTTTTACGGTAGGCTTGTTAGGAGTCACGGGGCTTGCTGCAGGGATAGCTGCTAGGTGCGTACGGACAGCGCAGTCACTCTGACAGTGTCTGTCACTGGGCTCTGGGGAGTCCTCTGTATTAAGCGTGCCTGTGCTGAGCCTTTTATCTCTTTTTCTTGATTGTCTCAGCGTCTGCACGAGCTAGGTTTTAATGCGAAAGTGTAGCCGTAGCTGAGCTGCAGAAGGGGTGGCCTGACAACCATGGATTTCTGGATGCTAAACGCTCGGGGTAAGGCCGAGTGCCTCGTATAATCTGACATACAGCGTCACACTTCTGTGAACTGCAAGGTTTTGTTAGAAGTAAATCTAAGTTGTTTCCCCTGATGCTTTAAAAAGACTCTCCACGGTTTAAACTGTACCATACAAGTGTAAATATTACATAGGCAGTAATATAGGATGGAATTTTTAGCTGAAAGAATGGTAGCTTCTTTAAATGGCCACGGTTTCAGTCAGTCAGTGTTGGATGCTTGCCTTTCTTGTCCCTTGTTGGCCGGAGCTCTACAGGCTTGCCTGGGTTAGCACCTAGGAGAGCTTTACAACCTGTTTATCTGAATTTCCAGTAAAAGGGCTGATAGCTCCTTCAGTGGCCGAGCTGTCCCGTAAGTGTCTTTGATTCATCCGTTACTGGAAACGTTTTGATAATTCACTTTGTTTGCATAGCGGTGCATGGGGATCAGGGGGAAGGCTTGCTTCTGCTGTGGGCTTAAGCAGCAAAATGTAAATTGTTATTTTTGTCCCTATGCATGTTTTGCGTGTGGTTGGGTTGCTGGTTTGAAGTTATGAACAAATGAATGTCTCCTTTTAAACACAGGGTGCTCTTTGTTCCAGGTCCCTTGAGTGTCCTTTTTTGAGGTCAAACAGAATATAGTCTAAAAGTCTGTTTTGGTTTCAGCTGTTTACTGTGAGTACTGTAAATAATCTGCAGTCCTCATTGACAAGAATATGAGGATACTTGGTTGATGAACAAAAATTCTCAGAAAACTTGACAAAATTATTGTCTGGTTAATGTGGTTAGCACGTCTGCTGTCTCTCCCCCTTCTCCCCATCTCCTCCTGCTTGTCCTAAGCTTTCTGAGCGTGAACTGGACAGACGCGTTCAACAGTGTGGTACCAGTCTCTGGAAGGTCAGGCTGCTTCTGAGATCACAAGGTCACCAAATATGCTGGAAATTTAACTTAATTCACCAAATGGAGGAGATGTGAAACTTACGCAGCGTTTGCTTTCCAGACAGAAAGCAACTCCAAAGCGCGAGGAGTCTGTCTAGAGGCGAAAAGTGGAAACTTGTGTATCAGTCCCGTCTCTTAACCAGAAGATGCTTTTTCTTCAGTGTAGGATTTTACTGTGTTTTTTAACGCAGAAAGCAGCATCAGGTGCTTCATATAAGTACCGAGAACAGCAACTGATGTTTTTAAGGGTTGTGAAATGGAATCATGCATTCCTTCCTCTCTGGAAAACGCTCCAAGGAGCAGCACCGTACGCCTCTTTAGCTCCCTAAGAGTGCACTGACGTGCATACAACCCAGCGGCGAGTCCGTGCTTCTGGACTTGGTGTGCTCGAGATCAGCGTGCTGGCTCCCAGCTGAACGTTCAGGTCATCTCTGTAACCTCCGTTGCATGAGAGGTTTATGCAGGCTAAACTTGCAATGGTTAATTTTGGCATACAGTTGCCCTTGGTGGTATGTGAAGTATTCTGTAGCTTCATTGTTTCTGTCCTTCCTCTGGAGCTTGTGCAGAAATGTCAGCGGTCTCCAAGTGCTGTGCCTACGTGCAGAGCTCGGGGACCGGTCTCCACTCACTTTTCTTCATGAAAAGTGAAATTTCACGCCTAGTCTAAAAAGATTTTTTTCACAGCCTAAGTGGGACTGACTAATAAAAGGGACAGCAGAGTTTTCTGCGTGAGCGGACGTCTGGCAGGGCAGAGTCTGCAAAGTGCACGGGACCGAACAGCATGTGTCACTGCCTGTGCGGGGGGACAGGTGAACCTGCTTTGGGCAAAAATACACTTAGGAGAGCCTTGTGGAAATACGCCTGCTGCAGTAGCTGGATGTGATTTCTTGCCTGCAAGAGAATCTCTAAAATATTCTCAAAAATGTTCACCGAGTGGAGTCTTGCGCTTTGTTTTAAGAGAGCTTGCTGTATCGGCAGGTTGTGCTCCCAAATTCCAGCAGAGTAGAAGATGTGGATGACCTTGAGTTGTTTAGGAGCTGAGCTACTATCTGTTGATCAATGGTAATGCTTAAATTGGAGCAGGCCCTTGCTTAACTCTGCTTGTCGGTGTCCCAACTCTTTAGAGTAAAAAATTTATGACCATGAGAATGACTTAATGAAATACGATGGGGCTATCTGAGATAGTAAATTTTGCTTTTCCTAGCAAGTGACTTGAGGGTCATACTGGAATTGGTGATGGATTTCCTGCCCCAGCCCTGGCTCAGATTTGCTCATGGAATAAGTTTATCCGATGAATAAAACTAAATTGACAAGCTCTCTGAAAAACAACTTCACTCTGTTGCACAACATGAGTAGTCAAATGTAGAGAAGTAGGTTGCTGTGCAGTCAGAAGCCAGCAGAACCGCTTTGATGGATCTTGGTAATTAGTATTTACTGCAAGTCAATTATGTCGCAGGTATTTTAATTAATGGGTGACTGGGAAAAATACAACCACCTGATGAGAAGCCTTCAGAAGTGATTTATTTTTATTGTTTTCAAGAACAGATATCTCTATCGAGCCCTCCAGTTTAATGAAGTTTATGGACTGAAATGAACCACTGCAGCCTATTTTCGGCCAGAAGTCTTTTGAGGTCGACTCGATGGCCCGGCTGAGAAGTAGCAGTAGCCTCTTGAAATGGGCAAGGAGATAATAAGCCCCCGGGGGTTTGGCTTGCTAGTGCCCCTGCTAACCTGCTCTGTGGCCCACGCTGGAGGGGAGGGGGCTTGTGCAAACCTCTCCGAAGCCTTTCCCACGAGTTGGGGAAACTCGGGAACCCTCCTGGTCCTGCGTGTGGGTCAGGGTGTGTGGTTACTGGGCGCGCTCCAGGACGCTTCTCAGGTTTCTCCTGGGTGTTTTGTAGCACCGTCCTCAACTCTGTAATCTTGCAAACTGCTGTTCCTACCTGAATCTCTTGCCATGCTACATCAGTTTTAGCTAGATTTGCTTATAGGGTAGAGAGGTATGAGGAAAGGGTAATCATTGCATTTCATAATTCAACTGCCGCTGACTTTGGCTTTTACACTTTTCCTGGCAGAGTTTTGTTGCCTTTTCTGCTGATGCTTCAGGGGAGGGGCATGCTTTTTCTCCTCCTTGCTCTGCCATTTCTACTGCCTGTCTCCTGCCTGTCCATCCCCGCTTGCAGGATAGTATGATGAGTGGCTTCTGTAAGTCTGCTGCTTTCAGGTTTTGAGCGGGTTGATTTAAGTGGGGTTGCTGCTCTATGCCTGCCTTTGTGATCTCTTGGAGAGACTTTTCCTGTCTGTGTGTGCAATGCTAGCTCCCAAGGAGAGCCTAGCTGGCAACAAGTACTACCTTTGAGTGAGAGTACAGATTTTCAACAAAATAATTTAGAGTACTTAGATTTCCGTAGTAGAGGCAAGCTCCGTTTTTATCATGAAATGCATTGTTGAATATTGCAAGTATGTTTTTGCACCAAAACGGTAGCAAGTACCTGGAGACTGGTTGTGAGCGTCAGGAGCCCCTGCATGTGTTTTGAAGTGTGTGCGATGACTTTCTTTTGTTGCATTGCAGAAGTAAAACTGTTCCTGAAGCTGTACTTTTGTACTGAGTTGCAGCATTTGTAAGGGGAGCGTGTGTGCTTTAGGAGTATTTAAACTGGCTCTCAGCCAAGGTGTACCTTGTGGAGTGCCCTGCGTCCACCAGAAGCCAGGAGAGCATGGGTCAGAGGCAGATGTACGGGCTGCTGGAGCGGAGCTGGTGTAAACTGTGGAGCACAGCGGGGTTTCGCTCTGATCTGGTTGCGAGTGGCTTTCCCTTGAGGAGAGGGATGATGTTACGTACTTTCTGCAGCTGGTACGTTTTTAGCTAGAAAGCTGAAGTTGAGGAGCTGGCTGTCTCTGTAACTAGCCAGGACGTCACTGGTTTCGGCAAGAGTTATCTTTGGTGAGGCTTGTTAGACCAAAGACAAATTTCCTGTGAAAAACCAGAGGGAAGGAGGGATGGCATGCAGCCATGAACCTGCACCTCTCACTGTCGAGGTAATATGGTATGAGGCTTGGTATTTGACTGAAGGAAAAGGTTGAAAAAGTTTTAATTTTATTTTGATGTAGAAAAAGATTTTAAAACCTTTACACTTTTAACAGAACAGTTCTGATTTTCCAGCCAGTCCCATCAGCTATCCTCTAAGTAGAGGGAAGTTTATAAATTTAAAGCCTTTCGCTTGGAGACAGCCCAGGTAAGGGCTGGTGTGGCAGCGGTGTGCCAGAGTCCCTTTCCCTGTAGCTTCAGCGGTGACCCCGTCTGGTGTTGGAACCTGGAAAACATGCTGGTGCCTGCATTGCTCCCCATCTCCATCCTCTGCGTCGCTTGCCGCAAGCGTGCGAGAAGCCCCTGTCTGGGTTACGCTCCCTGTGTGAATAACCGCTTTGTTCTTCGCTTCGTCTCTTACAGATCACTTGGTGGCCCACGGACGTATGGCCGAGAAGGAAGCCCGGAGAAAGTTCAAGCAAATAGTGGCTGCTGTCAACTTTTGTCACTGCCGTAATATAGTCCACAGAGATCTGAAGGCAGAAAATCTACTTCTGGATGCTAACCTTAACATCAAAATAGCAGGTGAGCTAAGACTAGCAGTGTGGGAGGAAGGCAGCTGCTTTCAGAAGTTAATAAATGTAGGCATTGGCTGCTTCCAGGTATTCAGAAAGAAGGAAGCACAGTGCAGCTAAAGGAAGCTTTGGATTTCTGTGTGGCCTGCTGCCCAGAGCTGAAACTGCCAGGTTGTAGCCAGGAGATTTGTATCTCCCTTCAAGTAGTGCAAAATAAAAGAAGGGGGCGGTGGGGTGGGGGGGCGCCGGTTTGGCTTCGTAGGCAGATATGCGGCTATAGATACTGCAGTGTTCCAATACACTGGATGATGGGCGAGACTAATATTAAAAAATTGACCTTGTTTTGAGTCCTGCTGCCAGCTGAGGACTTCTTTGAAGTGGGTCAGACTAGGTGAGAGAGAAAGAATGGAGAGTAAGGATGACAACGTTTACAGTAGAGCAGTGAAGGGGAAACAGCACTCTTGGAATCATTTCACTCTGCTGTCTGACAAAACAAGAGAATTAGCCCCTGTGCTTGGGTATTTTATGCATTGCAGGGAGAGAAGCTGAAGTTACTAAATAAACAGGCCCTTATGGTCTGTTCCCGGTGTTTTGCTGGGCAATGGGGTTTTTTGCTAATAACTGCCCTTCCAGAGAGCTTGCACCTTGGGCAGTTTCTAGACTGACCTAACACAGGCTTGCATGTCTGTGATCCTCTTGTATCTGAGATTGAGCCTTAGCTGCTGAGCTCTGTGATGCACTGACTAGACTTGACTTTATTTAGCTTTGTGGGATTATGTAGCAACTGATTGAAACAAGAGGATTTAATACCGCCCTGGTCATCTCATTTCAGGGGCTTTTGGATTGGAAGAGCCCATAGTTACCATTTAATTCTACTAGAGCCTAATGCATAGCAGAACATTTTTGGAAAGCACTTTGTTGCCCCCTCTCTTAATAGACTTCTTTGGAGAGCTTGTCAGCTTTTACAAGGGTTTGGAACTTGATTTAAAAAAAAAAAGTGCTTAGGGCTACAGAACTTTTCAGTCTGTGAGCATTTTAATACTGGGAGTTGGGGAATACTCTTCTAGCATGATACCATCTTGGAGAGAGGAAACAGTCTTGTTCATCGTGTTACTGTTCTCTTATGTACCATCCGTAGGTGTTAAGAGTTTAACATTTGATTTGTATTAAAATGATTAGTAATTTCTTAGGTTTCTCTCATCCTCACTTTGTGAGGAGGGAATAGGGAAGGAGTAGAAAGGAGTGAAGGACTTTATGAAACTTCCTCTGGATGCTTAATAGTATGAACCATGTCCTCCTTGGCACAAGGATGCGAACCTGCTCTTCGCTGTTCTGGGAGCAGAAGATGAGTAAGAGACATGTCGCTGATGAAGTACATGTGCTTTGTAGTGTTTCCTACGGGTTCAGTGAATCTGCGCTGCCTCGCGCCGTACAGCATTTCATGGCCAACTGAAAGCCTGATGGCTCGCGCTTCCCAGGACCACGCTGTGTGCAGTCACCAAGAGGAACGTACTGACAATATGGGGAAAACGGCTTGGTTCTGCCAGTCAGGCTCGTTTTCTGCCATTGGGCAAGAGCCTCCGTACTGAAGGAGGGCAGCAGCAGGCGCCTGTTGGTAACTGCTGCACTGGGCAGTGGAAGGAGTGGGTGGCAGGCAGCGGAGCTGCTACGAGAAAGGCTGTCCAGGAGGTCTGTGTAAGCAGCACTTTCTGGTATCTGTGTTATGCACGCAGATGCGCTAATGGTTTGAGGCCATCTTGTGTTCATGGGGTAAAATCTAATCTGTGTGTAGGGGGGAGGGTGCCTAACAAATAAAAAGAAAGAAAGAAGTTAAAAACTAAGCCAGGTAGAAACTGGAATACGGCTGGATTTCCTAAAGAAATGTCCACATGAGCATGCTGACAAGCTCTGTGAATGTCTGAAAACTGTGGAAACTTTTTTTTATCTAAGGGAGTTGGAAACTATTTTCCTTCCAAATCTCTGCTCCCAGAATGGACTCTAGAAGATAGTTCCCACCCTGGTGGTGGTAGTGTTTTACTTGGCAGGAAGATGTAGCAGTGATTTGAAAAGTAGCCTGGAAAAGCTGATTTATCGTATAGGATTTTCCAAGTATTAAGTTTTGTCCCTATAACTCATTAATTAAAACTTGACACCAGTTCTTCCATTGTTTCAAAAGCAAAAAAAAAGAAGCGATAGCAACTGATCTTTTTCACACCAGACCTCCCAGAATAAATACTACAGAAATGCACAAAGCCCTGTTACACAGGGTGGAGGATCAGCTAAACCTTTGCTGCCAAACCCGTTAACTGTGTCTAACTCAAACCTCTTCAATAATGCACGTAATGTTCAGCTCATGGAAGCTATAGATATATCTTGAGTGTCTTCTGAAGGCTCTGCTTGGTAGGTCTGGTCACTTTTATCTGCCAAGGAGCACCAACGCAGATAGCCTGAAGGATGCAGTGAGCCAGTGTGTCATCTCAGACACCCAGAGCTGAGACTGGACTAGAGCTTTGTGGTTCTTCTGATACCTGTATGTGCAGCCTTTAGCGATGTGCATAATTCCATCATCTTTTGGAGTTTTCCAGACTCTCACCAGTGCAGACTTCCTAGCACATTACTACTGACCTCCATTTGCAGCTTTGCATCCCTTACTCAGCATTAGTTAAGTAATTGACACTTGGCAAGATAGCGTAGCAGTCTTGAAGTGCGTTAATGCTGCTGTTCTCACTCGATGGTGACTACAAGTGTGCTTTTTGGGTTTGGGTTTTTTTTGGTTGGTTTTTTTTTTTTTTTTTGATTGATTGCAACTATACTATTTTTCCATAAACAGTAAGATACAAACACTGTTACCCTCGCTCTCATTTTTCCCATGGATGCTTTTTCTCCAGTGTACCTTCTCGAAGTCTGAGTCAGTAACTTCTGGCACTATGTTCACTTGTGCTCCCAGTCAGAGAGTTCAGCCAGGAGTTGAGATTATTGCTAAATACCCAGGCCTTCCTGGGGTATGGTTTCAGAGAGGAATGTGATCTATGCATTGCTTTGCATTCGTTTGCAAGAGTGTGCTTGCTCTTTCACCTTCTGAGGATAAAAGTCCCTGTTGTGCAGATACTAAAGGCAGCTCCCTGGAGCTCTGCTCTGAGGAAACGTGAGGGACTGGGCCCACTTTTTTGTAGCGCAGAGATGTTTCTTTTAAATATTTCCCCTATATCACATCATTGTGACTTTTACCTTGCTCTTTAAAAACGCCCTCTTCCCTCTGCATCTGTTTGTGGAATGAGACCTGGTTGCTCCCTGGGGATTTGGATTTATATATCTCCTTGGACTGGGGTGACTTGTCGTAGTTTTTAAGAAAGTTTAAGTTGTAGTTTGGGGGGGGTGTGTGTGGGGTGTGTGTGTTTGTTTCGTTTGGATTTTGTTTTGTTGTTTGTTGCTTTGGGGTTTTCAAATCATTTCCCCCCCCCTTAACTTTTTGGGGGGCTGTTAAAAAGCCTGCTGTTTCCACCAGCCTTGGCCTCAGTTCATGCAGCACAGGTGGGTTCTGGAAGCTGTTTCCAGCCTTTGAGCAGTGCTTCGTGTAAGACGGAACCATCTGGCTCCAGCTCCCCGCGGAGATGAGCAGCATGACTCACCCGGAGCCCGGAAAGTGCTGGGTAGAGCAGCAGCTCTCCACAGGGAGAGGTTTATCATCCTGAAATCCGGGGCAGCCGTGGGGTGACCGCAGGAGCTCCAGGACCTGCTGGTTGAACACTGACATGCTTGCGGCGTCTCTGCCCTCCTAGCCCGGTTCTCCAAGGAGAGACTCTGCGGGGTTGCGCTCTCTGCCCACCTCCTCTCCCCTGTCAAAAAGAGCTGTGAAGCCGTGGGCTAATTTCAACCCCATGTCAAAGAGGGGTAAAGTTTCAAAGATGGCCAATCTGCAGCTCTAACGAAGCAGAGAAGGTTGCAGGAGGCAGCTGTTGCATGTCTGTTCAGCGGCAGCGGCGGCCGCCAGCTGGCATGGCACAGCTCTGCTCTTGCTGCAGAAAGCGCTGCCACTCGCTTGCTGTGCCGCTGTCGAGTGGGGCTCTTATCGGCCTGATGTGGTTAGTGAGCCAGTGCGGCAGCGCAGGGAACGCCTTGTTCCTCTGTCCCGTGCAGAGCTGGAGCTGGTGCCGGGCTGCACGGGTAGATGTGAAAATACGGTTGGTTCCCAAAGCGCTGCAAAGCCCACTCGAGTACATACAGGGATAAATAAAAGTAACTAAACCAGAATAGTTCGCACAAAATGTGTGAAGTACTAAAATTCCAGCGTGTTCTTGCACAGTCAGAAAGAGTTTACATCTAAACTTGACTACAAATGCTTTGTTATTAGGAGGTGGAAATATGTTTAGTGCTGTAGTTATTATTGCTTGCCCTGGTAGCCATAATTCAGGCACTTGTTACACATCCTACTTTAAATGTGAGACAGAACAGCTCAAAAGCTTGCAGAGGTGGAAAAGACAATTGTGCAGCTGTGTACTGTTTCCCTGAAATAGTCCTCCAAAGGCTGACTGCTCTTATGTTTTGGAAGTTTAGATGACTTCATTTCCAACAGTAAAAACCCAAAGGGTGTTTAACTGCCTTGTTTTGATCCTGTGATGCTTTTAAAGAACACTTACCATCTCTGTGCTCTGTTTTGAGGTAGGGTTTGAGCAGCGTTGTCTGTACACCAGGTATTTCTGCAGGAATGCGCCATGCTAGGTATTCTTCACAAGTGTAAACCATCTCCGCATTGAGAATTTTGCCCCCTGCGACGGGATGGGAAGAAGGAAGGCTGGCTGTACCCTCCTGGAGTTGAGCTAGCAGGAGCTGTGCCGACTGCACCTGCTGTGCCGAGCTGGGCTAGGTGGTCTGCTGAGTTTTGCAGAAGCTGTTTGAAGGAGGAGAGGAGAGTCACCTGAAATTAGGTCATGGAAAATCCTGTAAGGAAAGCGGCGGTCGCAAGCAGGAGCACGGACTCACCAGTTGGTGCATTGTCTGCAGAGTGCTGGCGGGGTTTTCTGTGCCTCCTGCACAGAGGCGTTTGCCCTCGCTGGCCTCACTGTACTGTATATTTTTGCCACGATGCTTTTTGGTTTAATCAGTTAGAATTCGCAAACTGAGTATTTCTGGCCCTCCTTGTTTTTCCCAGCATTTCCCACACAAGCCTGCCGTGAGGATCTGCTGCTGGTACAAATGCCATGCAAAATGTCCTTGTTGCTGTGGGTCCCCGTCCATGTGCATTAATGTCACTCAGCCTCCTGCTAGCGCACTTCTAGCAGAAACACAGGCAAAGCAGTTTGCAGATAACCTTTACGGCATGGCTCCTTCTGACAGAGCTTGCTTTTAAGGACACCGTGTTCACGGGATGTGGAGATGCCTCTCTCTGGCTGTGTATTTGCTTTTTTTCAATTGAGGTGAAAAAGAAAGAAATGATTAATGAGGTTTCCTCCTCTTTATAAGAAAAAGCTCACTTCTCTTCAATCAAGACTTTGATTTCTTTACTCTCTTTCCAGTGCAAGTTCCAGCTGCGTGCTGGGGGGTGGCAGGTTAATTAGCAGAGAATGCCATTAGTGCCCACGTAAGCTGATGGTTGACTGCCCATAAGGTTAAGACCTTTCTTTTAATTTCTCTTTCGGGATTTATTATTTGCTCTTTGAATGATTTGACTTGGTTTGTAGAGCCGCCCACCATAACTGAAGTTTCCAGCTCATATAGTGCTTTCTGGAAAATCAAAATTTCCCATTCTTTTTCCCTTTGCATTCTGTCCTTGCTGGCGGCTACCGTGGCCCTAATGAAGTTGTGAAACTTGACATCGGAGAAGCTGAAGGTTGGAAATTAACACAGAAGATTTATGTGGGATTTCTTGAATATTAAGGTGGAAGCCTCATTCCAAACCCTCCACCTGACTTGCAAGCAACCCTAGTTGATGTGATCGCTGGTGTATTGACTCCACCATGGAAATCACATGGCTGAAAAGCGAAGAGCAAACTTTTGGAAAGATCTTTGTGTTCTGCTAAGCAAAAGCAGTACAGTTGTAGTGTGTGAAGCAGGACTAAGTCATGGTATTCTGCAGCAGGTTGTTTAAATGGGGTGTGTTCTATGCTGTATGAAGTGGATGTGCGGCAGTTAGTACTTGGTCGTCTTTTGTCTCAGTACGGAGAGAAGTTGCACGCTGTCCAGGTGATTTCAGCGTTGCTCTTGCTCTTCTTGCCTCTTTTGCACTCTTGTTTCTCTGATGTCTGTGTATCAGTTATCCATTACGGGATTGTAGGTGACTTTACTAGACTCAGCAAATTACTTAAATACCATTTGTTTAGGACAGTTGAAGTGGATCGTATTCCTCTAATCAGTTCTCTTTGTTCTTTCAGATTTTGGGTTCAGTAACATCTTCACACCTGGTCAGCTGCTTAAAACCTGGTGTGGGAGTCCTCCCTATGCTGCTCCAGAGCTCTTTGAAGGAAAGGAGTACGATGGGCCAAAGGTTGACATTTGGGTATGCGATGAACCTCTTTCTCCCTTACTTGGATTTTATTTTTGCTCTGTCTGTTTGGCTTTGCTTCCTGAACACTTAGTACACGTCTCGGAGAAAAGCCCATGATATGGTGAAAAATGTTTTTCAAAGAAATGCTTTTAGAATTTTATTCTGGCTACAATGTCACGTTTTCTTCACTGGGAGGTGTGATGCCTAAAATATTTGCCCAGAAATGCATTTTAATTTAGTTTCCCAAAAATATGGTCCACTTCGTTGCTGTTGAATGGGAGAATACTTATTGCGGTAGGGCTTGATCTGGCAGAGCTGAAAGAGGCAACTTCAAGTTCTGCTCTACAAGGTTTTTGCAGAGAGCACTTCAGCGCAGAGGCTTGGGACGGTCTCCTCCGTGGCACTAGCTGTGCAACGCAAAGCCTGCTTTGCCGTGCCTTTCAGCACTGGCTCGGTTGCCTGCTGTCCTGCTGCTTCTCCTCGCGGGGCTCCCCGAGCTCTGCCAGCCAAGCCAGATGAGTGGGAGGGAAGGGTGGCATAGCTGGGTTTGAAACGGCCGCGCAGTCACAGCGGCGTTTGGTCGGCTGAAGCTGTGTTTTGGTCTGGGCATGCGGGTTGCCCGGAGCCTCGTGATGCGGGGCTGCCTTGGCCAGGCTGGGGCTGTAGGCTTCTTTAACCCTTGGCTTCTGAGGCTCACGACAAAGTCTAAATTAGGCTTGAGGTTTGAAGGAGGAATTAGGCTGGCCTGGGACTGAGACATCAACAAGGTCCTTTCCAATGGGATTTGCTTTTTCTTTATTTTATTCTATTTAAATGACACTTACCGCAATTAACTGCAGTCTCCCGATCTCTCCCTCTGACGTTGCTGATGTGACCTTTGTTTTGGACACAGAGTCTCGGCGTGGTGCTGTACGTGCTGGTCTGCGGTGCTCTGCCCTTCGACGGGAGCACGCTGCAGAACCTGCGGGCGAGGGTGCTCAGTGGGAAATTTCGCATTCCATTTTTCATGTCCACAGGTAAGGGGTGTGCGCACGGCGGCGTGCCGGTAGCGCTGAGCAGGCGCTGGTCGCGTCTCTGCTTACAGATTCTTTGGAGCACTTAAATTAGAATATACCAGTTGATTTATATGTCAGTGAAATGGTATGCCAGGAAGTTTGTCTGCTGGGTGGTGGTTTGTAACGTAAATTAAAATGAGTTCTGAATCTAGAATTTAGAAACTGAAATACTCTTATTTAGAATCTCAGCTTTCACGTATATAACTATGTAAACTATAGCAAATTGTTAGCAAAGATATACTCTTTCTAAGTTTTGGGAAATGAGAAAGCTAAAAATGGAATAGTGATTTAGGAATAGAGAGGTTTTCACTACACCTGTTTTAGACAAGGAGCTTTTTACAGCATGATGGCACATGAATTTCCAGCAGTAGCCCCATCAGAGATGACTGTCTATGCCCTGTTTCTGCAAAAGTGCTTCTGAACACTTTAGTAATAAATCTTGGTTTTGAAAAGTGTGATTAATTCTCAGATAAAACCAACTTCACTTAAGAACGAGTCATGTGTAGGTTCTTGGTTGCCTGCTCTCAGATTAAGGAACAATTTTGCATGGGCTGTGTGGAGATTCCCAGCTGAAAGCTTCCTTGCCTGCCGCCTTACTTGGGGAGGAGGTTCTCTTCATGCAGAAGATGCTTGCTAAAACATGTGGTGCTTTTAAGGCAAGCTTAGACCCCACCCCAAATAGGGGAGAGCCTTAGCAGTCCCCCACGGTGACAGCACACACGTAATACGATGGAGAGATCATTCACGGTGAGCTGTTGCTGAGCGGGGAACGTTCAGAGGTTGCTTTGCCCTTCAACCCCCAAAAGCCAGTCGTGTCCCCTGGCCAGTGCCGGCAAGGCGGGGAGGGACAGGGTGACAGCGTGCCACCTAGGGGCCCTGGCAAACAGCACAGGGCCCAGCACCCTGGGTGGCTCCCTTCCTAGCATGGGGAAATCAAATGTCTGCAGCACAGTGGCACGTTGGAGACTGAACGGGTGCAAAGTGCAGAAGGAGAAGCAATATTTTTGCTATGTGTGACTTCCTACAGAGAAGTGCATCGCTCTGAAAGAAAAAAGCGCTTTCGCCCTTGCAGCACGAGGCTGCCTCCTGCAGAAGTCGTGTCCCTCCTTGTGGGTTACTTAGCCTCTCTCTTCCCTTGCAGAATGTGAACATCTGATCCGCCACATGCTGGTCCTGGACCCAAGCAAGCGGCTCTCCATGGAGCAGATCTGCAAACACAAGTGGATGAAGCTTGGGGAGGCTGATGCAGAGTTTGACAGGGTGAGAAGCAGAAGCAAGCTGGTGTGTGAGTGGGGTCTGCTTGGTGCCTGCCGGGCTGCAAACGGGCTCCGGGCACGAAGTGCTGCCGTGTTCGTTCTGCTTGAGAACTCTCATTCTGAGTGCTGGTGTGCTGCCTTTCCGCTTTCTGCATCTCCTGGTCTTGCTTTCCACGTCGCTCCTCGTCTGCATATATTTTTGTATCTTTCCCCTTGGTGTTGAGAGCCTAAGGCACTAGATTTTGAATTGGTGTGCCATCAGCCTTCAAAGCTCACGCCAGCTTGCAGCCGGACCCTGGTGCATTGGTTCTTCAGAGCGCTATGACTCATCAGTGTGCCTTTGGGAATGTCAGCATTGAAGTCTGTGTCTGTGCTCTTTCAGCTGATAGCAGAGTGTCAGCACCTGAAGACTGAGAGGCAGATGGAGCCGCTGAATGAGGATGTGTTGCTGGCAATGGCGGACATGGGGCTGGACAAGGAGCGCACAATTCAGGTAAGACACCACAGCTGACAGTCATGTCCTGCCTGTTCCCACTGGAGAACAAGCGGCCGTGTTTGTTGCTTATCACTTCTAGTAACTGAGCAACCTCAGCACAGTACGGGAGCGTATTTTATGGCTTGACAAAAAGAACTGACTGCTTTTTCCTTTTCCCCTTTTAGTCATTAAGAGCCGATGCTTATGATCACTACAGTGCAATCTACAGCCTGCTCTGCGACCGTCTGAAGAGACACAAGAATCTGCGCATTGCAGCATCTCCAAGTATACCACGGACCATGACCTTCCCCACCTCTGCTAACATCCAGGTAGATCCTGCTTCCATAGTGTTCCTCCAGCCCTGGAAGGCCAGCCAGTCCCTTACCTGCTAAACTCAGGCTTGCTCGTGGGTGTCCTCATCCTGGCAGGAGTGTCAAAATGTTCCTTCTCTGAGAACTTCACGTGTGTTTGGGGTGCCGTAATCCTGAGGTTAGGAACAGCTTGTCCATTGGCTGTGGGTTTAGCGAATACCCTTCAGACGAAGTCTTGTGTTAGCTTAGTAGCAGAGGAGGAGGCAATGTGAGGGTTGCTGGTTGGGAGCTAGAGTTTGCAGACCAGGACTGCTGTGCAATGCTTCTTCCTCAATTTGTGCTGCTGTCCAAGAAATGAGTATTTGCTTTAAGAGAAGCCAGGTCATAAGGGAAGCAGAAGAGATGCTGACCCTGCCTGAGCAGAAGTGAGGAGGGGAAGTGAGGCAACCTCTTGAGAATTAAGAATAAATGGATCTTCACTGGTTCCAGGGTAACCTCCCTATTCCCAGGTGGTTAGGTCTGTGCACCGGTGTTAATCCGGCGGTGTTTGTAAAGGGGTTGTAAGAGATGCTAGCTTCATGTCTTCTGATTTTGATCTCTCTGCTGAGCAGACAGAACAGACAGGCAATACCATGAGCATCAACGTGCCACAAGTCCAGCTCATCAACCCGGAAAACCAAATTGTAGAGGTGAGGTACTCCCCTTGGTGACCCCTGCAAGTTCTTTTCCTGGACTTTCATGGAAGCCTTTTGCTTGATCCTCACATTGTATTTCAACATCTCCAATGTTTTGCCTGCCCAGACTGATGGAACAATGAACTTGGACAGCGATGAAGGGGAAGAGCCGTCACCTGAAGCTCTGGTCCGTTACCTTTCGATGAGAAGGCACACAGTTGGAGTAGCTGACCCACGGTTAGTATTGGACTCTTATCTCCCTGCTGGAGGATTAAGGGAACTTGAAGATTTACTCCTAGCACGTGACTTCGGTCCTTCTGAGACATCACAGATTTACTCACGTGCTACATTGGCAGATGAGAGGCTAATGTCTTAAGGGGACTTCTGGGCTCTGTGGTATATAAGAGTTGATACCTTTTGGACTGGCAGTGGTCTCCAGTTTCTGGGCTGGGAAATACACTTCACAGCATGCCCCTCGGTACCAGGTGGTGATGAGTGCATGCATCTGTATCATAGCTGGTATCAAACCTTTTGTTTCCTGCTCCTGCTGTGAGTGGCTTGGAGTTATTTCTGCAAACTTGATTTTTGCTAGATAGAGAAAGAAATTCAAGGTATCTCTTTAGCAAAAGCGTTCTTTTAAAAACGTCCTGGTCCCGTTGCACAACTTGGTTAATATTTCAGCTGAGGATGAGGGTGGGATTCTTTCCTTCTCTTCTTCCTGATTAGCTCTGTGTAAGCTATAGCAGTGTTGACCGGTGTGCAAGCCAATTTCTCACCTCAGCTGTGCTGCTGTCATGTCCTAGCTGAAGTTTTTTGTGATAAATGTGATCGCGGTTAATGCAAAGAGCTAGTTCTGGCAAATCTCAACTTGGCGGGGAAAAAAAGGACAAACGAAAACCAAAGAGTGTCTTGGCTACTCTCTGTCACCGTTTTCCAGAGCAGTGAGAAGCCTTTTGTGAAGGGAAGCTGAGTGCCCTGGGCCCGTGGGTGGTTCTCTTCACATCATTGCTAATTCACCTGTCTGTAAATGTGATTGTACAGGACTGAAGTTATGGAGGATCTGCAGAAGCTCCTGCCTGGCTTCCCCCGTGTCACTCCTCAGGCTCCATTCCTGCAGGTGACCCCGAACGTGAACTTCATGCACAATGTGCTGCCTAGGCAGAACCTGCAGCCCACGGGTCAGCTGGAGTACAAGGTACTGACCGATGCGCGTGCTCCCTGCTGCAGTCTGTGCCCCACCGGCACGTGGGTGTGTGCTTGTGCTTGCGCTTGCTTGCTTGCTCTCTCTGTTTGCCAATACCTTGGACTCCATAAGCTTCAGGATTTACCCTCTTGCTGTCTCTTTCGGTGTGGTTCTAGTTGGTTACTTAAAAGGCTGAAGAATGAAAGAACACTGCAATATGAAATGAAGTACTGGGCTGGGGAGAGACAGGACTGTGCTGCCAGGCTGCGGAGCTGCAGATTGCAGCCTGCCTGGCCACTAAAGCAGAGCGCAGGGAAATGGAGAGTTAAACACTACTTTTCCACTGACACTGCCTCTCTCTGCCCCATGGTGGCTTGAGATGTTGGTGATTAACCCCTCATATCTCCTGAAGCCCAGAAGGCTTGTCTTCTCTTGTGCCCATGTCTGGGTTTGTGACCTTAGTGCTCAGGTACTGGAAGGATCCGGTACGGGGTTGATAACTGCACTGTCTGTGTTTCCCAGGAGCAGTCCCTGCTGCAGCCCCCGACCCTGCAGCTGCTGAATGGCATGGGCCCTCTGGGGCGGAGAGCATCAGATGGCGGAGCTAACATCCAGTTACATGCACAGCAACTGCTGAAACGTCCTCGAGGTCCGTCTCCGCTCGTCACTATGACGCCAGTAAGTAGCAAAAGGAGAGAAGAGGATTGGTGGTACGCTTATAAACATCTTCTCCCGCAGGCAGAGGTGGCTGCCTCCAGGTCATAGCAGACAGAGTAGCACTCTGGAAGCACTGCAGGGAGTGTGCCTGCTTGCTTCCAAAGGTTCACCCACTCTGGAGCGGCAGGGTGCTCTGTCCCCTTGTGGGAGAGTTGCTGTGCTCTCCTGTAGCTAGCAGCCGAGATGGTATTGCTCTTCGGAATTGACAAAGTGTTTGCGAATTTTTTTTTTTATGGTTGGTTTTATTCTCCTTTGCTGACCTAACAGAGAAAACTAAAATGTCCATCTTGGGCGTTCATGTACATTCTTCCTTGAGGCATTTGTATCACTGAATTTTCCTGGTAGCACTAAAAGAAGCAGCAGCCTTGTACAGGCAGTTCTGTTTGGGGACGGAGTGTCAGAAGGGGTCCTTGGTGCTGCAGAGGAGCTGGCACGTGTTCTTGTGAAAGCCTGTTTGGGAAGGTCAGGTGTCCGCTGTGCGGATGGGACCACGCTGACTGCCTTCTGGAACCCATGGCTTCTCTTCTCTCTGCAGGCTGTCCCAGCTGTCACCCCTGTGGATGAGGAGAGCTCTGATGGGGAGCCAGATCAGGAAGCTGTGCAGAGGTAACCCCCAGTCTGTTACCATTTGCCCTTATTACCCTCAAAGAGGCTCACCCTGTGGTGTTCCACAGCTGAATTAAAGCACGAGCAACCTCATCACAGGCAACAGTGTTGGTTACAGTGAAGGCTCAACATTTCTCTTGTTCTTGTGGGTGTTGATTACCATAGGCAATTACTCCTCTGACACTACTAGGTGCTTACAAAGCTGGATTCCCCCTGAAATGGTTAGCTATTTGAGCAGTAGGTTCTCCAGAAACTCTGAAACCGCTAAATTCCTTTGCTTAGTGTGCACCAGCATGCAATCCACACTAACCTGCAAAATGAGTGCTAAGTGATTCACCCCTCCCTGCTGAGTGATGGAGGTAGGAAGATCTCATCTGTGGCCTTGGGTGTCAATGCAGCTTTTGTATCAAGACATGCAGTAAACATCCAACTCTGATGCCTTAAAGTGAGCTTGCTGGAAATAGGGGTACCTCTAGCTTCTAATTTTAGCAGTAGGCCTTAAAATAGTCTGCTCCAATAAGGAAAGGATTGTTAGATACCAGGCTGGAAACTTCTGTTCTCTTTGTCTGCTCTGAACACGTACTGGGAAGCGGGTAGAATATGCTTGTACTGTCTCAATCCATGAAAACACTAACCATGTCCTTGCTAACATTTTCTTAGTAGCTTTCGCGTAGTTTCTTCTCTGCTAACCAGCTGGTGCACTACATGTGGTGGGTGTGGTTACGGAGCGCTCCTACTTCTTACCTCCAACTTGGAAAGTTTTCTGGATTCCCCCCCAGTTTGTACAGGCCACCGCCTTGAGTAAGGTAGCGTTTCCTCAGGGACTGCGCTTGGGAGAAGGATTCAAACTGGGGGTTGGTTGCAGGCAGAGAAGCACTGGGGTTGGGTGGAGGTCGTGCTCCAGAGCCTTTGCCAGCTCTTCTCCTTTCAGTGCTCCAGAGGAAAGGGGGGATTTGAACGGTGGGTGTGTGCAGTGACAGATTGTGCAGAGTGTGCACTGAGACTCCTTTTGCCTGCCTGAGCTTAGAAGAAAGTCAAAGCTGGTACATGTGAAAGAACTCACTTCCAGCCCTCCCTTAGCTGGCACAGCCCTTCAGCCGAGCACATCTTGTGTTTTCTGCGTAGCCTTATACTCTAGTTCTTCACCACCCTCGTCTTTGCTCGCTCTTACAGTATTTTCCAGCTTCACGAGCTGCTGTTGATCTACCAAGCCACGGTACTGGGAAGGTACATGCTCATGACCTGCCCCAGCTGCAGGGGAGCACGATGAAAGAAATGAGGCTAAGTTGTAGTAGTGAGCAGGTGAAGAGCGTGCACCTCCAGGCACTGTAGGCTGCGTTCAGCCCCTGTTAAGCTGCTGTACTCTAGCTGTGTGCTGTCCTCCCTAGCAGGGCGCAGGAGCACAGACTCTATACACAGCTGTGCTGCCTAGATAGCTATTAAAAGTTGTAATTTAGGGCCCATAACGCCCACTGACAACACCTCAGATGGTAGACAGTCTTTCTGACTGTGCAAATCAGGTAAATCTGGTTCTTGGCAAGGGGATGCCTGGACATCTTACCTGGGTAGATTTTCACCTCTCCTGTTCTAAAACCTAAGGTTTCAGTTGAGTCTTTAAGTTAAAGCATTAGCTCAGCTGGAAGCATTTTGAAGCCCACATGCAGTATTTTGTAGGTTGCAAGCCACTGAAATGTCCAGATCCCACCGAAAGGCAAGTCTCCTTGGACCCATAGGTCACTTTGCTGCTCTCGACAGTCCTGCCCTTAGTCCTTTCATACCACATGTTCTGCTTCCACCAGATGGCCCAGAAAGAGCCCCATCCAGGTTGTGTGTTAACTTGCTCTCCACCCCCTTATGGTGCAACATGTCAGTAGTCATCAGAGGAGAAGGGTAAATAGCGTTAACATCGGGGACAGATGCAAATATTTAGCTTCTCAGAACACCGCTCTGAACACTCTGTATGCAGCCACCAGTGAGCAGTTTTTGCCCTTCTTAATCTGACCTTGAAAACAGAGCGTGGTCTTTTCTGTGTTCCAGGGAACAGTCACATCTCCTTTGAGCTTTGGGAAACTTTCTTCCACCCGAAACGCTGTTACAGCTCATGATTGGATTGTTCCCTGGAGGTCTGAAATAAAATGATCTTAGCAAACCACAACTGTAAAGCTCTTTGGGAAACTTTCCCCGTCCGCATCAAATGATTCTTAAACAGCTGATGGCACAGACTTTGGCAAGTTACCACAACGCTAAGCACTCTTCATTCTGTTAACTTGCTGTCTTCTGCTGAAGTGGCTTCAGTAGCTAGCAAAGAGAGGCTGGGTTTGGAGAGGGCAACAACTTCATTGCTTGCCGCTCTTCTGTGCTTCACCAGTTGAAGTCACAGGGAGCCTTAGCAGGGGAAAAAGAGTGAAGGTGAGAATTCCCCATTAGTATCCCTGGTGTCACTGGCCAAGTGATCGGTCACAGTTACCACAGCTGCCGCGTTGCGGCTGGTTTGCAAGAGTAGAAATAGTTGAGTTCATAAGTGGGCATTCATCCCACCTAGCCCTGAGCGGGTAAAGTGCTAGCCCCCCTGCTTGTCACAAGCCAGGGCATCCATGGTAGGAGCTTCATTCGTCATTGCTTCTGGCCCTGTGCCCCCAGCTGCTCTGAGCATTGCTGCAGCCAGTAACTAGCAGTTCAGGGCAGCAGCTGTCGGAGCTGTGTGGCCCTTCGTCACATCCTTGGCAAAGCAGAGGCTCCTAGTTTTGCCCTGCGCTCTCCCCCAGTCCTTAGAGGGTTTGCAAAAGAACGGAAGTCTCTTAGCCCCGGTGCCGAGGGTGCTGTAGTTTAAGCTGCTGCCCCCAGGCTCTGGTGTAAGAGGCAAGGCCAGCCTTAGCGCTGGGGGCTGTGGCTCCAGAGGAAGGGACCCTCTCGCTGCTCGGTTTCCCTCCCTGGCTTTGCCCTGCACATCGCTGGGCGATTCCCAACTCCATGGAGAGTGGAGCCGGGACTAGATGGCGCACTCGGACCGGGCTGGGCACCAGCCTTTCCTCAGCTGAGCGACCTTCTTCGGGCTCCTCAGGCAGCCGGAGGCTCTACCCACCCCTAATCTCTGGTGGGGTGGCCCTTGTGCACCCTCCCCCTGCTGTGACAAGCTGGCCGCTGCTCACGGCTAGGCCCGGGCGTTGCAGGGTAGGTCTGAAGTGCAAAGGCCATCCTGCAAGGGTGCAGCTGAGCAGCAGCTCTGCTCTGCACCCGTTCTCTGGCCAGCTCTTGCTAGGATTACCTGTGACTCATCTCTTGGCTCCGTGCATGCAGCAGACTTCCCTGTGGCTCGGTGGGGCCTTGGGAGAGGGAGGCAGACCTGCTGTGGTGGAGTGAGTCCACGCTGAGGGCAGGTAGTCACCTGGCTATTCCCAAAGGGACGTACCAGCGTTCCCCTTGAGATGAAATGTGGCTTTCCTGCTGGGAAGGGCAAATGGCCACTCTTTCCTTTTGAGGCTGGCAGTAGCACACAAGCAGCTGAAACTACACTTGTCCCCTAAGCACTGAAGACCCAGTGATGTGACAGGCATGGTTCAGCGTGTCCGTGGCGCACTTCTCCCCAGTTGGTTCTGAGCACTGCAGCAAGCATTCTTACTTCCCATTTACTCTGGATTATCTAACGCTCCCTGTTTTTGGAGTACTCCCATCAGTCTCTTATAAAATGTGCTCCTGCTTGTTGCAGATACTTGGCAAATAGGTCAAAAAGGCACACTCTGGCAATGACCAACCCTACAGCTGAAATCCCTCCAGACTTGCAGAGGCAGCTAGGACAGCAGTCCTTCCGACCCCGGGCTTGGGCTCCACACCTGGTACCCGATCAGCACCGGTGAGTAATGGCACCGGCCGTTCGGGCAGCTTTGCGCCAGGAAACCTGCTCAGATGTCGTCTGGAATGGAGCACTGAGGACATCCCGCTTGGCAGGGAGGGGTGAGGAGGAGGAACAAGTACAAAGAGCAGACCCACAGAGCAGAAGGTATCTGACTGCGCTGGGGACACTGGAGTTCTGTGCTGGCACGGGCTCTGAGCCTGCAATATACAAGCAACGCAGGGGCAGGAATCAGCTGGCTCTTCCCCTCCAGTCCCGTTTTTGTGGCTGGAGGAGATTTGCCAAAATGGCTGCCGTCACATAAGCATTGGGAATAAGCTATTCGTTTTAGAGGAAAGCTTTTCTCTGTTGTAATGGTAGGTGTCAAGCTAGCAATAGATAACAGATTTTCTACGGAACATTTTTGGAGGCAGATGCAGGCAAAAGATTGCACCGAGAGTCACGTACGCCAGAGCTTAAAAACCTCACTGTTCTGCACCAGAGTTGTGTGTTTTGACTGCAAAGTCTCCTTGCAAAGCTCCTCAAGAGTCATTTCATTTCTGATCTGAACCCCTGATGGGAATGATGTGGGGAAGGGAAGCTGGGCTGGGAAGAAAAAAATCACAATGTCTGGGAAAGAGGGAGCCTCTGCAGATTGGATCTAAACACACTCAAAATGTGTGGGTGGGGCACTCCTGATGGAGAGAGGTGTTAATTTGACACAGAGTCCTTGCCGCGGCAGCAAACTGGAGATGCTAATGCCACAGAGGGAGCTTAAGAACCAGCACTCTGAACCTCTCAGTGCTGAGAGCACAAACCAGCCGCAAACTGCAGAGTTTGTCGCCTGTTGGTCTCGACTGTTGAGAAAGCAGTCGCCTACCAGGCTAGATTGGTGCTCGTGTTCAGTCTTCCAGCCAGCTCACACTGGCAAGCTTGACAAAGCGCTTTTTATTGTAGCCAGATACCTGCTGAGCTGAGCACTGATGTAATCAGCAGAGACAGGTGAACTCTGAGCAGACTGAGACAGTGCTAGTGCCACGCTGGAACTCCGGAAAACCGAGATAAGCACCTCTATACCCTGAAGTTACTCCCTCACAGAGGTGCTTGGGGGATGGGGAGAGCAGGAGGGGAAAGATTTCTAGGGTCCCAGCTTGATAGGAAGAGGAGTGCAGCTTGCAAAACAACCAGAATGTGCTGTGTCCTGCTTTAAGGATTGCTTCAAATCGTAAAGGTAAGCTGGGTCCCTCACGAACTGCAGGAATTGATTTTTTTACAAGACTGTTAAAACACACTTACCCTGTAAATACTCCTCTGCCTCTTGGCTTTGGACTCCTGAGTCTGTTGCATCACGAATGGGGTGGTATCTGCTCATTCCACCCTCGGTGTCGTAACGCGCTGTGAACCTGCCTCATGTTTTACCTGCAAAATAATGGAAACTTCATCTGACCATGGCCTAAACAGATTGCCCCATGTTGTCTCCAAGACATACATGGCACAGAAACCATTAGCAGTCTTGTGTCATCATGTAAATAGACCTCAGTTATCGAACGGCAAGTGGGTTTTATTTTAGCACTTAAGAGATATTTTAAGCCGTCTTCTTATGTAGCACCCGTTTTTGGTCATGATAATTTAGTATCTGAAAGCAGAATTAAAGTACAACAGTTGTACAAGGCAGTACAATGGTCTTGGCCATACGGGTTTGGGAGCCTCAGCATAGTTTTATCTGTAGCTTCTGCTTTCCATCAATACAACAAGAGATCAAATGGATCAGGATAATGGATGGATGGGCAAAAAAAGGCAGGGGCACAGCTCTGTCCTTGGAAGAAAGCTGTGTGTCATCTATAGAAACTGCAGCACATCCTGCTAAGGCAGACCAAGTGACAGGAACCGAGCTCGGCGTGCTGGAGATGGTCCAGCATCAGTCACCTTCTGATAAGGGGGAGCCTCTCCAGGAGAGATAGTTTCACTTCTTGGAAGAGGCTTCAGTAAAGAGCCATATTCGGAGTAGGCACAGCAGTAACGTGCCTGCAGTAATGCAGTTCAGGCCCACACCGGTGTGCAGCCAGATGGGCTCCTCTTGGGTTTAGTGCCAGGATGTCAGAGGTGTTGTAAAGACCACATCTCCACGACCTTCTCACAGACAAAGGCCACAGCTGGATCCTGTACCATTAAGTATTGCTTGCTGGGTTTTATAGATTGCGTTTGCACAGAAACCATCAGGGCAGGCAGGGAAACCCGATTCTGTTTGTTATAAGGCACGTTGTGACGTGCGTATGGAAAGTTAGCTTTGCTAATGATAATACAGGTTGCATCTGACGGCAGGGCAGGAGCTTAGTGCTTGACTTTCATAATGGGGAGCCCCAGCTTTGGGAGAAAAGAGCTCCTGAAAAAAAATCTGGCTCCCTCTGATGGTGAAGAAGAAACCTCATTGTGAAAGGAAAGTGCTCGTAGTTTCTTGGGCACAGTTGCCTCGATACTGGCTATGTCTGCTTTTCAGATGTACCCATTCTGATTGCCCAGTTCCAAGCGTCCAGGCAACTGGGAGACTCTGGATGAGAAGTGACAGCTTGGTTAATGCATTCGATTTTCCCTTCTGTGCAGAGTTACGTTCCTGCCCTCTTTTTAATTCAGTGCATCTCTAAGCGTGGATGCCAGCCCCCCTGCCTCCTCAGAGGCTGCAGAACATGTCAGGCTCCTTTCTCCGTGTGCCCCTCCTGTTTTCCGCAGACATTAGATGTAGTCAGGGGCCCTGGGGAGCTAGAAGGCTCAGGAAGTGGCTACCGAAGAGGTGGATTTACATTTTTAGGATGCTGAATGGTTTCTGTAAACCATTTCCATCTGAGGGATAGATGCATCTGTATGGATGGACAATGAGTAGCTGGCCATCTGGAATCTGGTTTGTGGCTGAGTCGTCTCCAACCTTAAAACACATTTATCTGCCCAGGCACCAAGGATACTTGGTAATCCCGTTTCCTGTTCACGGTGACGATGGCACTTTATTTCTTGATCTAAAACATGATTTATTCTGGGTGAGTGGGCAGGTAGAACTTGGCATGGCTGGTGTAAATTAAATGTCTCTGTAGCAGAGTTTGTTTTTTAGCTGGCATCACTAACCCACTTCCCCATGTGTTCAGTTCTATTTACAAGGACTCAAATACTCTGCACCTCCCCACCGAACGCTTCTCCCCGGTTCGGCGCTTCTCTGATGGTGCTGCCAGCATCCAGGCTTTCAAAGCCCACCTGGAGAAGATGGGCAATAACAGTAGCATCAAACAGCTTCAGCAGGTAAAGGAGAGGGGTGGGGGGCCTCGAAGGAGCCTCTGCAAGGGCTTTTTGTTGTCTCAGCCTTGCTGCTTCAGGAAGCAAAAGGTGAAATCTTTACGGCTAATGGCTGTGGACACGCAGTGGCTTTCCAGCCAAGGAGCTGTTCCCCTCTGTATGTCTGCAGCAACCCTGCTGAGTGTCCTCTAAATGTACGTGCTGCTCACCTGCAAGCTGGGAACACTGGGGGCTTCCACCCTCCTCTTTCTGGGGAGCAAACCACGTGCTGTGCCCACCTGTGGGCTGTTCTGCCTGCCCTCGTGGGTCCCACCAGCACTGTCAGACAGCAGCTGCTGCTCTCCCGCATTTCCTGTGGCAGCAAAGTTTTGGGGCTGTGCCAGGGTGTCCCAGGAAAAGGGCAGTTCCTACCGCCAGAGTTTGGAGTGTATGGCATGCTATTCCCTACGCCAGCACGTGTCTTGTCAATGGCTTGAGTGGGATTTGGCCCCAGAACAGGACTTTCACCTTGCAACATGGTGGAAATATGAGATGCTCTTTTCACCTCAAAGTTATCATTACTAGAGCTTTGTGCTTGCATTTTTAAGGGAATGCAGTGGTACCAGCTTGGTGTCAGATGCATCTGTTTCTTTTCTGTTGTCTAAGGCTTGAGCTAGCCGTGTTATTACACGCCTGACTCTGTCAAATTAAATGGACTAGGCTTTCTTTACTGGCTTTTTCAGACGGGTAGGCTGCAGAGAGTGCCTTTTTGCACAGCAAGTGTGCCATGCACAAAAAGGTCACTTAGAGGGTGTGTTGGATTCATTGCAGGAGTGCGAGCAGCTTCAGAAGATGTACGGTGGGCACATGGACGAGAGGACGCTGGAGAAGACACAGCAGCAGCACATGTTGTACCAGCAGGAGCAGCACCATCAGATTCTTCATCAGCAGATTCAGGTACTGGAGCCTGAGCCAGACCTTCTGAAGTCTTAGCTGTGTTTTCCTGCACTGCTGCAGATACAACTACTGAGTGGGTCCTGGTGGGATTGAGGGGGGTAGATTGCTCAGCTTGCTGTGATGAGAAGCAAGACTGAAGGACTTGCGCAGTGATGTTTGCACAGCTGCTGCAATAACCAGAGCTGCAGTCAGGGATTGAGTATTTGGTGAATCTGGATATGTCCTACTTCACCAATCAGTGTTTTCTAAATTTACTAGTTGAGACATTATTGATTGCAAACACTTCTTGTTTTCTTCTGGTGCCTGGTTCAGGACTGTATCCGGCCACCCCAGCCATCTCCACCCTTGCAAGCTCCATGTGAAAACCAGCCAGCTCTGCTCACTCACCAGCTTCAGAGGTAAAGAAATCGCTTTAGTAAAGCTCTGGGGAATGGGTTTTGCTCTTACCCAAGCCCAGGGATGAGCTAATGCACTCCAGAGAGTCCAGGGCCAAGTTGGAAGTGTATAAAGTTAGAATGGCATAGCCAGTTCCCAGCTGAATGTGCCTGGTCCTTTTAGCTGGATTCTGTCTGAAGGACTTTTAGAAGCAGAGAAACATGATTCAAAGGCACAAATCTGCTTTGAACAGATGATTGACAGTTCTGCCTTTTGACCGGCTTGAAAATGCGTTACCTTCAGTAGCCGGTTTCTCTCATGCTTTCTACTCGGAGCTGCTGCTGGACGTCTCACACCTTTTCAGGCTTTTCGTTAGGTAACCGTCCTTGGCTTCAGCACCCTGACTTGTAGCTGAGGCAGGCTGAATTATGGGAAAGGAAAAAGGACGGTTTCTCACCGGCCACAGTGAGGCAGGAGGCGAGCCTGCGGTGTCCTTGTCCCCGGGTTTCTGTTGTAGCCACCGGGTTATGCTCACTACCTGTGTGACTTAGGCAAGTCAGGTGGCTCTCAGAAGAGAAGCCAAGCTGTAAAGAGCTTGGGATCCCGAACAAGGGCTTTATGCTGTTTATTTAAAACAAGAGAAATGCAGCATTTGGTGTCAGCACTTTCAGTTGAAAAGGCATCTTAATGAGAAGCAGGCATAATGAAGAGGTGCTTGTTTCCCTGTGTAGGTTACGGATTCAGCCATCCAGCCCACCCCCGAACCACCCTAATAACCATCTCTTCAGGCAACCAAACAGCAGCCCACCTCCCGTGAGCAGCAGCGTGCTCCAGCCCCACGGTAAGCGCTGACAGTTTACAGAGCTGTCTGCACTCCTCTGGGCGGGCCGCTTGGCAGAAACGCACGGTCCTATGGAACCTCCGGGGAAAAGAGCGTGTGGGGGTGCCGGGGCCTTTGGTTCCCCCCTGCGGCCTAGTCCTTGCGCAGTTTGCTGATGATGCAAAAGATTCTCCATCTGGCAGCAAGGGCTGGTGTTATCGAGAGCTTGTGAGGAGCTGCCAGCTGGAATGTGCTGTTGAGTTTCTTGTCATAAGATCCTTACTTATCGCTCCCGGGGGTGGGGAGGAAGGGCTGATATTCTCGGGTGTATGCAAATCACTGTCAACTCCGCTTTGTTTCTGTTTCTGTGCAAGGGGCTCTAGCTGTGACCTTTGCACGCTGGCGCAGTGTGATGGAGCGGTCAGGAGCAGCGCTCCTCACCACCCACAGACGCGTACTGGGACCCCCAGTATGGCACAGAAGAGCAGCAGCTCCTGCACGGGGCGGATCTCGCTCCCGAGCCTTGCCACAGGCTGGCGTGGGTGATGAGGGTCTTTGTTCCTTGTAGGTGCCGCCTCCCAGTCCCAGTTCCAAGGGATGCCGTCCCACAACACAATCTTCCCGCAGTCCGGTAACTGTTCCCCTCCCCCAAACATGGGGCTGACGTGCCTGGGCCTGCAGCAGCAGTCGCAGCCTCAGCAGGTCACTATCCAAGTGCAGGAGCCCGGCGACATGGTCAGCAACAACCTCCTGCAAGGGGCCTCTGTGGCCGGGCAGGGCATGTCCTCCCACGCGCGGGGCATGCCCATCAGCCCCAGCGCCAACCAGATCCAGATGCAGCACCGCGCTAACCTGATGGCCTCCCTCACCTACGGCCACAGGCAGCTGTCCAAGCAGCTCAGCGCCGACAGCGCCGAGTCGCACAGGTAAGGCCGCCGGCCGCCTCTGCGCCGCTTCCCTGAGCTGGGAGTAGGGAGAAAGAAGCGGGGGCGGGTATCTCAGGCTGAGACATGGTTTCCTCACCAGCCCGGGGCTGCGCTGCGCTGGTTTCGGAGAGCAAGCTGTCTCCCTGCCCCTGGGCAGCGGTTCCTGAGCCAGGTCAGGGCTCCGGGAGTCTGCAGGGCTGCTGTATCATGTGGCTCAGAGAGCACCTCCTGCCCAGGAGCAGCTCTGTCTGCCTCCTAACCAGAGAAGGCGGCCTGGCATGCCTCGCCAAGCTGAAGCTGCTGCAGTGCAGTCACTTTGTTCTTTTCTGTTCTTTGCAGTCTGAATGTGAACAGGTATCCCCCCGCCAACTACGACCAGGTGCACTTACACCCCCACCTGTTCCCAGAGCAGCCTCGCGTTTCCCCCAGCAGCTACAGCCCATCGGGAGGAGTTGGGTTTCCTCCAGCGCAGCAAGCTCTGAAAGTCCCGCAGCTTGACCAGTATCCCAGTTTCCCTCAAAATGCACATCAGCAGCAGCAGCACTACACTGCATCGGCACTACAACAAGCACTGTTGTCCCCAACGCCTCCCGACTACAGCCGACACCAGCAGGTACCGCACATCCTCCAGGGACTGCTTTCTCCCCGGCACTCGCTCACGGGGCACACGGACATGCGGCTGCCCCAGGCAGAATTTGCACAGCTCATCAAACGGCGGCAGCAACAGCAGCAGCAGCAAGAATTTCAAGAGTTGTTCAGGCATATGAGTCAAGGGGATGCTGGGAATATGGGCACCAGCGTGGGACAGAACCTCTCAGAGCGCCAGTCGTTGTCTTTGCCTTATCAGAGTGCCGACACGTACCACCCACAGAACAGCCCCCAGCATCTCTTAAAAATCAGGGCGCAAGAATGTATCCAGCAGGTACCTGCGTCAGTGTCGCCGCACGGATACGTACACCAGCCAGCCCTGTTCCATTCGGAGAGCATGGAGGAGGACTGCGCCTGCGAGGGTGCCAGGGACAGCTTTCCAGACAGTAAGAGTTCAAACACATTGACCAAAGGTTGCCACGAGACCCCTCTGCTTGTAAATGCAGGAGGGCACGGGGACCCAGAATCTTTGCTAGGAACTGCTAATCACGTGCAGGATTTGGGGACGCATCAATACAGACATCAGCCGGCTGCTGGATTCAGTAGGAATAAGGTGCCCAGCAGAGGTAAGGCTTCCTGCTGCTCGCGTAGCCGAAACGCTCTTCCGTGCTGGCTGTGTGCCACTCGCCTTCCTGCCGGAGGACGCCGTCTCTACCCAGCACGGCAAGGGTTTCGTGACATATTTTGCATAGCACGGAATTACCTAGATTCTTTTCGGCTTTCGTGGCCTTAAGCAAATTGCAGGCATAGTCTCTCTAATAAACAGTGTTAAATAAGAAGGGAACCCGACCGGCTGATTCTCTTCGGAATTTGACCTACTTCTGCAGGCAGGTAAAGACCAGGTCCCAGAATACTGCCATCTTTTCAGGGATGCTGCGTGCTGTTGACATATTTATTCTTGTCGGTGACATCCCCCATCCTGTGTAAACAACGGGCTAGGAACAGTTAAGTTACTAGCGTACCCCCAACTGCAGCGGTGTGTTCCTTCTCTTAAGAACAGACCCTTGAGTCCTGGCATTGCTAAAGCTTCCACAAGTGTGCCCAGTAAGAGCAGTGGCAAACATCTTGCGGCTAAGGCCGCCTTGCAGCAGCTCCTCTGGCGCTTTGGGAAGCAGCAGCGAGACTCTAGCCCTGCTTGAACTAGACGGGGTTGATTCTGAAGAAAGTGAGTCTAAACTTGCCATTAGCGTCTGAAGACCTTTTCTGCTAGTTGGAAGCAGCCGCGCCTTTGCTCCTTGGTGGCTGCGTTGGCAGCAGTGCACTGTAAGAGAAATTCCTGCCTGAGCTGTAATTACAGGCCTTCTCTGTATGAAAAACACTATCCTAGCCCCTTGCGAAGAGGGCTTTGAAAAGAGGCTTTCCAGGCTGAGCTGGATGGATCAGTATTCACTGCAGGACTGAGCTGTGCTGGTCTGAAGCCATCCGCTTGCCCTTGGCACAGAGGGCCCTATTGTGGAGGAGCAGTGTCCAGGGCACAGGAGGCACGGCTTTGTTTGGGGACACAGCACGGGTTTGTTGGGAGAGTACTGGGTTGGAACTGACTGGCTTGGAGGGCAGAGCAGACATGCCAAGCCTGGCCCCCCAGAGCGCGGGCAGGGGGTAGGGACAAGGCAGGGCTTTTCTGAGGTCGTCTTAAATTTTGGATTACCAATGTGTTTTGGTCTTGGACCTCAATTTCCCTGCAGTGCTTGAAGCACGAAAGGGGAGAATCGCCCCAGGTTAGGCAGAGGTTGGAAGCTCTGGAGGTGCGTTTTGTACTGAATCATGAGTTTGCATCTTAATACTGTAGACCGTTAGATGAACAACAAGATTTAATGAAGTCGGCAGCTGAATTTCTGCCCCCGTATTGATGGTGCTGGAACCGGTTACACAAGGGAAAAGGACTTTAGACTACAAGACTTCGTAAATGAGTAAAAGCAAGTAAATGTTTACAAATAGCATTGTGTAAGCCCTTCTGACAAGGCTGTTTAGAAAGCTCACATAGTAAGCTATGTCCTGAGATGCAACCGCTCGCACTGCTTTCCTCCTGTCTTCAATAACCCACTTGGAATCAGACCTGCGCTGCTTCAGTTCCAGGCAGAGTCGACATCTAAGCTGCCTAGGTACCCTTACCTGAAATTAAGTCCTACAAAACCTCAGCGTACAGGCCACTAGTGCGCTGGCACTTCGCTCGCACGTAGCGCAGCTCCAGCATTCCCAAGCACGCTGTACACGGGCACCTAGGGGTGACCGGGGAGGCTTCCCCTGGCCAAGCGTGGCTCCTCTCCTTGAGTGCTGGTGCCGACGGCTGGGCTTTGTCGGCCACGTCCCTGGGTTTTCCCATTATTTTCCCTGTACCGCGTTAGGAGGCCGCAGCTTCTCTTGAGACGGGGGGTATCTTCTCTTCTGCCCCAGCTCACCAAATGTGTTTTCCCTAGAGCGGGGTGTAACTTTGCAGCGGCTCGGGAGTATTTGTGCCTTCCAAGGGAGCGTGTTGACCCTGATCATAAAGCCCTGGCTTGTCTGTTGAGCATCTGCCGGAGATGGCAGCCGGAGACCCTGAGAGTGTCGAACAAATCTGCGTTTAGGATGTGACTAAACGGCCTTTGAATGGCTCTGCTCCAGTTTTGCTCCAACCTAGCCGTCATAGGGCTGGGAATGCTGCCCATGGGAAACCTGCCTCGCCTCGGCACTGAAGGAGCTGAGCTGGCAGCGGTGGCCCTGCCCGCGCTGCCAGTGTCACATGCCGCGCCGACACAAAGGCCGCCTGGCGCAGGAGCCCCGTCCCCCAGGGATGTGGGGATGAAAGGCTTTCCTGCTGCTGGAGCAGGGTTGGGGCGAGGAAAGGAGCGTGAATTCAGGCCATCCTGCCCCTGCGGCCTGAGCTGCATCCCCAGAGGTGCCGTGCTGGCAACGGGAAGTGTAGGGTTGTCTTTTAGGTCAGGGCCATTCCAGGCCAGGGAGACTCGTCCCGCCGTGCCTCGTCCCCTGCAGTGCAGGGGCTGGTGCCGGGGGTTTGCTGCTGGGCCTGGCTGCGGGAGCGCTTCTGCACCAGGACTGTTTGTGGAGCTGGAGGAGCAGGCTGCCGGCCCAAACAACTGTTCCCACAGTTGGAACGGCGTCCCGAGCAGTGTGTGGGTGGCACTGCTCCACCAACATCTGTTACCTCATGTTTTCCTTCTAGCTTTTCCGGGAAAGCTGACTGTTAACCGCACGTAACCCCACGGTTGTGCAAAAGAAGGGGGTGGCCGGCTGCATCTCTGACTGCCCCGGGACGGGGGTTCCTGCAGGACTGCCGCGTTTCTGAGGGAGGAAGGGCATTGGGAGCGGTGTGCTAGCCATGCTTGCGTGCCCGGGAGTGGCGTGGAGAGCTCAGGTGGCAGACTGTGCCTGGGATGGGGTCTCGTTCGGATCCGGGTAACTTTACGGACAGGTCTCTTTGGGGAGCATCTTTCTGGCGTCTTGCAGTTGCAGTCCCAGCCAGGAGGTGTGGTGTCCCAGAACAGCAGGAGATTGCTTCCCGCTGGCCAAAGCCCCATGAAAGCCGATAGCTCTGGCCAGGGGATCTACCTGCAGCTGTGTCATTTCAGGGCAGCTTCCTAGTGCTCGTGGCTGCGTCCGCATGTTTGTGCTCCACAGGACTACTCGCTGAGAGCGAGCTGTTTACGTGCATCAGACCCAATGATAGGCTTCTCTGTACCTCAGGACTTTATTCAAAACATCGTGTACTTGATGACAAGAGGTTTTGCTTGATAGGAATGTAGCCTTTACCCTCGGTCATAAGAGCTTGCAGTGCAGATGGACTTTGCCAGGCAGAACACTCATGTACTCCTGCAGCCAGATTGTAGGAGGGCAATGAGAAGTCATCTGATAAAAGTGAGCATCCTGGCCAACTCTTCTAGCAAGATTATATTGCTTACAGTTGCCAAGGGGCCCTGCTAGAACATCCCGTGTTGGAGGCTGGGGAGACGCTTCTCCCTCTGCTCTCATGTAATGATGTGGGCAATGCAGGGAGGAGGGCGAGCTCGGGCTTGAGGGGAAGGCGGCAGTGCCAGGAGGCAGTCAGAAAGGGTCTGGTTCCTGCGCTGTGGTGCTCCTGCCCCTGTCCCTCCAGTTTTAGACTACTTTTGTAGACCTGATCGGAGGCAGCTAGCATTGAGATCTTTTGGGATCTTTGGGATCTCAATGCTGGAGGGAGAAGCCTGCTTGCGTGCCATCTGGGGGGGGGCCCTGGTGCTGCATCACTTCAAGAGCGGCCGGGGGTCTCTTTCCACCTGGCCAGCAGCACGCTGGTCCACCAGCAAGGAGCGTTTGTTCGTGCCGTCACATCTCAGACCCACAGTTTCGCAGTGGTGCGAGTCGCTGAGAGCCGCAGGTTCCTTGTACTAATCTGTCGTTTTTCTGTCTTGTCTGATTTTTCAAGAGTCCATCGTAGGGAACTGTATGGACAGGAGTTCCCCTGGCCAAGCGATGCAGGTGCCTGACCACAACGGACTGGGCTACCCTGTGCGACCTGCCTCCAGTGAGCACCCGCGGCCCAGGACCCTGCAGAGACATCACACCATTCAGAACAGTGATGATGCCTACGTAGGTTTGAAGAAGTCTGTGCCCGGCAGGGCTTAAGGCAGTGCAGAGCTTCCTTGATGTGTGTGGGTTATGGACGAGGTGTCATGCAGGAAAGGCAGCGCCCCACTCTGTGGGGCTGCTGGGAATGAAAAGCCGCAGGGGTGCTTCAGTTAGTACGTCCTGTTTGCTTAACACCGAAAACGTTTTAGCAGAGACCGATATGGAAGTGCTCCTCCTTGGCTCACGGTTTGCCCCAGGGCTGGCTGCTGTAGCCATGGCATCTCTTCTTTTCCCGCCAAGGTCCTTCTGATGAAGCAGTCTGGGCTGCCCCAGGCCTGGCTCTGGCCACAGCGGGCTTTGCAGACCCACCAAGCCCAGCTTTTGGTTCTGCAGTGCTGCTAAAGGAGCTGGCCGTGGCAGCCCAGCCCTCGACTGAGAGCAGAGCGCGTCTGCTCTGCTTCCCCTGTGTTTTGGGCTGCTGGGAACTGTCCTGCCCAAATCTTGATGCGTTCTTTGCTACAGCTCTCTTCTGCTGTAAATGAAAAGGGGCTCTTCCCTAGTTAGTTCAGTGTAGGTCTGGAAGGGACTCGGACTGTCCAGTCCGTTCTTGCGTTGAGGGGACATCGGCTGCACCTAAGCTGTACCTGATGTGCAGTGTTTATCTGTACTTAGAAACCCTCACTGAAGGCTTGCAGAAGCTCCCTGGGCAGCCTGTCAGAGAGCTTGGGGAGCAGCAGGGTGCCTCGTCCTGAGCCCCCTTTGACTTCTGTCTTGCTGTCTGCAGGTGCAGTTAGATAACTTGCCTGGAATGAGTTTAATGGCAGGAAAAGCACTAAGCTCTGCTCGGATGTCCGATGCCGTCCTCAGCCAGTCATCGCTGATGGCCAGTCAGCAGCTGCGCGACAGGGAGAGCGAGGGTAAGGACCGGGCCGAGCTGCAGAGATGTGGCACGGAGGGTATGGGGTGCTGTTCAGGGTCTGGGCCAGGAACCAAGAGGACCAGCTTGCAGTCTGCATTGCAAAGCCACCTCTCCTCCAAGTGAGCAGTGCCTGTGGGGGAGCGGGGGGGATGCATGGGCTGCAGGGGAGTGCGTGCTGATGGAGGGCAGCTCCTTGGGTGCTGCTGTTGGTCAGAGCCTGGGCTGGTGGGAGCAGTGATCTAGGCTTCCTGGAGAAACGCAGGGCAGCTCTGCCTGTGATGTGACACTTTAGGCCGTGGCAGCGGGCTGGCCTGATCCCCACGCTGGAGCTGTAACTCCTTAGTGCTCCTCGTGCAGACTCTGACATTGTCCTTCGGCCTTACAGAATGCGGGGAGAGTTTGGAAGGTCAAGAGCGTCCCAACCTAGGTGATGGCAACCAGCATCTAAACACGTCCTGTTACCCGTCGACATGTATTACAGACGTCCTACTGAGCTACAAGCACCCGGAGGTGCCCTTTGGGATGGAGCAGGCAGGGGTGTAAAGCAGGAGGGAGTGAGTATTCAAGTGTCCCTCTCTTTTCAACTGTGCGCCTGGGGTTGCCTCGATGGCAGACCCAAAGGCCTGTTGGCCTGACTTTTGTGTGTGTCTCCTTCCTTGTCCCCTTGCTCCAAGGGGAGAGACCATCAGCTCTGAGCTTCCGCACTGGGGGCTGTCTGCTGTCCCCCCTGTTGGTTTGGGGACAGTGCCCCTCCTTCCAGGCCTTTGCTGCTCTTCCAGAGCCCCGTCGCATCGGCAGGGTCTCCCTCCTGGGGCATAGCTTGCGGGTCTGGACTGGGAATGCGGTGGCGGGCTGTGGAAGCAGAACTGCCATTCTCTGGTGTCTCCTAACATCTCTGCTGCTTCTCTCTCTTGCAGGTTTTACGTACAGCTTTGAAGCGAAAAGGTCCATTTTAAACCAACAGTATCTAGCAGCATTGCGCCAAATTGCCGTAGTATTTCTGATTAACTGGAATACCATGGCCCCTTTCCTCATAATCAGTTCATCCAGTGTGTCGTTCCTTTGGTTTCTTTAATTTTTGCCATATATGCCTGTAACTCCAGCTATCACAGAAATAACCAGAGAACCTGAGTCCTACACGTCGGCAGAGGATTCACGGAGCCTGAGCACTGAGTCTGGTTTGGAGGGCTTTTACTGACCAGGGCCAGGCGGGCCCCCGGGGGCTGCTCCGGCCCTCCGCCCGCCTCCACTCTCGGCACAGCGAGCGGATGGGACTGACGCCTCCCTGGAGCNTGCCCCGGCAGCAGATCGCGCATCCCACCCCGGGGCTCCGACCGGCCGGCCGGCAGGAACACCCACCCCTGGTGCAATACGCTTCTTGTCTCATCTTCGTCTGCTTTTGTTCCTTCTTTCCATTTGTCAGTGTGCTGAAAGGATCACCTCTTCCCTGCCCCCTTCTAACCTCTTCTTTTCAAATCCGCATACGACATGGGGTTTTTTTTCTTTCTCCTGGCTTAACGTAGGGAAGACGGATTTTTCTTTGTTTTCTTAGCTTCTCCTGATCATGTAGGAATTGTTTTTTGGTAAATGTTGTTTTATTATTATTGTTATTAATAAAAGGCAAAAGGAATTTCTGTTTGAGAGAAATTTTTAACTAGATTCTGTTCTATATGAATTGTGACTTGCACCTTTTGTTCAAAGTATTTTATTTCTTTTAATGACATTGTACTTGTGACTGGTTTTCTCTCTCGTGCCAGTGGCGACAGTGGTATTCTCCTTTATACAGTTCAGACGTGCGTAGATCTCTTCTTTGTCCTTCTTTCCATCCCTTCCTTGACGGATAGAGCGTGAAGCCCCCCCAGCTGGGGCTCAGGAGCACTTGGTGTCATCGTTGCCTTCGGGACTTTACAAGCTACAGCTCAAATTCTTCTTATTGACACTTTTCTGGAATATTTTTTAAAAAAGGAAAAACCGATCCAGCCCTCCTGAATTTGCACAGAAGGAAGTGTGAAACCAGCACGGCAGAGGTGACTTTGCTAACCTTACCCACGCCTCTTCCCAGCCTCCCCCTTCTCCCCTGCCCCGGGAATATAACGCTAACCAGCGCTGCAATCCCGAAAACCAGAGAGGAGAGAAACTCTGCAGCCGCCAAGCGGCATTGCCCAGGCCGGCGCTTCTGCTGGCGTCCCGGTGCCGGGCGGCTTTGCCGGGGCGCCGCCGTCCGGCTGCATTTCCTCACCCGGCGACTGCGGGCTCGGGGGGATGCGGGGAGCCAGGCGGGGCTTGCCGGGCCTGAGCGGGAAACACTGAAAGCCTTTCGCTCTGTACCTTTGGTTTGTTTTCCTTTTGTTTACATGACACTGTATTTCTGGGAGAGTCGACGGCCACCCTACAGCAAGCATCCGGAACAGCAGGGACTCGCTTAACCGTGCCATTTCGCAGTATCACACTTTTTTTTATCATTGCTTTGTATTGTAGTAATCAATACGCGCAGTATATGTTGAATGTATATTAATATACTTTGCTATTATTTCTGTTTTTTGGAAATGTCAGAAGTATTTTTTTCTTCCTCATTTATGTTGGACTAAAAAGTTTCAGTAAATCTTCAGTCCATTTTTTGTGGGTCATTTGCAACTAGTCAATTAGTTGGACAGTGGGATCATGACAAATAAAACCATGATTATGATCTTCCCCCGTCTCCTGTTTGCCTTGTTGCTCAACGCCTGCTGCTGAGGTGGAACAGCCTGGGCGCTCAGGGCGGCTGGGGACGAAAGCCCACTCTGGAGCCACCGTGTCCTCGAGCCGTCCCCAGACCCGTCACCTCCTCTGCAGAGGCACGGCTGCTGCTGTGCCGCCGGCTCCGGCATCCCATGTTGGTCGGGTTTCCCAAAGCCCCCAGCTGCTCTGCCCAGCCCCCAGGCAGCGGCGGGACCTCCAGTGCCCCAGATCTGCTGAGTCTGACTCATCGCACGGAGGATGCGTGCGCAGCTGCAGCAGGTTTCGCTCGTGTCAGCCCCCGCCGGAGCTGCTGCCACTGCTCCCGGCTCTGCCGGGGGGCGAGGAGAGGGTTCCCGAGCACCCTGCTGCGCTCCAAGGGAGCCAGAGCCCTTCTCCAGCTCTGCCCACCCACGTTCGATGCGACTGGGCATTGTGCACCTCGACTTCACCCGGCTCCTTCTTAACAGCTGCAAGGCTGGCATAGCTGCTGCTTTCTTCCCTGCCCAGTTTCTTCCCTCTAAGAGCTGGGGCCGAGCCCCGAGGGGCCCTGGGAGCCTGCCTGGGCTGGCTGGGAGGGCTGCAGAGCTCCCTGCCTGCCCTGCTCTATCCCTTCAGGAGGGTGCAGCGTTGAACCAGCTGCGTCAGCTGCGTCCTTCCCTGTCCCTCTGTGCCCAGGGAAGTGCGGTCTTGCAGATCGAACCCATGTTGTCAAGCGCGCCCTTCCCAAGCTGGGCTTTCCCAGGCGCGGGGCAGCTCCGGGGGAGAACGTATGAGGCTGGAGGCTGGGGAGAAGAGGCGAGGGAAGGGAGCTGTGCCTCCAGCACGCTGCAGCACCGCAGGGGCCAGGGATGCCGATGCAGCGCCCAGCGAGCCAGCCTGGGCTTGAGGCCGCAGAGAGCCAGTGCTGCTGCGAAGCAGGGAGCATTGCTCCTCTGTAGCAGCGGGCAGCTTCCCCGTGGCATTAACCAGGCCCTCCTGCTGCCTGCACACTCCTCTGCAGCGCTGTCTGGGGGATGTGCCCCCTTTCTCCCCTGTCCCCGCTTGCCAGGCAGCTTCACCCGGGCGCTCGGTTCCTGCGGATTCGGCTGCAGAGCGGCTTTGGGCTGAGGCGGAGTTTTGGGGCGGCTGTGCCGGGGTGCTGTGGCCAGGCCGGTGTCTGCTCCAGGCTGAGCCTTTGCCCAGGTCCCCAGGGAGGGCTGGCGTGAGTGCGCATGCGGGCACGGCTCCCGGGACCTCCGCATCGGGGAGGCACCGGGGAAAGGGGGTGATGTGAACAGCGTGGGTCTCACTGGCCCGGGGAAGGACGGGACAGAGACCCTCAGTGGTGGCAAGCGGCGGACGAGGGGTCTGGGTACGGCAGGCCAGATCCCTGCGGGTATAAACCTTGTCCCTGGGCTGCCGGCCAATCCCCGGGGGCCGCCGAGAGGCCCCGGCGAGGCCGCAGCGGTGAGCAGGAATCTGGGTCACCGGGAGCGTAAACAGGCTCCTTGGCCGGCGAGCTGCGTCCCGCGGGGAGCTCCTGTTTGCTCGCCGCCCCTGCCAAGCCGGCGCTCCTCGGCGCTGGCCCACGCGCGCGATCCTTGAACTCTACGCGCCACATCGCCCGCGCCGGGGAGCGATTTCTTGGGCTGCAGTGCT
>WAAD01015226.1:117404-169968 GCA_013389945.1 Fregata magnificens
CCCGCAGGCCGGCAGCCCCCCCCGCGCCCTCCGGCAGCGGGCCCCTCCTGGCTGGCGGCCTGACGGCAGGGCCCCTCTCCCCGCTCCCAGGATGCGGATCGTGGACGACGACGTCAGCTGGCATAGCATTGCTGCTGTCCAGGAGAAGGAGGAGGAGGAGGACGAGGGGGACATGCCTGTGGTGAGCGGGGAATCGCGTCGAACGCGGTTTCGCAAACTAAATCCCTTCCCCTTGCGGTCCGCCTCGGGTCTGTCGGTGGGAAGCGCGTGCCAAAGCCGTTCTCCTGGCCTCCCCTCTTGGCAGGTTCTGCGGCGGGGGTGGGTGAGCTTATCGGTCTAAGCGCGAGGGGGTTGAATTCGCTCCCTGCGGACAAAAGCAGCCTGTTCTTTGCGTGCTTGCGTTTTCACCAGTGCCGAAAGCAGGCGGCAGGGCCAGCGTGGTGGTTCTCACAGCTTTAAAACAGCCGCTCGAGGCGAGGCAGAAGGTAACTGTGCGATTGCCGGACCCTGCTGACCGCTCCAGCGTGGCTTGTGGCACGGGCTGGAAATCTCGGCAGCGAAGAGATAAACGTTGAAGGCGAAGGCTTCGGAAAGTTGTTTTGAGATTTGCCTGTAGGAAGGCAGCTAAATGATGGTCACTTATCAGTTGCCTGTTAGTGCAATTAAGTTTAATTAGTTGTGTTAGAGGGTAGAAGTCCTTTCTTTCTTTAAAGCCGTGTTGTTTACTCTGGTGTTTTATCTTCAGGTGGCAGAATTTGTCGATGAGCGTCCAGATGAAGTGAAGCTCATGGAGGAATTCCGAACAAATACTAAATGGAAACTTTTAGGAGGTGAGACCAGACCGTTCCACCTTTCCTCCCTGAATGTTTAACTGCTGTAAACAATGACATTGCAAGTTAAAAACAATACTAGCTAAAACAAAAAAAAGTTGAAATGCTGAAGAGATCGTGAGCTGCGGAGAACCCTAAAGGTGGTGACTTTCTGATTGTTTTTCTTTAGACCAGAACGAAGACTCACAAAGTTCGGATATTTCAGCACCTGCCAAATCTACCGTGAGGTACGGGGCTCCAACTAGAAACTCTTCCGTCGGTTAACTCTTGTTTTCTGGTATCGTCTGTCTTGTTCTGCAGTTTATAGGTGCTTTGCTGTGAAATGTGAGAAGCGGCATAGGCAGGGTTTCCTTTTCCACTGTTGCAGAACCTCTGCCTGGGTGGGGCGGGAACCAGCAGGCAGCATGCTGTCTAGGTTTCCGCATGATACGCGAACAGTTGTCCCGCAATCCTCTGACAGCGTCAGAGAAATCTGTGTGATGACTCGCTATAGATCTGGAAGGTGGTGAGGATGGTGGTGTTACAACGTGCCTCTTTTCTGAAAGCTGCTATGGGACGTTCCTTGGTCGCGCAGCGTCCAGGCTCTCTGAGAGAGCGTGATGGGGCGCTTCCTTGAGAGGAGGTGATTACACAAGGGCGCAAAATGGGTTTTGTAGCGCGAGTGTTGCGAGGGTCCCTGGAGACTTTAAAATTACAGCTTTCCTGTGATCCAGGTTGCCTTGGAGGGTTTCTGGGATCTGCTTTGGGAAGTCTGCAGCTCAGTGATGCGGGTCACTACAGGGAGGTGCAGAATCAAGTAGAAATTTGCGTTCAGAAAGTTGTTTTCATCCTTGACCCCTACTGCTAGCTTTACAGGTCCCGCTTGGTTTTTGTTTCCAGTCTGGAGACAGCACAACAAACGAAAATCTAACTCTCATTTTCACCTTCCCCTCCCCTCCCAGGCGACAGCGCCACGACTCCCCAGACAGCTCGCCACCAAGGAGACTGCGGCACGACTCCCCGGACAAATCGCCTCCAGGGCAACAGCGCCATGACTCCCCAGATCTGTCCCCTCCCAGGCGAGAGAGAAACAATTCCCCCAACTTCTCACCTCCCAGGCGACAGCGTCACGACTCCCTGGACCTCTCTCCCCCAAGACGGAAGCGCCACGACTCCCCTGACCTGTCACCTCCCAGGCGACAGCGCCACGACTCCCCTGACCTGTCACCTCCCAGGCGACAGCGCCACGACTCCCCTGACCTGTCACCTCCCAGGCGACAGCGCCACGACTCCCCTGACGTCTCTCCAAAAAGAGTCAGTTCAGCAATGGGGAAAAAGAGCTGCAAAACCACAGACAAGTCACAATCAGGGGGAGTCCGAGGAGAGCAATCTCAGCTCAGGCGTGGCATCTCTGACAAGTCCTCGTCACGTCAGAAGCGTCAGGCTACTCCAGATCTATCCCCTCCACGGAAGAAGAGGTACGATTCTGACCCAGATTCGTCACCGCCTCAGAGAAAGAGGACTGGGTCACCTAGTCTGAAAAAGCAGAGCAGAACAAAAGGTGAGTGTGCATAAGAGTTTGTTCTGTCTGTCCTGTGCTTTGCTGGCTCCCCACTGTGTGATCATGTTTGCACGCTCCTGAGAGGTGAGTGGTGTGGAATTAGTAGTCTGCAATCATGGAATGGTAGCGGATAGGTTGTCACTTCTGTTGGTACAGGTAGTTCTTGTAATCCTATTTTTTCATCAGCTGGACTAGAATTAACCTAAGAGTTAGCTGGCTAAGGCTTAAACATGTCCAAAAGCAAAACAGCGTTTAAACCCTGTCTCCAGGCAGTACATGTTCAGAAGGAAGAGAATTCGCAGACTCTTGTCACATACTTGTGTTTTCCCTACAGCTTGTCATCTCTTAAGGTCTTGATTTTCCTAGGAGTTAACCTCATGCACCACTGTGTTTAGTCCTTTCGTGGGACTAATTCTGTCTAATTCTATGATTTTTAGTTAGCGTATGTCTTTGCTGCAGGTGCTTCTCCAGCCATGAAAAAGCTTAGGCAGGTGCCCTCGCCTCAGAGGTGCCTGAGGCATGACTCTGATCCTCCATCTCCACGGAGGGGTACCCGGAATGCCTCTGATGCAGACCGAAGGCTAGGCCGTGTACGCAGTGATTCCCCTAAGCGTGGCCCTCTCAAACAGAATCAGAGCAAATCTTCAGACTCTGATTTATCTCCTCCACGACGGACTCTACTAGCCGGAAGGGATCAGCACAGTCCAAGAAGTCCCCCTGACCTCTCACCTCATTGCCACTGTGATGCTAAGGGATCTCCCAAGAAGGTAAACATTTCGTCTCTCCATTTAAGCTGTAGATTACTTCCTGGTGATGGAAAACTGTAAGAGTCCCATTACTTGCAAATTGTGGAGCAGAAATTTCATATACCTCACGTATGCAGCTCTGCCAGACCCTCTGCTTGCGATAAGGAGAGGCATGAGGTAGGTGTGAGAGGGGAGCTCTGCCTCAGTCCACTCTGTTTCTGGAGGTCTGGGGAGGTTGTTTGTGAGGGTGCTGGCAAAGTGACTTTGTAACGCAGCTGTCTCTGCTGACATGTCTCTCTTGATTTCGGGCCATCCCCTTGTTGTGCCTCTGGATCGACGGACAGCTCTCAGCTAGCAGTAAATGTGATTTTTTTGGGTTTTTTTGTTTTGTTTGTTTGCTTTGCAGGCAAATGTGATGTTATCTGGGGTTAAAGCTGGCTTGGTGTCAGCTGATGTGCTGCGGAGGGAGCAGCAGGAGCTCAGGAGGCATGAGAGAAATAACAAGCACTTGGAAGGTAGGGGTGTAAAAAAACACTGCACGAGCACCAGCTCGCTTCCTCTTTCTCTGCTTTCAGCTGTCTCCTGATGCTGTATCAGGCGCTGGTGTTAGGGTGCTGATGGAGAGCATCCCTGTGGAGCAGCACCTAGATGTGCTGATGGATTCCTTGGGTAGGGTCACTGAGCCTCTGAAACAAAAGATTTCTAAATGGTGATTTCAAAGCAGCGCTGGTGAAATCATAGGGAGGGTGAGAGGTGTTTTCTCTGTCTGCCCCACCTGTAAGTCTGAAGAAGCAGACCGATGCTCGGAGAGCTCAGGGTACGAGCGTGGCTGTGTGGGGGGCAGCAGCTAAAAGCAAGAGCTGTGATCCTGCCTGGTTTTGGATGATAAGCTCTTTCGGAGGCTAGAACAAGTAAAAGGAAAAAAGGGTGAAATGAGTCGCGGTTAGTCATTGAATTGTTTGGAGAGGGCGGAATGTTCCAGAAGGCATGACTTGAGGTGTCTGCCCCCTCCAGAGGAGTCCCGACACTCTGAGACCGTCTTCCGAGACAAGTCAGGCCGCAAGAGGGACCTCGCGCAGGAGCAGCTGGAGCAGAGGCAGAAAGCTGAAGCGAAGTCCGAGAGAGACGAGCAATATGCCAAATGGGGTAAAGGGTAAGGTTCTCCGGAGCTCCCTAGCACGGTCTTTGGGCCTCATGTTACAGCTTAGGACTCTCCACTCCCTGCTTTTTAGCCCAGTTTTGATACCGCTTCCAGTGGTGGTGGTGGCGGCACGTCACTTCATTTGGAGTTTGAGCCTGGGACCGGGAGAGCACGTGTTCCACGTGTCTTAGAGACCCCCTCAATTATTCCCTCTGTTGCTGGATGTGCAGTGGGAATGCTGCGCACGCAGTGGAAGCTCAGGACTGTGATAAATCCTGCAAATTGAGCAAGTCACAGTAAATGATTGCTTGGTTTTGGAGTGAAACTTTGTGTTTGTTTTCAGGCTAGCGCAGGGGAGGCAACAGCAGCAGAATGTGGAAGACGCAATAAAAGAGATGCAGAAGCCGTTGGCCCGTTACATTGATGACCAGGATCTGGATCGAATGCTGAGAGAACAAGAGAGAGAAGGAGACCCCATGGCTGACTTCATCAAAAAAAGGAAGGCCAAAGAGAACAAAGAAAAGAGAGGTTTGGATGTGGAGTTACGCCGGTGTATGGTTTAAGGCCCCAGCAGTGTAGAAATGCAGCTGCTATCAAATAAATAGCCTAAGACTGCCAGAGCAGCTTAGTCCTAAAGGACTGCTTCTCTGGAGTCAGTGTAGTAGGAGTATGTGCTATTATTGGCTTGTTACCGGTAACGGTTACTATTATTTGCTAGCTTAGAGAGCGGGATCCGGTGGCTTAAAAATCAACAGACTCCAGTTTGATTAAGTGTATCTTTGGAAGTTTCCTCTGCGAGCTGTAGCTGGCCATTAAGCAGCCTGTGCGCGCTGCCTGTATATATTTCTTAGGTTGATGATGATGTGACTGCATGATTGCGCTGAAGTAGTAAACGGCTGTATTGCTCTTTCTGTTTCTAGAAAAACCTAGGTACAATGGACCAGCACCTCCACTCAACAGATTTAATATATGGCCTGGGCATCGCTGGGATGGTGTGGACAGGTACATGTTCCTGATACAGTGATGTGGTAGAATAATAGTAAAAATAAATGAGCTTTTGCTTCAAAGAGTTCACAGTGTAAGGATTCCCGGTTATCAGACGAATGAGATAGATTGTCAGCAATAGTGAGGTCGAATGTGTTAAGCTGTGCATGGGTGATGAATATGTGCTTGTGCAGGACAGAAGGGGGCAAGGCTGGCGCTGTCAGCGAGGGTGCGAATAGCTTCTGCAATGCGAACGCCCGGCAGCAGGCAGGGAGAGACCCACTCACCCTCAGAATGTAGGTGACGGAACTTGCTTCAGAGGCATGAACTGTTGTTAACCGCAGATCAAGGTGGAAACTGAGCCAGAGTAAAAGTAGTGGAAAAGTTGTAATGTCTCTAAAAAGTTTCATTGCTTCAGAAAAGCTTCTGCGCGGCAGCCCATGGTCTTCTTGGTATTGCTTTGTAGGTCCAATGGATTTGAGCAGCAGCGCTTTGCCAGGATAGCCAACAAGAAGGCAGTTCAGGAGCTTGCGTACAAGTGGAGCGTTGAGGACATGTAGACAAGATGAAGAATGATGCAAAGCAGTGCTCCTGAATTGATGCCACAGAGGTTCACCTACTGCCAGAGCTGTGAGGAATGGCTTGCTCTGCCTGGACCAAGCCCTATCCTCAGCGTTCAGCACCCCAGCGGACCGTCTTCCAAGAGGCAAGGCTGAACTTAAAGGAGAGCTGCCGAAAGAGGATTTTCCTGTCAGCCAGAGAGGATGAGCACAGAGAACTGCAACGGTGCTACTTGGAGCAGCGCAGCGGCTGAGTGTGGAGGAGGGTGCGGTGGCCGCTGCCTGCAGGAGTACCTCGGCTGTCTGGCGCTCCCCCATAAGGTGCTGCAGACATTGGTTTCTGGTCCGTTTATTTGTCTTCTAACAAACCGTAGAAACTATATGCTTAATTGTTTTATGCCAAATGCTTTGTCCTCTGAGGGCAGTTCACAAGTTTTCAGGTGTCCTAAATCTCAGGTTTTTCTTCATGGTAAAAGTGTGCTGAGCACTTGGTCGCTGGAGAGTTAACCTCATCCAGTAGGTCAGTCGGTTCCAGAACGCAGTTGCAGTTTCTGTTGTGTTCGAGTTCTTCCAGAGAGCAACTGTACCCTAAAACTACTTAGTACTGTGAGCTGATTTGCCTGCGGGCTGATGTCAGATCCTCCCCGTGTCCTTCCCAGTGCACCCGAAGGGCTTCTGTTAAGTTTGTGTAGTTATTGTGCCCTCTAGTTTGTGGAGTCACTGACGTGCAGCAACGTTAGTAAAGCTCAGCTTCTCCTAGCCCTGTCTGAGCAGGAAGCTGCTCGCTGTGTATCACTCTGGCGCTCTCCTACAGGAGGTTGAGATGCCAACCCGCAATGCCGTATTTGACAGCAAAATCTTCAGGAGCACCGCCAACTCTTTGGGGGTCAATTTCTCGTGGAAATAAACACGCGGAGGGTGTTTAAATTGCTTCCCCTGACGGTTGTTTCAGAGTAGCTAACGGTGGCGGGTTGGTCCCCCCAGACTTCTCTCTGGACAGTGGTGCTGATGGCTTGGCACTTCCCTAGCGCTGCTGCTTGGGGGCTCTCTTCGGTGCGAAGCGTAACCCCTTGCTTGTGATCAGATTTGTCAGGCTTGGAGCTGGAGGCCGGGCAGAGAGCTTCCCTTAATCCCTGCTTGCGAGAAAGCACTTGTGGAAATAAATACAGTTGTTCTCGTTGACGTCCCAGGGAGCATGTGTTAAATGCAGCCAGCAGTTTCCATGGAGATGCCTTGTCTTCAGTAGTGGTCAGGGGCCCGTCATCAGAATTGCTCTTTGCGGTGATTCTCAAGCACTAGGGAGGGCTGTGGGCGAGAAGTGTGACGACAAAGTCTTCTCTGGAGTGGGGGAGCCTTGGGACTTCCTTCTCTGTTTTTTATTCACTGTGTTATACTCCTAGCAGTCCTGGAATCCGTGTGTACACTTGTAAATAACAGCTTTGGTTTTTTTACTTGATTTTGCGTGGTGGTGTTTTTTCCAAGGCAAGGACAAGGAGGGTAAATAACTGTCAGCCCGCCGGTAAAAGGATCGGGTATAGTGTCTGCTGTGGCCATCACCGTCTGCGGTTACCTCTGCCAAACAAATTGTGCTTTGCTAACGTCTTTGGCAAAGTCTGTTGGTAACTATCCAGGCTACAAGTGGGAACTTACTGGACCCTAGCTGCGCTGACGGTCCCGCCTGTATTTATGGGGTAGTCAGTTAAGCTTCACCGCATGCGCTGGGGACAGATAGTCTTCTGTCGCTGCTTGCAAGCGCATAAACCGTGGACTGCTGCTCACAGCCAGTGACTGAGGCCGGGAGAGGAATGGAGAACCAGGCACTGTTTGTAGATCTTGTGGGAGTGAGCTGTGTTTTTTTACTTTAATAGCCCAACTGAAGGAAACCACCCTGAGCAGGTCTCATTTCTTTTGTGGGCACAAAGGCAGTGTCGGGAAGGCTTTGCTCACGTGGGCCCTGTTGCAGCCCGTCAGGCAGGAAAATGGTTTGGGAGTGCGAGGCAATAGCGTGAGGCAGCAGTGAGAGTTCAGAGCTGCTTGCTGCAGCGTATTGAAAGCCTGCTCTTCAGTCGTGCGTATTTTCCAGTTGTACTTTCCCCTTCTATCACCAAGGTCTATTTCTTTTTTTTCCTGTAACTTGAGGCAGCTGCAGCCTTGAAGAGCAGAGTTACATTTGACACATACTCATTTTCGCTCTCACTTACCCGAGTGCTTCTGGAGATGTAAAAAAAAAAAAAAAAAAAAAAACCTGTGGAATTACTGAATTCACCTTACTGTGGAGAGTTGTTGCCCTGGTTAGATGCTTGTACCTTCCTGTCCACCCTGCTTGGGTGAGAGTGTGCTTCTCTTACAGAGCAACAGAAGACGGCAGTTGGCTAGCTTGCATGATAGTTGGAATATAAGCTGCTACTGACAAAGGCAAAGCCATTTTAATGCTGGTACTAAGCACAAAATTTTTTTAGTACCTGAAAATGGTGTAAGCTTCTGTTCTTGCAACTTATTTTGAAGGCTGCAGCTTTAAGATTTTTCAATAGAGGTATGTATGTTTATTACTAGCAGAGAGACCTCATATCAGTGTTCATTACGGTACTGAATTTATGCAATACATCTATTATTCGTTTATTACCAGATGTTTTCTTGGTAAAACATATCTGTGCAAAATAACAGAGTACGGATAACAGGGAGAGCTTAGATGATGCAATTATAACATTTTAATATGCGTCCTTCTACATTGTTGCCTTGGTGCAAATCAGCAAATGTTAGGATAGCTGATCCGGATGCAGTTGGACTAATAAAACATGGGATCTAAAATGGCACTTAAGCTTCAGAGGCTACAGGAGAGCTGCCTGTTTCCCTCTGCTGATGGATCAAGCCTGTCTGCCAAGATGCTGGGAGCAGCATTAGCCCGAGAAGGACCCACAGATGTGTTGGTGCCTTGCCGAGAGCCTGCTGGTGCCCCCACGCTTGAGGTGCTGCCGCAGCTCCCCATGGAGCTGTGGCTGCTGGAGAAACCAGGGTCTCGCTGGGGTAGGTATGTGCTGCAGGGGGTGCAGGCTCTCCGGCTTGGCCTGCAAACCAAGCCGTTTGAGGGAGCACAGGCGCTTTGGTGCAGGCAGGGCCCCTGCTCCTGACAGGCAGTTTAAGTGCCAGCTGCCTGCGAGTCAGAGAGCCTGGTCCTGCCCTGGAGCAGGCAGTCTGGCAGCGGTGGCAGCTCGGTTTGGAGGAAGAGAGTGCAGTAGGAAGCGGCTCTAAGGGAATGTTAAGATGGGACAGTAAAGAAGTGCGAATGCTTTTCCCCAGTAGCTCTCGGAGTGGCTGTAAAGGAGCAGCCAGCACGCACCGTTTGTAAATACAGAGCGGCACTGCTTGCATCTCCTGTGAAAGAGGCCGGGACCTGGCTTGTGGGATGTTTGCTTCAAGCGTGACTCCAGGGCTACTGCTCCGCCAAGGCAGCGTGGGATGTGAAGGAGCAGAAAATGGGACATCGCTGGCAGCGCAGCGTTTGAAGTGCATTTGAGTTCAGCGGTGAGAGGGGTGAAGCTGCCTGCAGCTCGCTGAAGGCCCGCACATCGTGGAAGAGAGCAAGAGGGAGGTGAGGATGGGTGCTGTCTCCCCGTGCCCGGCCACGGCAGCTGGCAGAGGGTGCTGCCGTACCGGTGCTGGGAGGCCGTGCTGTGCCCGGGGGATGGAGGGGTGCTCCTGCCCTGCTCTGCCCAGGCCTGGGCACCCATGGCAGGGGTGCAGGGGTGCTCCGGGGGTGCCTGGCGCAGGGCATCTCAGGGCTGTGCTCCATGTCCCCTGGGCACGGACAAGGTCGAGCCCAGCCCGAGGTCTGAGCAAGCACCCGTCCCTCGCGCGCCTTCCTCCCCGATCCCGTCCCTGTGCACGTGTGCTGGCCGGGAAGCAGGGAGGCCGGTTTGTCCCAGCGCCCTTGGTCTGCGTCCCGCATTGTTGCGGCTCTCGTGTCCCAGATGTTGCCGCATCTGAGCGGTTCTGGCAGCAGAGCAATTGGAAAACGCTGCGGGATCCTCTGGGATAAGAGGGGTGATGGAGATGAAGCGAGTGACACCGGGAAGCGGATCTCTCTATTACTGTTTCTGGAAGGGCAGCAGCCCCGGTCTTGGCATCGAGCGGCAACTTTGATTAGCTTTAACCAAAAAAAAATGAATATTCAAATCTTAATTTAATTTAAAACAGTGTCGTTCACAGTCATGGCAAACACGGAGCAGAGTAATTATTATGCAAATTAGGCAGATAGAAAAATGATTAATAATTGTGCAAATTAAAAATTATTGTAAACATCCTGTGACTAGTGATAAGTCCAGGAGGAGTGCGTGCGCAGGAGGCAGCGTTGCTCAGCCAGCTCCTGCATCCTGATTTTCTCATTAGAGGGAGTTAATTAGCAAACGATGCGAAGGAGCTGAGCGGTGTTTGGGGGGAGGTCGAGGGTCAGCGCGGGCCAGCGCCTGGTTTCAGACGATGGGAGAGGGATGCCACCTGGGCGCTCTGGCTGCTGGCACCAAGCTTGAACTTCGAGTCCAGCTCCCAGCTTTAAACTCCATTACTTTGCAGAGAAGTAATCTGCTTTTGGAGCTGGTTTCCTCCTCTTTGGAGGAACCGCGCTGCTGGGGCGGCTGCGAGCTGGGGATGCTGCGGGGCTGCCTCATGCTCCTGCCGCTGTCCACCTGTCCTTCCCGGTGCCTGGCGCGGCCGGCCACGCTGGCACCGGCGTCCTGGCAGGCAGGGGCAGGCTTCACCCCTGACCAGCCCCCAAATGGGCACTTGCTAATGACTGGTGGCACTTGCTCCCTCGAACAATTAATGAGCTTATTTGTCTGGCATTTTGCTGCTAATTGCACAACATTATTTTTTCCCCCCTGTTCGACTGTTTTACTTTTATACTTTTGACAGTGAGCACGATAATAATAATAATAAGCTTACGCTGGCTAATAGGCTTACGTGGTGCATTATTCATGTCAAGGACAAGCAATTAAGCTTGGCCTCACACATAATAATTAGATTTTTGTTGATGAGCTCATCGGTAATGTGTTTAGTTAAGATTAAGAGCTTAATTCCCAGTGTGCAACACCACCTGCCCCACACGACCCCTGCCCACTGGTGGGAGGCTTTGCCCGTGGCGGTGGGCGCTCGCGGGGCTGGCCGGAGGGGCAACCCTCGGAGGTGGACGGTGAAGGGCTGCCGGATTCAGCCTGCGCCTTGGCCGCCCTGCGTCTGTCCTGCCACATCTCTCCTGGTGAGGACAAAGGTGGCTTCTGCCGACTACCTGGCTCTTGGCTGGTTTTTTTTAATAGCTCCAGCAAAGTGGGTTCTGGCAAGTGACGTGTTATTGTACCAGTTTCCTGCTGAGATCTCCTATTATTTTTTAATTAAAAAGAACCCGAGAGTCGTCATTTTAATTTTGCTCTAACTGGCAGCGGCTCCGAGTCGCGGGTGCTCGGCAGAGCCTGATGGCTGCATAAATTGTCCTGGGCTTTCGGGGGGAGTGCTGGGGAACGGTGCTGCAGCAGGGTCCCGCCGGGTGCAGGCAGCCCCGTTTTGGTCTGCGGGAGAAGCACTTTCCCCGGCGGCTCCGTCCCACAGCGGGGCCGGGAACAAAAATCCCTGAGACTGGCAGGTTAGTGATTGTATATGCATATGTGCACTTTCCCTAATTATGGAATAATTAGGGACATGCAGAGATAAAAATTACTGATAATATTTACTCTAGACTCTATTTTTTTAAAATAACCTCTCTCTCTCTCTCTTGCTCATTCGCCGAGTCTTGGTAGAAATAACTTTGCAGATCCCAGTTAATGAATATTTGTAAATGCAAGAACGTTCGGCGCCGGAATATCCAGAGGGCATCCTCTCTCTGCCTTGTAATTTTTTTCACAAGATATTTAATATTTATGGTTCCACAGCCTCGTGAATAAAGAGCCACCCATAAACCCCCAGGAGCTCAGGGGCTGGGGATATTTATGGCGCTTCCCCTTTTCCTTTTCAATTACAAAGACACCTTACATAATTAAGTGCTAATAACCTTGTTAATCTAAAATTGATACTCTTTCTCCTGGCCATCTCTTAATAGAATTAAAAACAGATTAATAATCAAGGGTGTGAGACATTGCATGCGATTAAGGAAGAGGGGGCCACACTCTGGCCCATCGCCCTGCTCCCCGAGGAGGATGCAGGAGCCGGNGGGATCCCCAGCCGCCCGGGCGGGGAGATGCGTTTTCCCTCATGCTCTTTACACAGCTTAAATTTTTAAGACAAACAGCCATGTAACACCGTCTCCTAATGAAACTGTTTTATGTTAATTAATTATGTATCAAGGCTCATTTTCATGCGCAGCCCAGCTCCGCTTCCCCTCCGCTGAGCCTTTGATCTGTCAAAGGCTAAACGGGAGATAAATAATCAAATTAAAAAGCAGCCTGGATGGAAATAAACACATTTTAGATGTGTTATCTGGTGGTTAGAGCGAGGCACCGAGTAATCGGGCTCATGGCTTGGGCGTCGCTCTGCTGCGCAGGTGAGGCGTGGGAAGTTTCCTGTGCCTCACTTTCCCCACAGTCCCCCAAGCCCTGCGGCCATGGAGAGGGACCTCGGGGGCAGCCTGGTGGCCTTTGCCTCCCAGAGAATGGCCGCTTGTCCTCTCCAGGAGAAGGAGGCTGTGGAGGACTTTATCTGCCCAATACTGATGGAAGAATTAAAAGTCTGCAGCCTTTCTTCCAGGCGATGAAAGATCCCCCAGCAGCTCCGGGCCACAACTGGTCTGTGCCCAGGGTAGTTGGGATGTCAGTGGTGGACACGGTTTCGGGATAATTTAACATGATCTCTAACAATTTGTTACACCTAAGCAGAGGCAGATGTGCATCCATATTCATTTTGGAGGAACTTCAGAAATTACAACTCCATCAGCAAAGCCAGCCTGATGCTGCAGCCCTCCAGCCTGGGCTCCTGTTCAAGCGGAGGAGGTGAGGATGGCGGCAAGGATTTGTTCTCCACAGCTGCCCGGAGCCTGGTCCCCTCGGTGGTGGGGCTGAGGCTTTGGGGCCGGGGATTGCGGGACTGCAAGGAGCAAGGCTGACCTTCGAGCGTCGCCTCTGGGGAGTGAGAGGTGGTCCGGCTCCCGCCAGGGTCTGCTTTACCACCTCCTTGCTGTGTGTGCGCTTGTGCGTGCACATCTGCATGCATCCACGCGCTTCAGGACCCCCACCTGGGCTCCCGGGCTTTAATCCCAGGGCGATGCAAAGCCCATGGCCGCGTCCCCGGTGGCCTCGGCTGCTCTGGGGGATGCCGGCAGTGGTGGCACAGAGCAGCACGTGGGCAGGGCCCTCTGTCTGCCTGGCACCTCTGGCCCCAGGGGCCAGGCTGGTGCAGTGCTGTAAATCAGGTGTTGCTCTAACAGTAAACACCCTACAGCAGAAATTGGAGATTATAATTGTGGAGTGCTTTATAGCCATAATAAAATTATAGTGTTCTAGCCTGCATGTAATTACCAGCTAATAGATTTCTTCTTAAAGGGCTTAATGCAGAGAGGGGCCCCCGCTGCTGAGCGCTGTGGGCACCCAGGGCTTTGCCCACCCACCACTTCTGTGGTGCCGGCACTTTGGGTGGTGGGCGCAGGGCTTCCCACCCCGCCGCGGTCCCTGCCGCAGCCCCGAGGGACCGCTTTCTGATAAGGATATCGACTGGGGGCTGCGGAGAGCCCCGGGGAGCGGATGCTGGCAGGAGGGACCCCCACTGCAGGGGGGGATTAGAGGCTCTTGGCTGCCGCTCACGCTGCAACATTCCTCGTCCTGCTCAGGGTAAGCAGAGCGGAGCTCTTGCCCCCGGCTGTGCTCCTTGCGTGCCAGTTGAGATGCCAGGGAGCGTTATGCCTGGAGGTTATTCAGTTAGCAGATTAGGAGGGAGTTTATTATATTGTGTCGGCTCCTCTTAGGGGCGTTTTGATGGCGATGTTGTTTTCTCTCCAGGTGCGCTCGAGCGCGCTGCAGCCCCTGCTCCCCTGCGAGCAGAGCCAGGCCAGTGCTGTGCAGAGTGAGTAAGTGTGCTGTGCCGGGACGTTGGCCAAATCCAGCCCTGCTCAAGTGCTGTGCCACGAGGTCTCCAGCCTAGAGGGGGACAGCCCCGTCCCGGGCAGAGGACATGTGGACGCTGCATCCTTTCCTTAGCCGGTGCCGCTCCAGCACTGCAGGTGAGCATCCACAACCTTCACCAGTGCCACAGTTGGGCAGCAAGGAGGAGGGAGCCAGCCGCGAACGTGGAAGCAGCATTGGGTGGCTCCAGCCTGGGCTCCTGCGGCACCCAAAGTCCTGCCTTGCGCTAGGATGTTGGTGTTTGCATGGGCAGACGTGCCAGGGTGCCTTTGCAAAGCAAGCCCCAGGGATGGTGTCCAACGGGACCGGCCAGGGCTCTCGGCAAGGCCACGGCACCCGCTGAAGCCAGCCAGCCCCAGGCAACCTGACTTTCTCTGCCACCACCCCGCAAAGCTGCGGCTCCCGGCCACACGCTGCCGACTCGCCCCGCTGCCGGGAGGCGAAGCTGAGCATGGAGCAATCAAAGGGAGCACGCAGAGAGTGTCGTCCCCTCCAGTCTTGCCCCAGGCCCTGCCTTTGGGCTTCGGAAAGCTTTGTTCCAGCAGTGTCGGTTCTCATTAATCCTCATATCAAAGCCGGAGCTGCCAAACATCCTAGAGAGATCGTGCCGGCTTCCTAAGTGGCGTCGCAAGCAAGCAGGCAGGGGAGGCAGAGGGGCAAGCTGTGCAGGGAGGCTCGGAGTTGGGCTGCTCGGGGCAGAGCATCTGCTGTCATTGGCAGCGTGGTCCCCTGGGGTGGCCGGGAGGGGGTCCGGCCCTTCGGCTCTTGCATACGAAGACCCAAGGGAGGCGGCCAGTGGAGCTGCGAAGGGAAGGTGCGAGATGTCTCCTGGACAAGGGAACGCTCTTGTGCAGCAAGACCTCCAACGCACCGCATACGTGCAAGCACGAAAAACAGAATTTGCAAGAAAACACTCGAAGAGAAGGTGCTCCTGCACGCTGGAGAGCTTTATTTGCCCCACTGAGGTCCCCTCCGCTCTGTCGTCATTGCGAGACCGAGTTTCCCTGCTCTGCTGTACTGTGGCTCAGCATCCCTCCGGCGAGCTAATCGGGTCATTGCATTTTTAACATGGCATAGGAAATCTTTATATTTTTTGTCAGACTCATTCTTCTCCCCGGTCTCTCTGTAGGGGGCTGAATTATTTAATGCTGAATATCAAGCAGAGATGTTTTCCCTTTGCCGGGCTGCTGACTGTGCACTTTAGGGCTGGAAGGATTGGCAGATGGCTGCTCTCCGAGGTGGGTGGAGGGGGAGCCCATTGTACCGAGCAAATTACCCACTTACAGCCAGATTTACAGAACAACTCTGATCCTACTTCCAGGCATCCAAATGAACAGGGCAGATTTGCTGAAGTGGCGAGCACCCAGCGGCTCTGCCAAGCTGCCGCCAGGACCGAGCACTCGCAAACCGCGCCGTTCCCTGTCTCTGTGCGCAGCAAGAAAATCCGCTGAAGTTTGAGCGTTTATTTTCATCCTGGGAAAGGGCTGGAAGAGCAGAGCAGGAGCGTCTGGGGGAGCTGGCAGCCTCGCCCCAGCATCTCCCTGGTTTGTGCCGCTGGAGGAGCGTTCCCATGGGTCTGCCGGGGCCGGCGGTGCCCACCGCGGTGGTGCCGGTCAAGCAGCGGGCAGGGGTGGCCCGTAATTGAGTGACGGCGAACATATGTTGGTGGGGCGCAGGTCGTGTGCGGCGACTATCACACGCCAGGTGGATAAACACAAAGGGCTGGTTTCGGTATCGGGTTTATCTTTTCCATTAATGGTTTTCTAAATTGGTGGCAGTGGAGCAAAAAAACCCAATTTGAACTCGGAGCATGCATGATTACTATTGTAATAACCTTGGCTAATAAGAATATGATGTGGTGTTAGGCTGGGAAAGAAAACACATTTCTCATTAGCTTTTTGATTAATTACTCCACATAATTTCCTAGGGGGACATGCCTGGGCCTGATTGCCTTTGCTTTTGACGCGTGGAAGCGGTTTACCTTAACTTAATAATTTTGTTGGTGACATTTTAATGGCAGTCCTCAATTAATCTGCAGTCGGCTGGAGGCAGCTCTACCTTGTCCGGGGCAGAGGGCAGGCCCTTGCCCTCCCCTCGCTCTTCTGGGGGCTTCAGCACACCCCCTTTGCCTACCCTTCTGCGGAGCAGGGGAGGGCAGGGCAAAGGCAGCCGCCGTGGCCAGGGCGAGCGGCACCCCATCGGAGGCCGTTAGGGCTGGGCAGCCCTGCCGATGCTGCCCGGCACGGGCACCAGGGTGGCACAGGGCTGGAGCATCTCTGTGTCGCGCAGTGCTGGAGCTGCTGGTCCTCCCCTTCCCCGGTGACGCTCGGCCGCCCAGTGTTTTAAATACGTGGGAGTGCGACAGCCACGCAGCCGCTTCCTTGCCTGGTGAGCGCTGCCAGGGATCCAGCTGTTAAAAGGCATATGTTTACATGGCTTGGAAGCGACCAATTTCCTTCCTTGCATTATAATATCAATCTTTTACAGGAGCTAAAATATTCAAAGATCGTTTGATGTTGCCACATGGAGCGGTATCAAATGAGGGTGGGAAGGAGGGGAAAAAATGAGAGGGGAGCAAGCAGAAATTCATTTGTTTCCCTCGCTGAAAATTGAATTATGCTGCATATTTCTGCATGATAAAATTACCCAGGACATTGATCTCTGCTTATTGTTTCAGGAGCAGGTGCTTGGCTCTCACCACTGCAGCACCGTACAGGGCGATGTCCCGTGTGGCTGTGGGTGGTGGTGCCGTGTGTGGGAACAGTCCTGGTCCTGGTGACACGTCCTGCACCTGGGACGTGCATCCCACATCCCGGGTGCATCCATTTGCTGATGGAGTCTCTACCTGAGTGGTGCAAACAAAAGTCCCCCCAGCACTCTCCAGCCGAGCCTGCGCTTTTAGACCAGGATTAAAACATTGGCAGGTCCACCCAAATTTCCCCTAAATAAAATGTCAGCATAATTCCACATCTTGCCCTGCTAGCCTGACATTTCTGGGGGTATTGTTTGAGTGCTGATGGCCTGCTGCTGGAAGCTGTTTGCCACAGCCCTTCTCTGCCTTGCTCTTGCCTTGGTGCTGCCCAGGACCTTCATCCAGCTGCTCACCCCTGCCTGCTCCCAGGGGCTTGCAACAAACAAAAACAGGGCCTGGCTCTTGGTAGTGCTCCTCGCAGGAGGCTGTCTAGCACAACGGCTGCAGCCAGAGAGAGATGTTTTCCCAGCAAAAGGGCAGAGATGTGGAAAAATCACCTGGGGCTGCGGCCTTGCTGTCCTTGGGCTGCTGCGGTGCAGGGAGGGGAGATCCCGGAGGACACGGGCGCGTTTTAAAGGCAATGCTTAGTGGGGTGCAGCGGTGGGGACCAGGAGCAGCTCCCAGCTGGGTGGCCCTGCAGCAGAGCTGACCTCCCCGTTGCAGCCAGCTCCTTCCCGGAGCTTTTCCCGGGGCTGCATCAGCGATGCTCAGCCTGTGCTCGTGCTGCGGGGCGGCTGCCTGCTCTGCCTGTGCCACGGCTGCAGGATGGGAGGACCGAAGCGGGTGAGCAGCGGCTCCCCAGGAGCAGAGGGAAGCACCCATGGTGTGCGCTCACAGCCCCACTTGACAGCTCAATGCGAGCAGGATTTGCTCCGACAGCCGGGCTGAGAGGCGTGAAGCCCACTTGTGCCACCTGGCAGTGGAGGAGGCTGATGTGATCCCTGCTGGCGTGCAGGGAGGACAGAGGGGATTACTGCCCAAATCCTGCTTCTTCTCACGCTCTGTGGCGGCAGCCACCGCCTCCCATGCGAACACAACCCTGCAAGCAGCGGTCAAATCAACTGGACAAGGAGCAGCCCGAAAGGGGCTGCCAAAGGAGAGCGGGTGGCAAATGGTCCCTGCAGAACCGGTGTTAGGCTTGTGTGGCGGGGTGGGCACGGCCGGGCAGCACCCCTCGGCACACCGGCCCCGTGCTGGGCACCGACAGTGCCAGGAGGATGAGCACTGGCAATATTTATGTTTCCATCCAAATGCATGGATCAAAGCTGACACTTTATTCAACAACGTCTCAAGGATTAAAAAGTTGCAGGCAAATCACGATCCTAAATTGCTAATATATTTTTGCTTGTCAGTTGACAAATCACTTTACAAACCCCTTCTGCAGTGCTCTGCGGTCCCTGGGTTTGCCGGTTCAGGATGTGCCAGCTTTCAGCTCCCCGTGTCTCAGCAGCTTGTGCCACGCTCCTCTTCGGAGCTCTGTTGCACTTGCTTGGTGCTGGCTTGGAGCAGGGTTAGGCAGTGGGGTGTCAGGGCTGTTGGGTATTTATATTTTCTCCCTGGCTCAAATGAGCGTTTCCTTCCGTCGCTCACGTTTTATTCCTCTTCACAGTGATAGCGTGGCTGGGGGCACGGCTATCTCCGGCACACCGCGGTGGTCACGGCACGCTATCCCCGCGGACCAGCGGCAGCCGTGTGCGCTGGCTCACTGAGACCGTAAGAGGGGCCACGGTGCAACCGGGGACCCTCCGTTGGCAAAGTGGCACTGAGGGAGGGGACAGCGTGAGGACGGGACTCGCTCAAGCACCCGATGGGTGACAGCCCTTCTCCCCCCGCGAGGGATGCAGCCTCTGCTTCCCCCGCGCTTGCTCAGCGTCACTCCGCCTTGCAATGACTTTTATTTACCGGCGTGTTTATCTTTCAAACAAAGTAATTATTAATTGGCGAGGAGCTTTATTTCTAATCCCTCAGCTCACAGGAGGGAAATCTGGCCGTTTTTGTGGGCATGTACGGCTGTGGCGAGCGCTTTGTGGCCGCACCATCTGGCTGCCTGCAAACAGCGAGCAGGTGCCTGGTGTGGGGAGCAGGTAATTGCCGATGGATGGAGCCCTGTCCTCCCACCTGTGTTCGCCGAAGCAGCAGCCCGTCCGAGCAGACACCGGCGAGGGCTGTGTGGTTTGCGGTCGGGAAATAACGTGGCAAAGAGCGGCTTTGGGGGCTGCGGGGGGCCGGGGTGGGCATCGCAGGGGGGTGATGGCGGCTCAGCAGGAGCTCTCTTTTCTTCTCTCGCCGGAGGGAATGCCGCTTTGCTCTGCCTTAGCATTTCAGCTGGATTTAGGGCTTGGTATGGTAAAGCCGCTGTTATCTCGGGTGGCCTGTTTGGATAAACACGGCGGCTTGCTGCTAAAGCCTCTGCCTGCTCAGCAGCCCTGCCGCTGCAGCAAACGCTGCTCTGCACAGCTGTACTCCGGTGCTCCCACGACTGTATCCTTCCTGGGGCTCCTCTCACAGCCGGCCATGGGCCCTGGCGCCAGGCGAAGGGAGCGCCCACCCTGTGCCGGCTGCAGCCCTAAATCCAGTGGAGCAGGTGAGGGGTCCCTGCCAGGCATGGCTCGGAGAGGAGGGATCCGGTGGGGAGGTGGCACTCAATGCCAAGCGGTTTTTCTGTGTTGGCTTCTTTTTATTCTGATTCTTTTTCGCTTCTCTCTCTCTCCTTTCTCTCTTCTGGCCAGTGCCAGGCAAGTTGATAAATTATCCCAACATATATTCTGTCTGGAAAGAAAACGCATGTCATATATATCTTTGACAAGTTATTATTCTTCCTTATCAGAATACGTGTGCATCCCGCCACGCCATAACTCACCCTTTGCGTCGCCCATGTAAGCAGACAGGAGGATCACGGTGGCTTCTTACAACCCCGGCAGCTCTGGCACAGCCCTGGCTGAGGGTGACCCCCTGGCCAGGGTGCGACGGGGCTGGGGTGATGGGCAGCAGCCGGGCAGAGGGGCCGTGTGCCTCTGCCACCTGCCAGCTGGGGAGGGGTCTGGGAGGAGGCGAGAGCATCACGTCGAGCTAATTCGGTGCCTGCCTCACCTCCAGCTGATTGTTGCAAATTAAATTTCACGCCAGTGAGCCGGAGGAGTCGGCGTGCGGTGCAGCGAGAGGGGAAGAGGGCCGGATGGCGAAGGCAATCTGCAGCGAGCGATTGCCAGTGCAGCCTCCCTGCCCTGGCTCGGCAGGCACATATGGTACCCGGCCATGCCTGTGTGCTTCTGGGCACCCCCGAGCCAGGCTCTGTCCAGCTGCACTGGTCTTGAGCTCCTCTGCAGCAGGGCACGGGCGCTGCTGGGCACCCCTCTGCCCCGCGCCCCCATCCTGCCCTGTGCAGGGGGGTGCGCTGCGAGGTTGGATGAAAATTGGTGCGCAGATGAGCGAGCAAACACTTCTCTGTTTTTTTCTCCCCATAATGACAACCCCGGACTCTGAAATGAAGCCCAGCGGGGGACCGGCTCTGCCTGGGCTTCAGGAGCCAGGAGAGATGTGCGCTGCGGCACGGAGCCGGCCCCGGGGGTGCTCGGGGCGCGGGGTGGGCTCCCCCAAAGGTGGGAGGTGCAGGGGTCCCCGCCACGCCGCGGCCATGCTGGGGCGCGCACGCAGAGGCCGCGCAGGCGTGCGTGCGTGGCTGCGAGCAGCGGCAGTGCTCCCCGTCTCTGCCGTAGTGCCTCTAATGTTTAACTTATTAAGATAATAGCTGTTCCATCTCCGTCGGTTTGAAACATGATCTAATAGGAATCTTATAACAAAAGTTGCTAAGCAGCTATGACATGATTTACTAATAGACTCTGAATGTGCTGTAACTGAGACGGAAATTAATTTAGTGATCAGGAGATTAATATATGGAGTAGAGCATATCCTTGCCTTTAAAGGCCAGGAGGAACTATTGGAATGAGGAACTCCGGTGATGCCTTCATGGAAGGTGTTGAAGCTGTTTAATCTCGATGTCTCCCTCCAGGCTTTGGGGCGAGGCTGCAGGAGAGGGAGTGCTGCCTAATTTTCTATTAAATACCGTATCCTTCCCAATGCATTTGTTAGTATTTTTTTGTTTTCGCAGACACCTGAGCCTGATATCTGGGGAGGAAAATCCCGATCTGCCCCGCCACCTCCAACCCGCCTGAATCTGGGACAGAGGCAGCACTGGGACCACATACCGGGAGGGAAGCGTGCCGGGCTCGCAGCCTGCCCCTTTTGATTTTTGTTGATTCTTTTTAGCAGCAGCTGCGCATCCATATTTATTGAGGGGAAGAGAAGAAGCAGCAACGGTAATCCCAGGAAAACGGAACATCTTGTAATTATCCAGGTAGCTTGGCTGGCGCGGGCGCGCGCGTGCTCCCAAGAGCGTGGGCTGACCAGGAGTGCCGCTCTGATTTCCCAGCTCTGGGTCACTGGGGAGGGCGAACGGGAGAGATTGGATGTTAAACATGCCCTGAACATTGCAGGGAGAAAAGGAGCTGACGGACAATTGTCTCTCCCGCTGAAAGGAGCGGGGTGGGGAGCCGATCGCCTCCTGCTTGGCGGCTCCGTGGCCAGGATGGGCGAGAGCTGCCTGCTTCCCGTGACGCCCGGGCGAGCGGATCCCACCTCTGCCCGCTCCCTCTCGCCGAGGCTGGAGAGACGGCAGAGCAGGGGAAACAAAGTGCACCCCAAAGCCTCCCTGGGAAGGCGCAGGGGAGCAGAGGGCCTCATGCTGCCTGGGCGCGCGGCAGCAGCAGCAGCAGGCAGTGCTTGCCACTCCCACAGAAACCGGCGTGGGGATGGCGGGCAGGAGCGCGGTCCCTCCGCTGAGCGGTGGGAGCGAAGCCCCGCGCCCTGCCGCGAGACCCGCAGCGGCGGCGGGGCAAAAAGCTGGGGTGGGAGACAGGGCGCAGAAGAGAATGGTATTAAAAAGCCAGACCCAGCAGCACATGGAGCAGTGGGGAAGAGCAGGCGAGGCAGGCGCGAGGAGGGAGACGCCAATGGCTGCTTTCTGGCGGCAGGGTGGTCTGCCAGCCGGCGGTGGTGCTCCCAGGCACTGGCGTGCCATGGTGCGAGAGGCTGCCGAGCGCCGGGGAGTGCATGGGCACGGTGCGAGGGCACGAGGTCCCGCTGCACCCCGGGTGCCCCAGGGCTGGGGGTGGGACCTGACACCGTCTGAGCCGGCGACTCCTCCCCGGCTTCAGTTGGTGAGGAAGGTGGCGCTTCCAGACGGCAAAGCGTGATCTCTTAAAGATGCTGATAAGGTTTCTGACAGAGGGCAGAAGTGCGAGATGAAGAGGAGTGTGTGCATGCGTTTCTTCTCCCTTCTTTTTTTTTCTCCTCTAGCTATCTCTGGCGCAGCCTTGCAAGAAGAAAAGCTTGTGGGCATCTGTGCTTCGCTTCTTCCTTCCCCAGGGGGCCATCAATATGCAGGGCCCGTTACCTGGGTAGAGGCCCTTCGCTGCCTCTGTACCGTCAAGGTTACGGCAGGAGCTCTTTCTGCAGAGGACGGTCCTTGAGCGGAGGAGGTGGCAGAGGAGAGGCTCGGGCGGGACGCGCCGCCCTGGAGGAGGATGAGGATGGGTTCCTCTTTGGCTAGGGTTGATGCCAGTGGCATTATGCTCCCAAATCCGGGGTGCAGTTTTTCCCAGCAGGAAATCCGCCATCCTGCCCTCAAGGGGTGGGAGGCGGTGTGAGCGAAGGCAGGTGGACGGGCAGCCCTGCTGGGGCCGGGGCCGGGGCTGCTGTACATCCCCGCTCCCCGCCACGCCTGCTCCTGGTGCCGGGATGAAGGCAAATATTTGGAGGATGGCAGAGCCCGACTTGCGCGGCGTTTCAGTCGGAGTCAGCAGCCTTTCGGAGGCTGGGATTAATTTGAAGGAATTTACTGGCGGAGTTTGTGGCAAATAAAACAGTTTGCTTATTTCACACTTGTATGGCCACCTGCTACGAACTGTTTGTTCAGTTTCAAATTCTTTAATTAAAATGAACATAAAACAGATTGAAAACATCCCAAGAAGGGGATGCTTGATTTGCTGGAGGATATTGCAGAAGATGAGCCAAAGCGCTTAAAAAGATGCTTTATCACTGGGAAGCGCCCGTGGGCGGGCGCTCGGTGCTGCAGGTCGGCGGGTGCCCTGGCCACTAGCCCGGCGCTGAGGGCAGGGTGCCCTGGGGCGCCTCGGCTCATCGCCCTTCGTTGCCGAGGCGGTGTTTCTGTGCGCCTTTGCTTCTTTCTTTGGATGTCCTTCCTGGCGCAGCCCGCCCGGCACGGCCACGGAGCCCGGTGCTGCCCGGCGCGGGTGGGTGCAGGCGCAGAGCTGATTAGAGGCCTCCTCCAACAAACATCAAAGCTTCAATTAACAGGGGCCGCTTGCAACCCTTTTGCAGAGCCCAGATAAGCACAGAAATTTCCCTTGGAAAATGGATTTGTGTTTAGCTGCGTGTGCCGGGCGGTAAATGACCTGCTCTGTACGGTGCCAGAGAGGGGCTGGGGACAATTAGGGCGCTCGTTGGGAACCGGTTATCTGAAGGAAACAGGCGCGCTGCTATTTAGCTGTCTAATATCCCAGTGGGAGGGGAAGAAGAATTAAAAACCATCTCTTTTCAGAGCCATTGGAATCTGAAGGAGGGTTCTTTCTTTATGCGGTGGCTTTTCATTTGAAGGGGCTTCCTCCTCTCTCCGAATCCCTTATTTGCGTGTGGCCGCCTGCAACCGAGAAGGACGGAGCGGGGAAGGAGGGCTGGCGGGGTGAGGAGGGAAGGCTGGCTGGGTCCGCACCGCCGACACACGCAGCCGTCCCGCGGAGCGGGGCAGCAGCACCTCCGCTGAGGATGCAGGGATGCTCGGAGAAAGCCAGCCAGCCTCTCCGCGTATTCATCACAGCGCCGGCGTCTCCCACTCCGACGCAGGCGAAACAATAACAGCCTTGCGGTGCAGAAAGTTAATATGTAGCCAGACGAGCGTTTTAATAACTGGAAAGGTTAAAAAAAACCCCTCTCAGCCTGCGTGGGCTCCTGCCAGCTCACGCTCCTGCGAGCCTGGGAGACCCAGAGTACCATGACTGTATTGATTCAATTATTCTCTACAATGTAATACTCTGCATTTGTGTGATAGCAACAAACAGAGTTGAAAGACATACAAAAATAAATGATCTGAAAGTTAATATGGCTGAATGAGCAGCTCTGAATAAGAGGAAAGCGCGCTTTGGTTTTACATTGTAAAATCAATAGCGTGCAGAACAATGTCCTAACTTTCTCCAGGGACCCGGAGAAGACCCGCCTGAATCGATCGCTATGCAAATTAATTGAATTCATGAAACCCGCATCGCTGGGTAATTGATGCTTCTTATAATTACCTCCGAGTTATGAGCTTTTAGGGGATTTCATTGATTCCTGCTCAGGGAGAGGGCGAGGGCAGGTTCCTAGAAGCGCCGACTCGGTGCGGGAGGCGATGGCTGCGGCACCGGGGGCTCCCCGGGACACTTGGGTGTGTGACGGCTGCTGCCAGCAGCTGATGGTATTTTCCGAGCCCAGACGCTGCCTTGCAAAAGGCCAGGAAGGCACCTTGGGTCTCGGCCCTGCCCGGCCCAGGTGGCCCCTATAAAAGCAGAGTGGAGGGGCAGGGCTGCTCCCCGGGGAGGACGGAGAGCTGCGGGCTGGCGGGAGGATGAGGTTCCGCGGGGATGCAGCCAGCACCGAGCAGCCCCCGCCTTCAGCCCTGGCGCTTTGCTAAGGGGTGCCCGGCCCCCCCGAGCGTGGCGTGCTCTTGCTGCAGCGCATCAGCCCCTCGGGAAAGCACCTTCCCCCATCCCTGGGGACGAGAGGGATGTGGGGGTGACGGTGGCGTCTGCCTGCGCCACGGGTGCACGTGGCAGTGGCGGGGCTGGCTGTGCCAGGCGGCCGGTGCTGTGCCCGGCTGGCGAATCGTGTAAGCAAACAGGTTTCATCAAAAGGGATAACAGGCTTACATAGTGCATTATTTAAGAAAAAGGGACAGGCAATTGAGCTCTGCAGACTAATTAGATTAAGTTGATGAGCTCATCAGTAATGTGTGTAATTAAGATCAAGAGCTAATTGCGGGCTGTTTGATGCCCTACATTAACCGAGTTGTCCCTTGCAGAGCGTGGCATGGTTGGGCTGGTGGGGAAGCGGCTGGGCTCCCCGGGCTCCTGCTCCCTCCAGAGCTGAGGGGACATGTGGCTGGCCCCAGAGCCGCTCCTGGGCACCAGGTGGGAGGTGACACAGCGCCTGGAGCCAGTTCCCAGCGCTGTCACCTGCCCGTGACACGGTGTCTTCTCCCTGCTCTGCCTCGCTGTCGTGAAGGTAGAAATAGCTCTGACTCGGTGCACAGCCTTAATTAGCCCAGACTGGCAAGGCCACCGTTTGCACCCAAGATGTTCCTGATCTCACTGATTTTACTTTTTTCCAAAGGTTCTTTTTAAAAATCTCTACCCCAAGTGAGCGCAGGGGAACGTGGACCTCTCCCAGAAGCAATGGATGTATCTGAGCAGCGCCTGCTGTTTGCTAGCCCCCTCCATCCTCAGGCTCGCGCCGGTGGTGACTGGGGAGCAGCGCGCGTCAGAAGCTGGTGTACCGTGGCTGGGGCCCCCGGGAATTTCTCTGTGAAAGTCTCCCTTGCTGAGTTTGCGGCCAAGCGGGAGAGAATCTGGGGGTCTGTGCAAAGGGGTTTGTGCCAAACGGGAGGACCAAAGAGTGAGTGGGGTGGGGTGGATGGAAAGCAAGAAAAGAAAAAGTCAGCCCAAGTTCTGAGGGATCTGCAGGCATTGCTTGCTCTGGAGAAATGGCGTGCGATGATGGGTAGGATTTATCAAAACAGATATAGCGCTTAACCAGACAGACAATTCTGGCTGTGTCGTGGCGGCTGGAGCGCTGGTGCAGCCTCTTTACAGCTTTTGTCCTTGCTCTCTCGTATTTCATATCCGATCTTTTTTCTTTTCTCCTGCATCAACGTCTCTTCTCCGCTTTGCTCCCTTTATTCTCCCATGTCACTTCTTTCTTCCGCTATCTCATCTGCCTAACCCTCCCGCTCCCTCTCCACTAAATGGGTTCTCTGCAGAACCGCTTCCTGCTCCTCCAGACCCTCCGTGGGCACCCTTCCTGGGCCCTCTGCCCGGCTCCCCCTTGTCGAGGGGCGGCTTTGGGAAGGGGCTCACACCCCTCCGCCCTGAGCCCCTCTGCAGTGCTGCCCATCCCCAGTGCTCCTGGCACTGTGCTCCCTCCGCTTCGGGCTCCTTTTCTCCGTCTCCAAGGTTACACAAACTGCTTCGCTCTCCTCTCCTGAGCTCCCGGCGGGATTTCCCGGCACTGTTCACTGTTCGGGTTTTGTTCTTCGTTGCCTTTCCCGGTTCTCCCGCACCTTTCGGGTGGAGGGCTGGCCGCTGCATCCTCCCCTTGGAGAGCACCCCTCGCGCCTGCTTAAAGGGAAGGCAGGACTTTGCATCGGCCTCTCTCCAGACGAACGTCCCCGTAACTCACGGCGGAGCAGCCAGGACCACCCTGGGGCATCCTGGCCGGGCTGGCCGTTCTCGGGGAGACCCCGGGCTGCCCTCCCCGAGGCGGCGTGGGTTCTCGTGGGGAGCGGGGCTCTCTTGAAGGGCTGCCTTCGGGGAAGCCCAGTGAGGAGCTGCTCAGCCTGGGGAGAAATTAGGGGCAGCAGGAGCACAAACATGAACACGCAGTATTTATTACTTGCTGGCAATCACGGCGGCGGGGCCGGCAGCCGTGAGGGCAGGGAGCAGCACGCAGCCCCCCAGCAGCCTGCGTGGCCCAGAGATGAGGCACAGCCCTGCTGTGCGTGCCTGCCTGCCCTCCCCGCCGCTGTGATGCTTCCCTGGGCTAGGAAGGGGCTTCGGAGACCTGCTGGACCTCCCCGCTGCATACCCCTTGAAGGCAAGGATTTAGGGACATTACCTGGAAATAACAACAGGGAGATTTAACGCTCTAGTCCTTTCCGTGGGGCCTTTCAGTTGTTACAGCCTGAAAAGTGATTGGGGAGGAGAGAAAAAAACCCAATACAAACCCGAAACCCCTTTGCAGATGTATGAGAAGCCGGAAATATCTTTGCCTTTTCTCTGTGCAATAACCGGAGGGGAAAGTGAGCAGATGTTTATAGGTCACGCTCTGCATTTTTTCCCCCCCTTACTTTTTGATGAAGAGTTTGTTTTTCTCTGGTTCATTTTGCTAATTGAGAGCTGCACTGCGATTTCCCCTTTCCATGCTGGGTGAGAGCAGCGGCCTCCCGCGGGGAGCAGCACTGGCCTCCCAAACCCTCGCTGGTGCCAGGGTGCCGGCACCCTCCACGCTGGAGGGGTCCCACGTGGGAGCCGGACCCCGGGATGCTGCCGGGGCGGGGGGCGGCGTTGAGGGGCAGCGTAAATGCAGGAGCAGCAAACCCCAGGCAGGCGCTGGCAGTGCAGGGGTGCGAAGCCCTGGAGGGGCCCCCTCGCAAAGGGGGGCTGCGTGGGGCTGGCCGTGGGCTGCCGTGGGTGGGCGAGCCCCGCGGCGTGGACGGGAGATGGCAGTGCTGCACCGGCCAGCTCGCCCTGCGCCAGCGGTGGTGGCGAGCTCCCAGGTTGCTGCAATTATTAATTGTTTCTAATAAGAACCCCTGGGCTACTCGATTCCCACGGTCGCAGCGGGCACCCGGGATCGCAGGCTGGCTCCCACCGGGTCGGCACCAACAGCATCTCCGCACCCAGCCGGTGGCACAGCTGCGGCCGAAGGGGCAAGATGCGGGTCCGGGGGGCCCCGGTCAGAGCTCCAGTCCCCCTCTCCCTGCAGTGAGGGTGCTGGAAGCGTTGAACGCGTGGGCAGGGTTGTCTGCATGGCCTGCAGCTGTGTTGGTCCCCTAGGAGCTGCAGGAGCAAGAGACGTCCCCGCAAAGTCCTTCTATCCCTTTAGAAAGAAAGGCTCTTTCTGCGTCCTCCCAGGTGCCCAACCTGGCCACGCAGCGGGACGCGGCAGGTCACCGCCGTCCCGAGCACGGTCCGAGTGCCTTTGGGGATCGCAGCATCCAGCCCTAAACAGCCCCAGCCGGAAAGAGCCCGGTCCCGGCTCCACTCCCGGGGGCAATGCCGGCTCCGTCCCCCCGGTGCCGCTGGCACAGGAGAAGGGCAGAAGGGCCGGTCCTCAGGGGGCACATTCATGAAGGAAAGGGCTTCCAACAGGAGAGGTTTCTCTCTCAAGGCTTTTCTTTTTCTAAAAGCTCTTTTGAAGGGGGGAGTTTGGAGTAGAGGAGAGTTTAGACAGATCTGATTCCCCTATCTCGGACAAGCACACTTGCCTTTCCCTGACTGCAAATCAACAGGACATGTTCCAGGGAAAGATCATCTCGAAAGAAATGGATTTTCCCCCTACTGCTTTGCCATTTTTGCTTGTATTTCTGAAAGCCGGAGTGACGGGTTGTGAACTTTAAGGAGCGATTTCTATTCTTCTCTCTCATCTGACATGTGGGCAGAGAGACGGTGAGCCTGAATAACGAGACAGGACCGAAACACCTTGGGGGAAGGATGCTGAGACTGAGGCAGTCTCCTCCCGCCTCCAAAGCATCTTCTTCTCCGAGCCTGCGGTAGGAAACTTTGTTCAGGGCGAGAGGCGGCCGCCGGGAAAGGGCAGGGCTGGGGGGGCCGCGCTCCCCCATCGCCCTCACCGGGCTCCCGGCGCGGATGCTCCGCACGGGGAGGCAGTGCAGCTGCAGAGCAGGTCCCCTCTGCTCATTGCAGAGAGCAATAAACACAAAGTAATCCGAGTAATATAATGGTGACGTTTAATTAATACCAAATGACTCTGGAGCTCGTCTGGATTTCTACGTTAGATCCACATTAAGATGAGATAGTCTGATCACGAGTGACATGAAGGCAACACATGCTTAAGGACTAGCGCAGGCGGGTGGCTCTGCGTCCCGCACCAGCCCTCCCTATCGCCGGGGTCGGGGATGTCCCCGTAAGCGTGTCGGGACAGCACCCGCCGTGCCCTTCCCCTGCACGGGTGATGCCTGGGCAGGGTTCTGGCTCTTTCCCCCGTCAGCTGTCCCAGCGCGGTTCATGGGCACGGGGCTTTTCCAGCAAGTCCTGCCCGGTTGGGCTGGCCGCGTCCACAAACAGAAAGCCAGAGAAATGGAGACGAAGTTTCCGAGCTCCATCCAAACTCGGCGTCCTCCACGTAAGTAAAGCCCCTCCCGCCCCAGCCCCGCGGTCTTTTGAGTTTTGTATTAGACCCTCATTATACCTTTGGTGTGACAAATGATTGAAAAGTGTAATTTGAAAGCTAAGCTCCCCATCACACTCTTCCCTATTGTTTATTTGCCAGCTCCGAATGGGTTGGCTGCCAAGGACAGTAATCAGAAGGTAATAGCCTGATATCGGATGAATCCCCAGAGCTGCCAGCAAGCTGCAAAGCTACAATCTCGGTGCCGCCTGCAGTATTCATGCGCTGAAAATAATTGTGTAAAACAGCGTAGCTGGGATCAAGCTTGGGCTGACATTTTGCGTCGTAAGGCTCGCGTTTGGCGCCGTCTGATGTGGTTATTAGTAACTTGCTCAGGGGCAAGACAGCCAAAAGTGTCTCGGGCAGGGATGTTGCGATTCATTTGCCCGTGTAGATGAGACAGCATCTTCCCAAAGCAAAGTGCATATCTTTATTGCCGGCCCCTCCCTCCCTGCATTGCCTCTCGCTTCCCCCTCTTGCTGCGATCCTTGCAAAGTGCTGATTTTATTGAGTGTGGCAAGTGGCAGTTCATTAAAAAGTGGGAGCAGATGGGGAAGGGATTGTAGAAGAAGATTAATGATGCGCACCGACAACTAAATCGGCCCAGGTTTTGGAGTAAACACAATCACGCCGGCTTCCTGGGAGCGGGTAATCCTCCTCTGTCAGCTCCGGTCTAGTTAGCCGGCTGCGCGGGGCCGGGGAGAGCTAACGAGAAGGGATGCCGTGGCTGCTACCTTCGCTATGGAGCCTGACGGCAAGCGTGACGTGGCTGCTCTTGGCAGGGGACCGGGGCTCCGGTGATGATGCTGGCAGGGGGCTGCGGGCAAGGGCTGGGAGCGGGTGCCAGGCTCGGAGGTGGCAGGGCTGATGCCGGGTGCGCGAGGCCATCGTGGCCGCTGCCCCGCTCGGGGAGCGGCCGTGCGGACAGCGCAGCGATCTCGCAGTGCCTTGCAGACGCAGTTGGCTCCGTCTCCTCGCCAGGGCAGGATTTCTCCATCCCCTCCTGCCAGCTCCGCTCAGCCTCGCCCGCCGCTTCCAGTGGCAAGCTGAGCTTTGCACGTTATCGCTGGCAGCACCGGCGCCTGGCTCTGGAAGCCAGCTGGCAATTGCGCGGGCGATGGATTCCCAGGGCGAGACGGAGCCCGGATGCCTGGGCGCTGCCTCCCTGCCCGGCTCCCACGGGATGCACAGCGGTCCCGGCCGGCGGCATGGGGGGCCAGGACGGTCAGTGGTGCCGCTTGCTTGGGAAAACAGAGATGTCAGGCCTGACACGGAGGAGCGGGGCTGCTCATTAAGCACGCTAAATTTCTGTCAGCAGCCGCTTTTCCCCGCCGTGACAAAGTTCACCTTTCCCTACCTGCTTTCCTTGTCCCGGCCTTGCGTCTCCTTTCATTTTCTGACAGCGCTGACCTATCCGCCAGGCTTTGCTGTGCACTAATAGAAAGGCCGTACACCGGCGAGCATCTCTGCCGCTGGATTTAAATACAGGGTACATTTGTCTTTCAGCAGGACGGCTGGTTCCTGCCAGCCTCCCCTCAGGAGGACAAGCCTTTCATTATTGATGTGACTGTAATTTTGCTGCAATTTAAAGAAAAGTGCCCGACACCTTGTTTAAGCGTCGGCGGGGAGGGGAGCGGGATGGGGCTCATCTGCACAGCAAGTTAAGCGCTGGCAGGGGAGCTCCTGGGGGATGCTGCCCCTCGCCGATGCCGCAGGGGATGCCGCCCCTCGGGGGGCTGCGGAGTGGGAGCCGGGTGGGGCGCTGCGGACCCCGCAGATCCATCCGGGCCGACGTCCCCGCTGATGGGACACAATGGCTCAGCCGAGGCTGTCACCGCTGCCGTCCCCGCCTCGCCCACTGCCGTGGCCACCCGGCACGGGGGGATGCTACCGGGGAGGGCCGCTGCCCAGCCAAGCCACTGCCAAGGGCATAAATAATTTAATAAAGGAGTGTTTGAAGTTATATCATCCTAAATAATATAATAAACCCTAATTTACTCACATTTATCTCCCGGAGTTTTTTCTGAAAGCAGTAATCTTGCATCTTCTACAGTGATGGATTAGCAGGAAGGAAACTCCGCTGGGGAATAAAAACCCACATCGTGTAGTTTTTGACATGTTATTATTCAGTTTTATCTTGGGTTGCTCATTCCTGGGCCATTACTCATGTTCACAGGGATTTTTCTCCCTCATTTATTTATTTTTATCATGACCAGAAGGAAAGATGCTAACAAATCATCCCTCCTTTCCCTCCTCCGTTTGGAGGGGTGGTGGGCGCAGGGACCGATGCGGCATGCCCGGGGGGTTTCCCGATGGCACCCCGTGCACCGGGGCACTCTGCAGAGGCTGGGGAGGATGCCACCCTGGCTGGGTACCGGGTACTGCTCACCCACGGCCGGCTTGGTCGCCCTCCCCAGTAGCGCTTTGACTGTGGCTGAGCCCCGCTCCTCGTCCGTGGGCAGCGAGGCATGTGACTTAATTAGTCCGTGAGTTTCTAACGGATCTGATCAATGGAACAGATGACAACGGTGAGGCCCTGTTGTTTTCGAGACGTTTAATAAAATAAAATAAAAGGGGAGCCGCTGCCCACGGTGAGCGGGGTGGCTTCGGCAGGGCAGGGTGCTGCGGGGGGTGATGCTTCGGGCAGCAGCGGGCACACCGGCAGCAGCGGGCATGCCGGCACTGCGTGCCGGGAGCCGGGAGGGGTGGCGTGGGCAGCGCTCCTCTCCTTTGCTGCGCGGTGCGGCTGCAGTCATTAACGCTGAGGATGTGGGAGTCTGCCGTTGGTAGCTTTAATTATTGCTAAAACTCTGTCTTTATTGCTTATTAGCAGTTATGCATGGCGGTACCCGGGATGCAGTGCCCCGTAGTTTTCCCCTTGGAGGGAAGGATTTTTTGGCTGCCTTGCTTAAAGTCACAAAGAGGTTATTAAATAACTGCAAATTACAGGAGTAACGCCTGGGATGGTGGTTCTCTTATTTATTACCACTGCTTTGTTTACTCCCAAGCTTCAAAGAAATTGTGGAAATCCAGGCAGCAGCCGGGGCCTGGCGCTGGCACGGCAGAGCTGCCGCAGCGTGGGGTCGCCTCGAACCTCGGCAGCGGGTGTGGAGCATGTCAGACCAGCCCTTCCCAGCGGCATCTCCCAGTTAAACCAGTCCCTGCCAGTGGTGGCCAGCAGACCTCGGCTGCCCCCAGCTCCACTCTCACCCCCACCAGCGCTCCCGCCCCGGCTGGCAAAGCGCAGACAGACAGAAAGCGCTTCCTCTGTGTACAAAATATAGAGCAGCTTTGTGTTTATTTATGTTTACTATAAAGCCTGCCTGTTGCATGTATATATACACACACGCACACTGCACGGGGGGCAGGCTGGGAAGTGCACAGCTCCTGGTGGGGAGGGGCTGGCAGAGCATGAAACCCTGGAAGGCATCCAAAATCCACGAGTGACAGTAAGAACAAGCCCCCCGGCTGAGGGTAGGACGCAGGACCGCTTTCATTTCTCCTCCAGCAACGCCAGCCCGGCAGCCGCTGCAGCCCCACCGCTGCAGGCACCGACCCCGGGGCTCTGCCTGCTCCTCCTGCCCCCCCCGCCAAATGCCTCGGCTCCTTTGCACCAGCTTAGTGGAAAAAATAAAGCACCCTATAACGCTGAGGTAGCGGGGCTCGGAGTGGGGCTTTGCTCAGTTAAGGACTCATTGAGGGGGGAGGCTGCCGAGCCCAGCGTCCTGCACAGCCTGGGTCCAGCCAGACCCGGCATCTGCCGGGGGCGCGGGGTTTGCCGCATCTGCGCTTGCCGCTGTGAGCACAGCTAGCCAGGCAACCAGCTCCCTGTCTGACTATTCCTCTCCAAATTTGCGTAGCTCAAGCTGGAGTCTGCAGTAACCAAACGATTTTCTGTTTATACGCGGCGCTAATGAAGAGGCAGTGAACGCTGCCCATTAATAACTTCGAAGATGACCGTGTTTGTAGAGGGCCTGCGTACAGTATGTGCTTACCGGGCAGCGCCTGACCAGCCACTGATTTCCCACGGAGCACGGGCTCTTCGGTTGTACCCGCATCTGTGTTCCTGCAGCAGGAACTCATCCGTGCCAGGCAGGTGAGGACGGGAGGCCACCACGCACGCTGTGGGGTCTGTCCCCGGGGACGGGACAGCTCAGGGGAATACCACTTGCTGCTTCATTCCAGCACCAGGCAGGGCTTCTCCTGTGCTGGGTCACACCGCTGCCTCCTGCCCTGCCCTGCTGCTGCCAGAAACCTCCGGCCGGGCTGATTTCCCCGAAGACGGTGCTGCCCCCCGAGCCGGCAGCAGCTCCCGGCCGCCTGCCCTTGTGGGGAGTGCAAGGAAATCATGTTTATTTGCAAATAGGGAAGTTATTGAGCCAAACGAGTGAGATTATTAGGGGCCCCTGGAATTGTCAGCGCAGGCTGTTTAATTAGAGCTCAGCCGTAACACTCATCATTACCCCCTCGCTCTGATCTCGGGCTCCGTACCCCCAGGCTTCCTCGCCACAAGGAGCGTGGCGAAGCCGGCTCTCTCCCCAGCTCCCTCATCAAATACCTGCTCAAGACTCTCAAGGTTAGCACGATGGGGGTCAGCCGCATTCAAATGTTGATTAGAGAGTCGGCAGGAGCTGCTAAGATTTCTAATTAAGATTAAAGAATGCACACAGCTTATAAATGCTTCTTAGGAATGTATAATTTGATTAGCTTGTTTTCTCGCATCTCTTTTGCTCCCAAGTTGGCTCAGACAGCCCCTTGCTGGGGGTTCCCGGCCGCAGCCGCCCCTGGCCCCGCCACCAGCCCTGGGGATGCAGATCGGAGGGTCCTGGCGCCGCTGCCTCTCCCGCAGCATCCTGGGCAGAAGTGGCCCTGCAAAACCTCCCGATGAAGGTTTTGCACAGCAGGCGGGACAGGCAGGGTCCCACGGCCGCGTGCGGTGCCGCTTTAGAGAAGGGGGCAGCACAGTGAACGCGCAGCCCCTGGCCTGGCGCTCGAAAGGGAGCTTGGACTTGATTCCTGCGCCAGGAGGGCCACCAGCAGGTGCTAGTGTCCCCTGCCCGCCGCCGGTCCCGGTCCCAGCCCGTCCGCCGGCGCAAGGCAAGCCCGGAGCTGGGAAAGAGCTCTCCGCTGTACATACCTGAGCGGGGGGACAGCTGTGCATCAATATTTATTCAAAACTCCCAGGAAACCTGGATGAAGTGTAATTAGCTCAGCTCAGTCAACCCGGATTAGCATAACATCAAGTCACCCATCAGATGGGGGGTTTGATTTCCGGGATCAAAGCCGCGCGCTGTAGCCACTGATTAAGCGGGTGCAGGGGAGGCAGGAGAAGAAAGCCGCGTCCTCGCCTGCTTTCCTATTCCCATTGTTGCCAAGTTAACTTTTTCCTCCCGAACTTCCCAGGGTCATCGTGGGAAGCGGCTCCCCCAACCCACTGAGCTGCACAGGATCGCTCCCCGCGCAGCATCTAACCCCCAGCTCCACTCCCCTTAATTAAGAACTAAATATAGATCTTAATTAAGGCACTGATGAATTTAATTTAGAGTGGTGTTACTGCCTTAACTTCCAGAGCTCGACGCCTTGTTTGTATAATGTATAATATAAGCTAAATGAGTGCTTACTTGTTACTACCATAAATAATTCCCTCGCAAATCCCTTCAGATACGTCTCAGACACTAATCCATCTCCTCCTACAGAATATTCATGGGCACCAAGCCTCTTTCTACCTCACAGATTTTAACATAAAACGGCTTGCAAACTTCCCCCCTCTAAAACCAGTGGCTGGCAGGGAGGGAAAGGCGAGAGGCGGCAGCGCGGGGTGGGAGGATCTGTAGTTTGGGTTGAGTGCCGAGGTTATCGTCTCAGCCCTGATGTTCCCCGCCAGGAGCCGGGGCTGAGGATGCCCGAGGATGCAGCTCCGGGATGCTTCCGGGGCACCACGTCCCGGCGGCAGGGCTGGGGCGAGCCCTCGTCCGACTGCCTCGGCCTCGCGTGGCTGGGAGATGTGGCTTGAGAACATCCGAGGTGACGAATCTCCTCCCTCCCAGTCGGGAAGAAAATGGAGCAAAAAGCCAATTAAGAGAGCAAAGTGGGAAACACTCGGCCGGCGTGCTCCGACCCACCAGAGCCCGCCTGGCCTCTCTCCCCGGGGCAGGCACGGGTTAAGCTGGCTGCGGATCCCTTCGCCCACCCTTCCTCTTCTTCCACATCCCTGCGTAGGTCCCCCATCAGCAGCCGAGTCCCGCGGGCTCCCTGCTGCACGCTGCTGCCCTACAGCTCCCGCCCTTCCCAGCCGCCGCAGGTCCATCCATCACCCCGAGCAGGCGGCCCTTTATGGAAAAAAGCCATTTGGTCCGGAGCTAACGGAGTCAGGCCTCACTGTTGCCGGGATTGCCCAGCAGTCATGGAGCCGGCGGCAGGCTGCACGGCAGTGCGGGGGCAGGCGCTGGCAAGGCCAGCCGGTGCTGCAGCGCTGAGACCCCGGTGGGTGATGAGTCCTGGGTGGGAGCCGGCCCTGCAGCCCCCAGCCAGCCCTGGTCCGGCCACAGCCCTCGGCTCGGCGCTGGCGGAGGAGCGTGCCCAGGGGATGCAGGTGCTCCGGGGAGCGCGGGAGCCAGAGCAGGGAGGGTCTGGCGGGGCGATGGGGGCAGCGCACGGATACCTGGATTAGAGCTGGTGGGAGGTCTGCTATCAGATGCAGCGGGAGGTCGGATAGTCGGGAATCAGCTCCTGCCTTTGATTAAATAACTTCCAACAATCAATTTCCGCTGCGGAGCAAGTACAGGAGAACAGCGTTGGGAAGAAAAATAAAAAAGCCTGCATTTGCTCTGCACTCAGCCACGAGGCACAGTTGCGTCTTGCTTGCTCAGAGGATTTCTGCTAAAGCTCCACCACTTTTATTCCTTAAACTTATAACAAAATAATCAATGGATTTTTTGATATAGCCTAAGCCATGTGAACCTTTTCAAGGGATGCAATGGCGAGTGGATAGTGCTGGCATTAAGGTCTAAAAAGAAACACGCACAGAAAAATCCAGGGCTAAAATTCCTAGTGATCGAGGACTGAACGGACAGCTCGGTGCCTTTCTGAGGGAAACGCCTTGTGCTCAAACGCTGCCACTGAGAGCTATGCGGGCGCAGCACCCTGCCACGCTGCTTGTCGCTTGGCGGTTACAGCCCAAACTCTCCCTGGGGGAGTTAAAACTCCGCGTCTCCATCCTTTCCCCAGGGATGGTGAGCGGGAGAGGTGGGCTGAGCCTCCCCGAGCGGCACCGGCTGGCGCGGGGATCTCTGCCCACCCTGCGCGCCGGCTGCAACGCGTCCTTAAAGACGGAAGGAAGGAAATGCCGCTGCCTGTCCCCGGTGTGCAGCCTGGGGATGGTGCAGGCAGGACCGCCTGCAAGCCATCCTCTCCTCGAGGCTCCCAGCCCTGAGCAGGCTCTGTCGGAGCCAGCAGACGGGTACTTTTGCTTCCTCAGCTCCCGTGCCCATCGTTTGCTCATGCCTCTAACACCACGGGTCACAACGCTTCACAACGAATTTAGCCGCCGCTCCGCCTTTTATTCATATAAGTACCTAAAAACAGATCAGAGATTCCACTAATTTACTCATTACTAAAAGGAAGTTAGCCATTTGAGATCCCGCCTAATGAAATTAGCCTGGTGACAAACGCTTTGTTGCCGTGTTGATGAGACGGCCACGCTGCCGGCACCCAAAGGCAGCCCCCGCCCCGGGGGACGACCTCAGTGAAATGCAAGCGCGGCCCCTTGGGCGGCTGGACAAGGTGGTGCTCGGGCACGTGGCGTGGGCTCGCCGGCGCAGGGCTCTCTGCGTGGGCACCAGAAACATGCCGGCCGCTTCCCCCAGCAAATAAAAGGCAGCCAGGCAGAGCTGGAGGCAAGACGAAAGCTGGAGCCATGCCATCGCCCTGCTAATCACCGCGGCTGCACGCGCCAGGCTCTCAGCCTTGCCCTGTTCACCCCGGCAAGGATGCGACCTGCGGCGGTGGCGATAAAAGGCATTTAACCCCATGCTCAGGGCACAGGGATGTGCTTCCCTGGCAGGGTGAGGACGCGTTCCCCGCTAGCCCTCGGCGGGGCCTGCCGAGATGCTCTGCCTGCCCCGGGCAGGACCGCGGGTGCAGGCAGGTGCCGGGCTGGCGCAGCACAGGCTGGGCAGCACGCTCTGCTCTGCTCTGCTCTTGCCTGGCTCTGCCTGTCTGCTCTGTTTTCCTGCTCCCTACTGTCCCGGTACAAATAATTTGCTCAGATAACAGATGACGTGTTTATCCCAAGGGATACAAGCCTGAATATTAGGATGTCAAAACCGGCTGCATTTGCAATACGTTACTGTCAAATGGAAAATAAAAAGGGAGTTGCAGTTATTTAATTTGGTGCCAGTGCACGAGAGCGTGAGCAGGGGGAGGCTGCGGCTGCTCGCTGGGCAGCAGTGGGGCTGGGGTCCAGACCCCCGGTCCCCGGCAAAAGCTGCCTGAGGCCAGGGGAGGGCACGGGGCAGAGGTATCGCCGCTGGGAGAGATGCCGCATCGGCGTGCTGCTTCTCCTCCCCCCTCAAACTAGTGCTTGAAAGTGGGAGAAGCAGCCTCGTCTGCGGGCAGGTCGCGTGGGGCACATGGCAGCTCATTCATCCCTGCCAGGAAAATTTGTACTTTAAAAAATTTGTTAGGAAAAAAAAGGGTTTTTGAAGACAAACATCCTAGCTCCTTAGGGAAGGCTCTGAGTTTGTGGAATACCAATTAAAAATATAAAAGTGCTTTAAAAAAAAAAAATCTATAAAGCCAGGTTCTGAGATCAGGAGAGGGGGCTGGGGGGGGATGGCACATCATGTCCTTTGGCAATAACAAGTCGAGGGGAGGGAGGAGGAGAACTGAAGCAATATAGCGCCGGTACCACAGCAGTGCCTGCTGGAAATCAAAGGCAGGTTATTTATACAGACGTCTCGGCCCTTTGGCTTGCAAGAGGCAGGCGTGTTTCTCCCGGACTGAAAAGCTGCCCTGCTCCCAGAAATCGGTACTCAGGCCGGGAAGGGAAAGCGCAACTTGCAATTAGAGCCCAGCGCGGCGGTTACCGAATAAAACGTGGTCCACCCTCGCTGCAAGCGCGATGGCTGGAGCACCGCGGCCCCTGCGGAGAGGGGCTCCTGTCTAAGGAAGGAGGAGAAGGCACCAAGCCAGGCAGGATTCCTCCTTCCCCGCCGATGGAGATGAGGCAGCCCCTGCGAGCAGCGCCGACCCGGCGTGGGGCACGCAGCAGCTCCCATCCCAGGCCTGGGGCGGTGGGGGCCGGGGGGCGGCAGCAGTGCATACCCGCCGAGGAGCCACGTCTGCCTCCTGTGCCGGGTACCCGGCTCTGACACCACCATCTTCGCACTTTTGTGGGCGTTTGCGGTGTAAAAAGCCATTCCTGCAAACGCTCGTTGGAGTTACGCCTTACACAGCACTGACACTGCGGTGGGACTGGGGGGTTTGGTGGCCAGGGAAAAGGGGTGATGGATCTTAGCAAGTGCACGTAGGGTATAGAATCAGTAAATCAATCTGTGTCCATGAAGCTGTCTTCTAAACGTCCAATTTTCCCGCTGCAGGCAAAGCAAAGGGGAGAGCTGCAGCACGGCCGAAGGAGCATCCCCAGCCAAAGCCAGAGGGTCTTGCAACGCCTTTCCCATTGAGCGGCTGCGTACCCCAAGGGGACGTTTCGATGGTCCTTCCTGCCCAGCAAAACCATCCTCCCGCAATAAGCACCTGCGTGGCTGCGGGCCGGGTCCGAGGGGGCTGCTGCTGCCCCACGGAGCCACGGGAGCTCTGGCACGGCTGGGCACCGGGAGAGCAGCCACCTCCTGCCCGCGTCTTGCCTCGGGAGAGCAGTTCAGTACGTGCTTAATGGCACTGCGTGCTTTTTGCCCCCCACTGAGAACCCCCTGCCACCATGGGCGAGCGCTGTCTGCCTCGGGTGACCTTCATGCCGGGTGGTGGTTGGGTGGGGGGCTGCTCATCCTCCTTCGGCTCGGGGCGTGATGAGTGACAGCCTGCTGGTGGCAGGGACCGGAGCCTCCCTGCTGATGCTGAGATAATGCACTGGGTAATAGTTTTCGACATATTTCATTGAAATATAACAAAATATTTGCATAGCATTATTAGATAAATGGGAGCTGACGGGAGGCAGAGCTCATTTGGAAATACGATGTGAAAATTCATTTAAAATGAAAGAATATGGAAGCTTAAGTTTATGGTAATAGATTGATCGCGGAGAGTAGCTAATGACTCCCAACAAATATATCTCAGCCGCTGTATCCTTTTTCCCCTGCTTGGCTGCCGCCCTGTGCACGCTCGTGCGTGCGCCGGCTCCCGTATGGAGGATGGGGATGCCTCCCTGCCTGATGCTGCAGGTGTTAGCAAAGCCCCAATTTATGGGGGCGAACCAGAGCTACAGCTGCCAGCTCCGACCCGGCCTGGGAACACCGGGAGCCTGCGGCGCATGGGGACCGGGCGCAATGGAGCGGGAGGAGGAGGGAAAGGGCTGCGTGACTCTGGGATAAATGCTTGGGTTTAATTTCCATCTCCCGATGCTAAAGCAGATTGAAATGAAGCGACTGAAAAGCTGCAGATGAGAGGTGGGGAAATTAATAATGTCGTAGTAATAATAGTAATGAGTGGCTGTGCATGTGCTAATTAGTTTGGAGCCCTCTCTCCAACTTCGGTGCGCCTGTGCGTGCCGGTTTAATCAGCTCGCCCGCGAGCGGCACGGCAGGGAGAAGCTCTCAGGTGAGAGCGAGCTCTGCTGCCCACCTGAGCCAGGTTCTGCTCATTAGCACCCAGGGCTGCTGCAGGGATAATTGGGCAAATCAAGAGCCTTCAAATAGAGGCGGCCCCCTCCCAGCTTGGGGCTGCAGGACCCAGGCCAGGTGGGACTGGCTTGTGCTGATGCTGGCGATGGGAGGAGAAGCTCTCCGGCTGTGGAAACCCCAGGCAAGTGGCATCCCAGCACTCGGGGTTTTTGTAGAAAAAGAGAAACGTGTATTTTGGCAGTGGGGATATTGGAGCCCTGAGTATGGGCTGCTGTTCTCCTTGCTGCAAAGTGTCTCCATGAGTTCCAAGTTGAGAAATACCCTGTGCTGAATCCGTGCCTTTAAACAGCCTCGGATGGTAAGAGGCTGCACCAGCTATCGCCTGCCTCAGCGTGCCAGAGGCTGGAGCAGCGGGGAGCCGTGCACAGGTCTCTGCTGCCTCGTGGGCACGCGCCGCTGTCCTGCAGCGGAGACCGCTTTGGGATGCCTGTGAGTAGCACAGGGCTGAGAAACTTCCTCAAACCCCAGCAAAGTTGGGGGATGGATGCTGCGAGAGGCTTCCGGGGAGCGGGGGAGGAAAAAGAAGTGCTGTGTTGCATGGGACCAAGGACAATGCAGAAAAGGTCTCTCGAGCCACCTGTGGCATGGATAAAGGCACACGCTGAATTTCTGGCTTTCAACGCTTTAGCTGAGCTTCTCCTTTTAAGCTGCGGGTAGATGTGGGAAGTGAAGCAGTGCGGGAGGGCAGATGGAAGGAAGAGCAGATGAAAGAGAGGAGAAAATGTGCCAGGGAAATAGGCAACTGCTCCCTCTTTGTGTCTTTCCAGTCGTTCGCCTGTCATTTCTCGCAGGGGTTTGGAGAGAGAAAACCTTGTCTTTGGGGTGCTGGGAGGCGCTGGGTGCTGGGTCGCAAGCAGCTTTTGGGAAGAAAGGCATTGGCCAGTCCTACACCGAAATGGGTTGCTGCAGGGCCCTATTGCTAAAGGAAAACCAGCTGGTTAGAGGTGCTGTGCTGGGTCCCAGCCGGTGCCGGTCGGCTCCTGCTCGGCAGCCCGGTGGGCCTTGGCGGAGGGCGAGGGTGCCCGGCAGGACGGGGCGATCCTGGGGGCACCGCAGGGCTTCGGCACCTTCCCCAGCTGTGCGCCGGGGCTTTGGGCACCCCGGGACAGGCTGCAGGGCGTCGACCTAACTATTCATTTTCGCATTGTTGAAAACAAAGGCAGTCTGTCTCTAAATTGCTTAAAGAGTCCACAGGCAGCCTTCGCTTAAAGCTTTCTTCAGAAACCGACTGCCCGTGGGCTTCTACAGGCAGTCGGTACTTTAATCTCCGTATTTCCCGAACAGAAATGGTGCTCAGAAGGCTAAAGAAAGAAAACCGCTACTCCAAAGGTAGAGATTTTTCCGCACAAAATCGTGCGTGAGGGTAGCAGAAAGGAACCTTGCTGGCCTGCCGCGTGACAGCGGGCTCCGTCCCTCGCTCGCCCGCGTGCCGGTGCCGTTCCCATTAGTATTCGGGGCTGGTTGGAGAAGCCACTTAGGCCTGGAGACAGCTTTGCACAGACAATTGAAATGATTTTATAAATGACCAGCCGGGTTTGAGTGACATGCCCTTCTTAAGCTAAATAAAATTAAAGATAAACCTTCTAAAAAATACATGAGCTAAACATCCCATCTATGCTTCGTTATGCAAATGCCTCTGCCCAGCGCCATGGCAATTAGCTGCCTCCCTCAAGGTGCTCGGGATGGCGGGGCGGCTGCGTAGGGCGGGGTGGAGGTGAGGAAACCAGCCCTTCTCCTCCTCTTCCTCGCTGGGAATTAGAGATCAGGCAAGCCCAGGCTGCTGGCCGGGCGGGCCGTGCTGGGTGTGAGGACAGACGTGGGGACATGCAGCCGCAATGCGTCTCGGAGCCATGCGCCTGCAGCGCTGCTGGGGTGGGAGAGATGCCTCCTCGCTGTCCCCCGGTCCCGTGGTGCGGCTGGGAAGGAAGCGTTGGCCGTTTGTGGATCCTTGGTATTTGAGTGTAGTTTTGGAATGTTCTGGTGTAAATGTTCATCTTCATTTGCAATAAGCGCCATGGTGTCCTCTGGAGCGCTGCCTGGCCAGGCTTCGGGTAGCGAGCGTCCGTGGGAGGCAGCGATTCACAGCAGGAAAGTGGGGGAATCCTCCTCCCTCTGTGTTTTACAGAGAAAGAAGAATCTCTTGGTGGCACCAGGGACTCTGACCGCAGATCCTGCAGAGGTTTTCCGCACTTTTCTTGGAAGCTGATGCTTGTGCTTGGGGAGCAGCCGGGGGTCGGGGGCTGGCTGGCAGATCCTGAGAGTGCGTTGCTCTCCCCAGCCGCCGCATCGCTCGCGAGGCGACGGGCCGCCAGCGTTTCCGCTGTGACGACTTCTCTAATTGCCTGCGTCCTTGTTAGCGTGTTCTCCCCTTCTTGGCGCTCCCCCTAATGAGTAACTCCTACTTCATGTACAAGATGTAAGTATACAAGTTATTAATCTTCCGCCGAAGCAATTGCGTCAGCACGCGATCCCTCCCTGACGGTGAGCTTGTTCTGCCATTGCCCCTTATCAGGTTAGCAATTTTGGATCTGCATTAAGTGTTCAGAAATCAATTTTCAGCTTATTTTGTGCTACGAAATTTGCCATGCCTGGATCTGTGATACTAATTGAACAAGAGCAATTGATGTTTTAGTAGTAATTAAAGATGGTAATTATTACCAAATCTCCCTGTGGCCCTGTGTGTTTGCTTTGGACTTGTCAAAACTGGAGGCAGGCGGAATCAATCTTAATAAAGTTGGTACTTTGAAGCGTCTTCCTGGTAATGGTTTCCCACAAGGTTGGTGATGGAGCGAGAGGGGAAGATGGGGAGAAATTATCAAGCCTTGTAGCAGGCAGGGATGTTAATGGATGCCTCCTAATTAAAAAAAATTTTAAAAATCTATGTCCAAAATGAAAGCTTCTTATTGCTTTTTAATCACAGAATCCCTGCAAGGGGGTTTGGACGTCACGGGGGCACGATGGCTGGCCCCAGCCGCGGGAACGCCTGTCCCAGCCCTCGCCGCTGGCCCGTCCTCTCGCCAGCAGCCGGGAGGACCCATGTGTTTGGCCCTGTCTTTTCATTTAGTTTGTAGTGCTGCCTGACAGCCTTGCCAAGCCTCGGCAAGCCCTGCTGATGGATGAATTGCTGACCTATTTATCAGCACCTGCTTTACGGGCATTTTTGCCCGCCGATGCCAGACCCGAGTACCACATCGGGACACGTGGGAGGCGAGTTTAGGAGGTGTCCCATGAGGATGGAGAGCACGAAGAAGTAGGGAGGAGAAGCCTCTGTGCAGGAAGGCTCGTGGTGGCCCAGCTGCCTGCCGGGGTCCGTGCCCCGGGGCGGGTGAGCCCGTGGGTGCAGAGATGCTCCTGCTGCCAGCCCGGAGGGGACCGCGGCAGGGCAGGCATCCCACGGCTTGCTGCAGGGCTCCCAGCAGCCTCCCTCCCAGATTCACCCGTTTCCGTCGCGCTGCGAGGCAAAGCCACCGCCTCTGCCAAAATGGCTCCCGGCTGATATTTGTACAGGCGAAAGCAGGATCAGGCCTGCTGAATCGCTGCCTCCCTGTCCCCATGGAAACCGATGCGGGATGCTGCAGAACAGAGCTCCTCGCAGCTCGAACTCTGGAAGCCGGTCCTCATCCCCGGTCCCCTGGCAGAAGAGCCCTTGAGCAGGAGGCGGGGGGGGCCAAACCTGATCTCCATTTTGTCTTAGGAGAGCGAGACCCTTCTCTCCAAGGGAAAAATGGAAATGTAATCAGATCAGCTTGTATAGTGCAAATAGAAAATCAGTTTTAATAAAGCCAGAAGAAATGCAAAGCAGCCGCTTGTGATGGAAATTGTGTTAAATAGACACCTCTTTAAGGAAAAGCCGCTCCGGGGATGTGTGTCGGGGAGGCACACAGCCCTGGGCTCCCTCCTGCTCTTCGCCGAGATCTCGGGCGGTGGCAGGAGCAGCCTTCGCAGGCGGGAATGGCTTCATGGGTCGGCATTTGGGCAGCAGCAGCATCCTCTGCAGTGAGGCAGGGCAGCATGCGAGAGGCACCAGCCCTGCAGCCCCCCTAGCCCCCTGCAGCCTGCCTGCACCCCCTCCCCAGAGGCTCCCTGCACCACAACCCCTTTGGCGGGGGAACGGCTCCCGCCGGCGCTGCGGTGCTTAATTATAGCTCAGAGGAGGCACTTTGGCTTTATTGCTTTCATTTATTACAAAAAGACCAGTGTCTGTTTTCTGAAGCAGCTATCTGGTCAAATCGTGGCTGATAAGCAATGCTGGTCTGTCTTTTTAAGACAACCAAAATTTATCACTTGCCATTTATTTATTTATTTTGTGAGGCTCTGGTGGTGGCATGTATTTTTCTTCAAGTGATGTTTTGCAAAAGGCTTTATTTTCCCGTTCAGCCCTAGGGAAAAAAAAAAGAGGAAGGCAGCTCTGTGGTAAACCCCACTGGAAGGTACAGGAGATAACTTTGTGTTCGGTTCCGGCGGTGCATTCGCTGCCAGGCTCCTCTAAGGCTGGTCGCACTGCAGCAGTTGTCAACCACTATTTGTTTTTATTTTCTGAATTAGCTGTTAAGTCGCACCAAGGTTGTTGCGGCGCAGGGTGGGGGGCGAGTTTTGCATCCAGCGAGGGGATGGAGCTGCTGTGTGGGTTGAGTTTGCCCAGCTTGATCTGCTTCCCCGTGGATGCTGCTCTGTGCTGGGAGGCGGCAAAGGCAGGCTGGGGAGGGTGCAGGGGCAGGAGCTCACCCAGCCCCGCTCGCCTGTGGGCTGCCCAGCGGCACAGCCGCAGCAAGGCAGCCCCAGAGAAGGAGATGTGAACTCCTAAGTGGACCAGACAGCGTGGGAGAGACTTGCGAGTCTGTGCGTAGCATCGCCAACGCCTTTAAATCTCTCCCCTTCCCAGCGGGCGAAGCTCCACTTATAGTAAAATCCTCGCAGCAAATGAAACAAAACAAGGAGGAATTTAATGCGTGAAACCTTTATTAGAGCCCTGAGGAACAGGCTCCCTTAAAGTTTCCCTTAATGAGATTACGGGAGTGATGTACCTTACATCTGTTGGGCTGTGTCAAATGGGTTTCAAGCCTGCTTGGAGTCAGCCGGCTGCAAGCGCTGCAGAGGAGGCTGGCGGTGGGCGAGCTGTGCGAGGGTGCCCGGACCTCGACGTCTCAGCCCTCGGGGAGGGCTGCAGCCCTGCACTCTGGGCGCGTGGTGCTCTTGGATGGTGGCCTCGAGTCTCCAAATCTGCCTGTGACGGCCCCTTGAAAGGCCATTTGCAAGGTTCCTGCGAGACCTGACCCAGGTGTCTGCCAGTCCTGCTCTAGAGCTGCTTCTGGGATGCAGATGCCGGAGCTGGCGTCCCCTGGGCGTCCTCGGGCTGCTCCTTGCCCGGGGCGGCACCAGGCAGCAGGGCGAACCCCAGCACAGCTGCCCGGGGGAGAGGCTGCTGCAGGGAGCCACAGTCCCCGACTACTGCTGGGGACAGATAGATTAAACTCCCCAGCCCTCCTTTTTTTTTCCCCTCCGCTGCCTTGCCCCAATGGGCGGAAGATGTCCCATGGATAATAAAGAAAGGGCAGCGTTTCCCCTTTTCTATCAATCCTTTGCTCAAAGGAAAGAGCCGGGCGTTTGGAGGGGGGGAGGAATTGAAAGGCACACAGAGCAAAGGCACGATCTATAATTGGCCAGCCGTAATTTCATAATTCATCTCTGTGAAACACAATGAAATTAAAAGAGTTTAGATTCCAAAGCGTAATGATCATCAATTAAATTCTGCTGGGGCTGAGCTTCCCTCTCATTTGAATTTTATTTTATTATTATTATTTCTCTGTGATTGCGAGAGGATGAAAACAAAAGCTGCTGCTGGAGGTTGCGGTGAGGGGAGCGGCTGGGGAGAATTAGAGACGGCAATTACTGCTCGGTGACAGAGAAAACCGAGGGAAAGGAGGTTTTTCCTCTGCCACGCACCAGTCGCAGGCAGGGGAATCCATCATCCTGAGTCTAATCAGTTAATGCTGATAAACTGCCAGCAATAACAGACAATTGAGCTGGGGGTTTTGGGCTCCGAGTTCATTCATTTTGGAAGTGCCATAACTAACCCATTAAAAACAGAAAAGCACAAAAGCAAAGCCCTGGCCCCTGCCTGGGTGCCCTAATGAAGGCTGCTGTTGATTCTTTTAAGTGTGGATGATGATGTGTTTAGCGGCTGTTGATGCCAGAGGTTTAGCCCAGGCTGGAAAAGCCGCTGGATGCTTTGAAGAAAGGAGTTTGTGTTTATCCCTGGTAGCTCGTGCCCTGCGTGCCGGCTCCTGCGGTAATCCCGGGGGAGACGGGGCAGCGGCGGGGCCCCGCAGATCAAGGGCTGGGTCTGCGCGTGGCCCCGCTGGGACTGGCCTTACCAGGCTGTGCGCTGGGTACCTATAGGATCTGGCTCTTAGAATATGGTGTGATGATAGTGTATAACACTGCCGCTGTGACGGTTCCCTCTGGGGAATTGCCTCCTGTGGGTTGGATCGCTTATTGTCTCTCTGTTAAATTACTGATGCAAATGGAGTCAGGCTACGCTTGCTCTTCTCGCAAGCTGCCTCCTGAAAGGCAAAGCCTCGCTTAGGAGTGCAGCTACATTCGGCATGTATTTGCTTACCACTCGCGATGGTTAAACATACACGGACAAACACGAAGCCACAGTTGCTCCAGAGAAACACGGGCTCGGCGAGATGCGGGCTGAAGCCGGACAGCGGTGGCTTCCCGTCTCAGACCGCTCTTCTGCCTCGCTTAACTTCTGGCATCGCCCGCAGAACATGCGGCGAACGATTTGACCCCCAGGACGACAAATCATGGGAATTGATCTTTGCAGGAAGCTCTGCGCAAAGGCTGGGGAACCGAGGGGCACGTGGGGGCTGTCTGGGCTGATTCATTGCCCCGGGACCTGGGGTCACTTCCAGCCACGCGGCCCCTCGGTCTGGCCCAGCTAGCTGGGCTTTTAGTGTGCCTTCCATCATCGTTTGAAGCTGGACAATCGTTTGATATGGACAGAGGTGTCCAGATTTATTTACCTGTAGGACCTAGACAGCCAGCTTCCCTTGCTTGAAAAAGAACAGCTTTTCCCAGAAATTATACAGCCGGGGAGCAACCGCTCTCGTTGTCCGTCCCACGTAACAGGGACCGGAGAAGTTCCCTGACCTGCTTTTCCTTTAGCAGGGGAGATTTCTTACCGAAAGACCCCAGGGGGGTTACAGCTTTCCAGGTGCCGAGACTCCTTGTGCAATGTTCCTCTGTGTTTAATTACCCTCGCTGTAAAGCCTGCACCTGATGTCTGGCCTGCGTTTGTCTGGTGCTCACTTCCAGCCACTGTTTTTTATTCCACCTTTGTTGTTAGACTGAAGAGCCCTCTGTTATCCATTTTATTTTTTTGTTCTCTGTGTAGGTATTTAAAGACTTTGATCAAGTCACCTCATCACCTTCTCTTTGTTAATCTGGAGAGACTGAACTCCTTGAGACTTTTGCGATGAGGCAGGAATTGTGCCTCGGCGTCCTCCGGCTGCTTTGAAAATCCCAGCCAGAGAGTCAAAGGTTGGGCACCTGAAAACGAGAGGGTATCTGGAGAACTCGCCGCATTACGTCTCTGTGCTTCTCCCCCTCTTTTGCAGTGGGCTCTGACATTGCAGAGGAATTGTGCTAGTGACTCTGTCAAAGTTTCTCTGTTTTTTTTTTTTTTCCTTTTTTTCTCCTGTGATGGATAATAAATCCTTCTGGGAAGCAGATTTCCCAGGGAAACACTGGCTCTTCTCCGAGTCCTCCCCCCTGACTGCACTCTGTGCCCCAAGCCGGCGTCCCCGTGCCTGGGAGCTGCAGGGCACGTGTCCGGGAGCGACGGGGAATCGCTGCTTGCTTCTCCCACTTTCTTGCCTCTGCAGGCAGGGCGCGTGTTGCGTTTGCAAGCATCGTGCTCTGCTGCTATCCTTTTCCTCTCAGTGGTGGCAGAAACCCCGTTGTCTGTGTTTGGGGAGGTGGGAAGAGTGGTGTCTGCGAGTTATTTTGCTGGAGAGCTGAAAAATGGCAGTGCGTTCGTCTTTGAATGCTTTTGTGGATCAGTCAAGGAGGACTAACTTTAATCTAGACCCAGCAGACCCTTCTGCACAACATATTTGGGAGGTTGCACAAGCTAGCTCCAGGAAAGCCTCTTGGGAGCCCACTAAAACCTATCATCAAAGGTATTTAGTCTTTGCAGGAAACGGGATTGTGGAAAGACTAAATGACCCAGAAAGGATGTTTCACCTCAGAGGGGTCTGTTTTCCAGCCTGGCTCTGAATTTCAAACCCCTCGCTGTGCTGTGGGCCCAGCTCGGTCTCCGAAGGACTGAAGTGCAACGCGTTTGATGGTTTTCAGGACTGGGATTACCTGGGTGTGCAGCTCATATATCCCCAGTGCGGCTGGGCACGAGGAGCAGCAGCACAGCAGGGCGGTGGGCTGTGCCAGCTCCTTCCATTGCTAATTCCCCTTGTCCCCCAAATCCCCCCTCGCTTTTTAAAGGCACTGCAGGGGCAAACCTCCTCGGGGTGGCTGGCTGACGCTCTGCCCCACGTGGGGCTGGCAGAGCCAGCCAGCCTGGCAAGCGGCGAGCACGGACTCCCCCCACGGAGCCAGGCTCGCCCTCCTCTGCAGTCCCCGGTTCCAGCGCGTGGGGAGGAAGGCTTCCTCCCCTCGTCCTGCTCTTCCCCAGCTGCCCCGGTATAACGAGTTGTCAGGACCGCGAGGACGGACGGGGCGCACCGGGCCCTGATGAGATGATACAGCAACGATTCCATTTCATCTCGAATTTGACATTAAACTTTAATAGTCTCAAGGACAAGAAGCCAAGAGATATCAGATGTAATGAGATAAAGCAAAGTTTCTCTGACAGCAAATTTGATCACAAATGGGCTCCAAGATTGCTTCTTTGATATAAATGAAACATAATTCATCTTCCAGTGCCTTGAATGGGTTTTGAGGCCATGTATAATAACAGTGTCGCCATTGCCTAGCTCTGACAAGTGCCTGCGTGGCACGAGGAGAAAGGGCCCCGAGACCCTGCTCGCTCTCCTCTGTGGCCCTGGACGGGACGTCAAAGGAGGCAGCCGCCTGCCGGGAGCGCCCGAGCGGGCTGGCGGAGGGGAGCTGCGGGCAGGGACAGGCAGCACCGCTCTGCTCCCGCCGCACAGCCAGGGAGAGATGCTTCCAGCCCCGGAAAGTCGGGGGCGGCTCGTGCACAGCTGGGCTGCGCTCCTCGCATCCCGAAGGGCTCCCTGTGGTCCTGCCGGGCTTGGGTGGCACTGAGAGCTGTTGGGGCCCCAGCACCAGCCCTGCCCGCCAAGGGAGTCGGCCGCAGTGGTGCGTTTTGCAGGGGAAAGGGAGATGCAGGAGGCCCGCGAGGGATCAGAGGGATGCTGGGGACAGAGCAGCGCTAGCAGAAAGTCTTGTTACCCACTGCGGTTGCTCAGGCTGCTGCGGCCAGACCAGGAGGCCACAAAGCCGTGGTGCTGCCGGGCTCTGCTGAAGGGTTTGCTTCTCGCGTGGCTGCGCCGCCTTCCCGTCGCAGAGGTGGCGATGCAAGCCCTCCTGTTTCGGGCGCTGCCTTCCTCCGTGGCCAGACTGTGCTTCTGCCTGCCCGATGGCTTCACCCTCCTTCACGGGGACATTGGCGTTTGCAGACAGATAAATAGGCAAGCCACATTTCTCTGAGGTCGCAGCGGTGACTGCTGGTTTTGTGCTCTAGGGGTTCGTGTAAGTTTATTCCTGCCCATAAGAAGTCAACAGACAAAGCCTTGGTTCACACGTGTGTCACGCGGAGGGGTTTCCAGCCCTGTTCCCGCTTGGAGGCTGCTGTATTTCGCCTGTCCAACCAGCGAGGCAAGTGCAGCTGCTTGTCTGGACGACCCAACCCCAGGGCCGTTAGCGAGGCATAGCAAAGGATGACAGAAACAAAGCAAATACTTCTGAACAGCCCGGAAACCACAGTAAGTTCACTCAGAGGTTCATTGAGCAATTGTGAATAACAAAGCAATTCACTAAAATCTATCCGATTGCAGTTAGCTGAGCAAAGTGAAGGGCCAAGCACATAGGGTAAATCATTTGTGACAAAGAGTTGGCCAAGCTCTGGTTGGGGAGATTAATTAGTTAGTGTTTGAAGAGATTGAAAAGAGGTGAAAGATTGCCTGACGCTATCAACTGGTCATTCGGAAAGTAGCACCGGCGAGGCAGGCGTGTGCGTTACGCCCGGCTCTGCACATCACTGCGGGTACGTGCTCCGGCTGACCTTGCGGGGAGTTGGAGTCGGAAAACCCAGTGGTGACCCCAAAATTCTCTGCGCTGCATTTGTTTGGGCTGGGCCGTACCCCAGATTCGGCAGGGTTTGGGTTTGGGATGTGCCTCGGCAGCTGTTGGAGGAGGGTTTGAGGAACGGGGTCTGGCACGTAATTGCAATGGCGAAGCAGATATTGTGCTACGAGTTTGCTGGGTGCTTTAAAGCCCTCTTTATTCATAAGAATCAATACGTCCCTGGCTGACAGAGGAGGGGTCTACCAGCTGAGAGCATTTTGCTCTGCGGAGCTGATCTGCCTGTGCGCCCAGCACCCGCCGCACGAGCACGGTGCTTGCTCAGCTTCCCGCAGCCCCAGAGGAAGACCTTGGGGCCGACAGTGCTGCCACTGTAATTATAATGGATTCATTTTGCACCATTTCCTGATCTTGTTATTATCTTTGTCATCAGGATTAATTTAGCTCTGTGTTTTTCCTTCCCCTTTCTTGTTACAAGTGCCTGGGAGAGGACGTGACAGCACCCTAATAGCCAGCGTGTTAGGCGAGAGGCGGCAGTGCTCCCCAGCGGCGTGACCTTTCCCGGTGCCGCTTGGCACAGCCTCGGCGGTGACAGCAAGCGATGGGGCCATGTCCCTTCCCTTGCGGTGCTCGTGGCGTTTCCACATCGCGCTGTGCTGGGTGGGTTTCGGGGGTCTGCAGGGCTCTCCCGGTGTTTTGCCTACAGATGTCTCTCTCGAGCAGCTCTGGGGTGCCTGGAGCTGGACTGTACATACACGGCAGAGGGGATGGCTGCTGCCGGAGCCCTTCCCCCTGCGCACGCAGGTCTGGTAACAAACACCATCAATCTGCTGGACTGGGGGAAAGGCACCCTGCAAGGAGCCTAACGCTTGCTACTTTTTCTTAATTGGCAAGACGGGCTTGATTTATTTGTTAATTAACAAATAGACATGCATGTGATCATGCGTTTTGTTGTAGGTACAATTTAAAGTGATGGTTTCCCATGGGGAGCCCGGGGGAAAGGCAGAGGGCTGGGGGACAGCCGGGCATCTGCGTGGGAACTGGTGGTGTGGGGTGTCAGGAGCTGGACGGAGAATGAAAAGGTTGACTGTGAGCATCCCCTTGGTGTTTCCTGAGGTCCGGGGTCCTCCCCGGGCAGCGTGACGGAGGGAGAAGCTGTCCCTCCTCTTGCCACCTAACCGCAGATGCAGGAAACCAGGGAGCTGGGACAGATGCGCCCCTTTCCAGGGCACCTTTATGAATATCGGTGCACTTAGTTGAGTGGTTCAATTTTCTGTGTGCCTTGGAAAAGGGTTGGTTTGCCCATGGCCTTATGCTTGGAGCAGAGCAGGGGTTAAAGCGGCAGAGAAAACCCAGCTGCCCGCTTGAATCATCTTGGGAAGCGGCTGCGAGGTCAGCTTGGGCCGGGGGACTGCGGGCATTAACCTACACAGGCACACGACTGAGTCTGCAGCGCTGGTAAGGAGGTCAGCAGCATCGGGGCGTGGGGCAGGCAGGGAGCTGTGATTTGGACTGCAAAGAGGTGCAAGCAACAGGACTGCCTCGAGGGCTCTGCCTTGCCCTCTCGGGCAGAGCATGGGCACGGCCGGGTGCTGCGGGGCAGGCGGCAGCGATCGTGCCCTGGGACCGTTGCCTCAGGGCTGCTGGGGCCGCGTCCTGCACCCTCCAGCTCAGCAGTGGTCCTTGTCCCCACGCCTGCAAGCGTGGGGTGCAGGGGAGGATGAGGAGGGCTTTTTGTTGCAGTTGCAGATAGGTTAATTGTCTGTGGGGAAATGAACAGGAGGTTTTTGCATGATAAAGAAGCCTGGAAATCAAGGATGGCAGCTGCTTCATTTCCTGTTTTTTTAAAAATTTTTATTATCATTAAATTGCTTCCAGTGACCTGTAATATTTTTGCACAGTGGCAATTACAGCTCTCTGAGGATTAAACCGCATGCACGCGCACAACCCGTTAACTTCATCTAAAGGGCAGAGCCAGAGCTCCCCAGCGCGAAGGGAGCCAGTGCCTCTCTCCCCTCACCCCGTTTAGCCTAATGAGGCCCCGCACGCTGTAAAACCAGGATGCGCGTTAGCCGGCTTGGATCGCCGGGAGAGACGCTGGTGTGCAGAGAGGCAAACCCGGGCTGACGACGGGCTGGCGGGCTCCCTCGCAACATTTGGGTGCCACGCTCCTGCTGTCTCGCTTGCTGGCCCAGCAGTTGCACTTGCCGGAGAAGGAATTTGAGACATTTCTGTGATTTTTATTTTTTAATATTCAGTTCTATGTTTTCAGTGACCGACATGCCATTTGCTGGTCTGGGACACGTAGCCTAACCGTGCTCCACAAAAACAGCCCACCTTCTGGCTGTGATTCCCCACGGTCTGCTGGAGTTGCCCCCAGCAGAGCCAGGGTGGTGGGGAGGATGGGGCCAGAGCGTTCAGCGTGCTCCCCTCCTTGTTCCCCTTCCCGGCCTTGGAGGACAGCGCTGGTGTTTTCCAGGGATGCTGTGCAGCGAGAGATTTTTTCATTCCCTTCGCGCCCCCCCCCCC
>WAAD01015226.1:169974-181422 GCA_013389945.1 Fregata magnificens
GCAAGATTTTTTTCCTTCCCCTCCCCCCCCCCCCCCCCCGTGTGTTGCATCGAGCTGAGGCGCGAGGGGTTGAGTGCAGGCTGCTGATGGGGTTCTTCCTGCCTGAAACTCCTGGTGAATATGAAAAGTCGAATTGATTCCCTCTAATAAATGAAGCAGTTGGATGTCTCATTTGTAAGTTGACATCCACGCCAGCGCTTCAGCTGCTGCTTCTCACCCCTGGCTGGGAGATGCACTTATTAAGATGGTATTCGGCAAAGCTATTGCCATTTACCGGGAGCCATCTATCTGCAATTCACTTTGGGTCGGGAAGGAGCCGCTGGCGGGGGCAGAGCGGGCTGGGGGTGGGAGGCGGGTCTGGGGCGGCTTTGGATGTCTACTTTCTGCCAATAGATCGCCGTCTTGTTCATCGTCCCTCGCCGAAGGAGACTGCTTGCTAACCTGGCAGGGACTCTTGGTGCAGTTCGTGCCATCTGGCAGCCGGTGCGGCATGGTCTGCGTGCGTCGGGGCTGGCTGGTGCTTGGTGAGGGGCGTCTGGGTGCGAGGATTGGGGGGTTTGCAAGGCTGTGCACCGTTGTACGTGCTGCAGTGGCAATTTGTCGGGTGTTCCCTTGGTGCACATCTCTGACGGTTTCTTTGTTCCCTGCAAAGCCAATGACGGAGGTCACAAATTCTGCCCTTTGGAGGGGAGAAGGGGACGCGGCGGGGATGGTGCTCCAGTTCAATGCCCCCCTTCTGCGAGGGCCTCGTGATGGAAGCCGTTTTGCCTGCTTCCCCTCCCCTCCGCTTTCTGTTGTGGTTCCTCTGCAGGGCTAAAAACAATCACGATAAATCAAAACCCCTCCTTTGGCCTCAGTGAGGTGCTGAGAACCTGGGATAAGAGTTTATCCATCCTAAATAATAATGCACTGGAGCTGCCAGCTCCCCGCTGACTCGATTTGCATGATGCTAAAAATCCATGACCCGGATGGCTCTTTGATGCACAGAGAAGAGAGTCCAAAGGACTCTGTGCCGGACTATCCAGGGACATGCAGGATGCTGGAAGCTATTAACAGTGAGGATGTTGTCACGGGCTAGCCATGCCCTGGATTTCACACCAATCTAACAAAGGGAGCTAGTTGCTGCGAGTGCAGAGCCTGGGCTGATTAAATCTTTGTTTAAGAGCTCCAGAGCTCCATTACCTACATCAGGAGGGAGTTAATTAAACAAGGAAGGTGGGAGGTGGCAGTCGATGTGGCTGAGGGCATCTCCACAGAGGCACGGCTCCTGCATGGCGCCAGCCGCTGCTCGCACGTTGCTCCTCCGGACAGCGTGCCAGACGAGAGCGAGCCTCCAGTAAAGCCTGTCTGCTCACGTCTGTGCTGGCGCTTTCCAGGTCGGGGGGGGGGGGGCAGCTGGAAAATTCCAGTGCCTTACCGCCTCCTCTCCAGCCCCTGCTTTTCCTTCCCCTCTCCTGGGGAATCTCCAGAAAATGGCATTTTGCCCAGGGCTTTGGGGGCTCCTCGCTCTGCCCCTAGCCTGGTCGAAGCCGTCCCAGCGCTCGGCTGGGGCAGAGCCCAGCGGCCCCGGCTGCTCCTCCCTGCCCGTCCATGCAATTACTCCCGGAATCGCCCCAGCACAGTCGAGGTGGGAATCTGGTGTGCAGAGCTGATGTCCTCTTCGGGCATGCCGGTGCATTTGGGCACACACTGGTGCAGGCACTGGTGCGTTTGCATCCCAGCTGCCAAGAGCTCTTGCGGGCGAGCGGGATGTTCACCCGCACCTTGTTCAGTTAGCGTGGTGGGAGAAGAGTGGGTGGGAGAATCAGCGGAGTTCCCCTCCAAAGCCAATGCAGCAACTGCCTCTCCAGGCCCCCTATTTGTTATTTGGATATCAGGCTGCCCGTAATCGGTTTCCACTTCCATTAGGCGCGTCCCTGTCAGGAGCTGGAGGCTCGGTGGCAGCCACCCTGCTGCTTCCATTTGGCTGTACGAGGCAATAGATTAGATTCCTGTTTGCTTCATGGAAGATCCCTAGTGATATCAATTAGATATGTCAGAGGGACCCGGGGGAATATTTCTTCCTTTATTTATTTATTGGAGTCGAACACATCGCAGGCTATCACAGTGAGACACATAATGTCTCTCTCTTTTCTTCACTCACACTCACTCTCTTTCTTTTTATGGCTTGTAATAAAGCAAAGCAAAGGTTATTTCCAGGAGGAGAGAGGCTGTTGCGGGGCTGGTACCCAGCCGCGTTGGATGGAGCATCCCTGCTCGCAGACCCGGGCACATGCTTGCCCCCTCTGAGCCGGAGCACAGGTGAACTATCATGTCACCTTTGCTCACGCCTGATGTTTCCGAGAGCCTCATATGTCGTTGCCTGCGTGCAGCTGCCCTGCGTCGTGCTGGCTCCCCATCCCGGCTGCCTGCTCAGCGCGTCCTGGCCGGCCCCGGCGTGGGGCAGAGCCGAAGGCACCACTCGGCAGCCCCATCCCCTCGGTCCAGCCCTGGCAGGTCCGGAGCACTGGCAGCTCCTGCCGCAGGTGCCACCGAGAGGCACCGGAGCAAATCTAATGAAATATGCAAGAAAGTGGTGCAAATAATTTAAATCTGTCAGTGCTGGAGACAGCGAGAGGTGAGGATAATGAAAGAAGCCCCGATGATGCCTGATGTCCTAGATATCAGCTGGAGCGGGCGCTTCATTACAGTGCTGCGGGCCCTGGGCAGGCGCCGGGAAGGGGAAATGTCAGCTAACGATCTCGGGTTCCTCCTGGCACGCCAGAGCAGCCTGGCCAAATCCCTCCTCTCCTGGAGGGAGCCAGGGGATTAGCAAAATGAGGGTTGGTGTAAAAGAAAAAAGTTTACCCAGCCTGAAACTTGCTGTTTGTCCTTGCGGTCCCTGGGGAGGGACGCCTGCCCCCAGGGAAGGCAGCGTGGGGACGAGGGCTGCGCGGAGCATTGCTCCGTGCCCAGCTGGGCTGGTGCACCCGCCGGGGCTGTCTGCAGGGCAGCTGCCCACGCGCTAAGATCCCCTGAAATTCTGCAAAGGACGTGCTCCTCCCCGTTTCGATGAAGCTGCTAAATTTTGCTTCACGCTAGCTGTATGTTCCTCCGAGCTAAGACGGCCTCCGTCCTGCGGGCAGCCTGGTTGCTTTACAGGGCCCGTTAACCTGGTTCGTATAAAATACTGTTGGCTCCTGTCATCAGCTGGCTCCTGTTCCCACCGAGGTCAAGTGCAGACCTCCCATCCGTTTCGATGAGAAGGGCAGGCTATAAAACATGCTTTATGAGCATTAGCTAATGAATCCCTCCCACGAGGCGTGCGCTGTGCAGCGGGGTGGTTGGGAATAGTTCCTTTTTATCCCCCTTGAGTGGATTTCCTTGCTGGTTTGGGGGGCTTATTGCAAAGCAATGGCGTTTTTAGAAGGGGGACTAGGACGGCGTGCGGACTGCCGCTTTAATTACCATCTACCTCTTGCTGGGGCCCCTTGCGCAGGAGCCTCGGGATGATCCTGCGTCACCCCCCTGCGCTGCCCACCAGGACGTGGTGGTCCTGCCCCTTGTCACCCCCCCCGTAGCCTGGCTCCAGGCCTGCGAACAACTCGCTGCACACCTAACTCGGGAGCTAAAGAGCTGCCCGGCTCGCAGGCGCCCGTTATTAATGCGCCGGCTCCCCCCCGAAACGTCGGTTTACTCCGGCTCTGTCTCTGGGAGTGAGTCCCATTTGAATGTTAATGCCTCTAAGATGAAACCTGGCTGATTAAATTTTAGACTTGCAAATGGATTTGGTAAATAGATGTTAGGAAAGGCGGGACAGAGACTGCCTGCCTTGATAGCAGATACAGTAAATAGCAGCACTTTGTGATTAGGTGAGAGATTCGCTCTCGGAAAATGGGAGTCTCGAGGGGCTGTTTTCTGGTGAGAAATCCTTTAAGTAAATAAATTTATGGCAGTTTTTCTTTTCCCAAACAAAAAAGAAGTCCCTCGGCTGCTTCTCCCGGGCTGTCTGCAGGCAGCTGAATGGGAAATAAAGAAATAAGCAGCCAGGCTGGACGGGGGCCCTGCTCGGGTGCTGGGGCGAGGCAGCAGGCGTTTGCATCCCGTCCCAGCAACATCCCGGAGGTGACGATGTTCGCAGCTTCTCCCACCGCTCTTGCGCAGCGTGCCAGAGGGAGGAGGGTTTTGTGGCAAATGCCTCCGAGATCGGTTCCGGTGCTGGCGCAGATGCTGCGTGTGGCAGGACAGATCGCCGAAGGCTCACCGAGCCCTCCGGTAAACACAGCCCCTGCGGGGGCTAAGCCAGGCGGGCGGCAGCACCCTGCGGATGCTGCTGCGCTGAATGCAGGGACAATGGGCGGGTGGGGAGGGATGGAGACTCGCCGCTCCTGGGGAAGCGCTTGAGCATCGACCGCTCCTGTTGGCGGGTGGGAGAGCAAAGGCGGGGAGCAGAGTTGCAGCCTGGAAGGGAGATCCTTCCCTCCTGCCCGGCCCTGGCAGCAGCCTCCGTCTCAGTTGCAGCTGAGGATGGATTATTCGGGGTTGGCACGCAGGTCTATCTTATTTTCCCCATGAAAAAGAAAGCCTGTGTTTGAAATACCTTTAAAAATGCAGATAGCAGGGCAAACCGCATCGACCTCTGCGTATAATATAGAGGAAGATTTTAATAACAGTATTGCATTCATTCTTATCTGGAGTGGTATGAAATATTGAGAAGAAAGAAGAAAAAAGTAAGTGTTGAAGCTGGAGCCTGGATTTAGCACATATTAAACTGTTTCTCTTTCGCTCCCCTGCTGAGCTTGAGTGTACAGGACTGCTCCAGCCCTAAAATCTGGGGAGAAACCCAGCGCAGGGAGGCAATGTCCGAGGGGAAAGGGCTGCCGAGCTGCCTGGCAGTGGACAGGTGCTTTCCTTCGAGCCGCTTCCCTCCGTGGCAGAGTCCTCCCGACCTGGTGCGATTTTCAGGGCAAATTGGGTTTCCTAACCGTGGCTGGGTGGGAAGCAGCTCTCGGAGGTCCTTTGCTTGGCGTCTCTGCCCCACGGTCTGTCTGGCCATCGGCTCTCAAGGGAGAGCGCAGCCGTGCACCCTGTCCCATCGCTCTGCTGAGCATCTCCCAGCCGGACCCCCCCGGGGGTGAGGGTGCATGCCTGGAGGGGTCTCCTGCGTTGGGTGATGAAATCGGATGCTGGGACTTCATGTCCGCGGTGGCCTGCCCTTCTGCTGGGGGAGCTGGGGCTAGTGAACATCCGTCGAGAGTTACGCTTTCTATTTACCCGTCTGAAATCTCCATTGCTTTTCTTGTTCCGTATATTGAAACATACATCATCTGTTCATTAAAGCATAATCTCCAAATTATGCCAGCTCTGAGCAAACAAGGTTACACTGGCTGCTCACATTAGCAGGGATCAATATCGCACCGAGCCTGTTGCAGCAGCTTGGGAGGAGCTGGTGCTAAATCCTCATTTCTTCAAGGCAGGCCGCACGAGGCAGGCGGAGGGATGCCCTGCCTGCGGGAGCGGTTAGCACCGGGAGCGCCGGATTTTCACTCGGTGAATGAGGCGGAAGCAGCTTGAGGTGGGGCTGGTTTGGCTGGCGCTGGCCACGTGTAGAGCACCAGCATGTCACTTGCCGTGGGAGGGTTTTTGTGTGGACAGATGAATGGAGATTCAGAATGCCTGGCAAAATTCCCTGGAGGAAGGAACTGAATCATGGGAAATAATCTTTCGGGTGGTAAGAAAAAAAAAAAAAAAAAAAAAATTGCCCTAAACAACCAACCAGTTGAGGTTTCTCATGGAAAGAGCGGCCCATGGTTCGGGAGCAGAGCTCCTCAAGACCCCGGAGGCTTCTTTCCCACTGGGAGCCAGAGAGGAGCCCGTACTGTAGTGGACACGTTAGCGCACGCTGTGTTTGCCAGCAGTGGAGCTTGGTGTTTGGTACGGCCTGGCTGGTTTCCAGGCACTGAAGCGTGTTAATGCCTGTCTTCTCCAATGTGCGACTCGGGGCTTGGCTGAGTCCTGGGAATCCTCCTGTTAACAGCAGTGGACACGGCTGGGCTCGCACCCGAGTATGTCCCTTAGCCTCTGTCAAAAGGTATGGGCTTCAGAAATGGATGGGAGACAGAGGGACCTCCTTCAGCCCCTTACCTAGCAGGAGACTGATTTTAGGGGCTTTGGGGAAGCTTGGTTTACTTCCCTTTTAAAAAAAAATACTGCATTTCATTGCTGGTGCTGTTGGGCACTTGGTTTTGCAGCCCAGCATCGCAGCCCCCTCTCTGGGGATGAGTCCGCGTCATGTACTTGCTGTCCTCTGTAAAACACCTTGCAGTCGTGAGACACGGGGTGCACGGTGCGTTCCCGGGCTGCCGGCTCTCCCAGCCGAGGTGGGCAGCGGGGCTCGGCGCTGCAGGCAGCATGCTGCCCGCCGGCGGCAGCACAGCAGGCATTATCATTGAGAGACATTGCTGCAGTACCCCGACCACAACTCTCGTGGGCACAGTCGCTGGTTTTGATTTGACAGGATTCCTGGGAAAAGATTTTAAATAATACATGAAGTTTCCATGCAGTTCAAGGCTTGTGTGCTCGTTTAACAGCAGCTGCGATGTGTTATTGTCTGATAAACATGCTTGTTATATATTATGTATATCGCATCCTGATGCCAGATTCATAGGGAGGTTTCTCCGGTCATACAGCTGGGCTATTTGCTGTGCATGTGGATGAGGTTGCGTTAGCATCCCCGATGTAAACACTGCCGGTAAGCTCTGCTCAAAGCAGCCCTGCGATGTAGTGGAAAGGAGAGTCTAATCGCTACATCTAATTACTAAGAAGGGGAAATCGATACGGAAGATTTCTAAGTGTCTTAAAATATCCTAAATTCCCTCCCTTTCACGGTGCTGCTTGCTAGCTTCAGTGGAGCTCTGCGGTGTAAGGGAGATCAGGCTTCAGGCCCCGGGGCTCAAGCCAGGCAGCGTGGGAAGGGGGATGCGGGGGGAGGAAGGAATGGCTGTTTGGCTGCCTCTGAGCCACGGGCAGCGCCGATGGCAAGGGAGGGACGGAGCAGGCACCGTGGCCTGGTTAGCTCCGGCCACCTGAACCAGAGGGCAGCTGGACCTCTGCTTCCCAGTGACAAAACTTCCAGCCTGGTGCCCTGGCTCCTTTGGCGGGGGTCTCGAGGCTCTTTGCTAGAGAGGGCGTGGGCCTGGGGACCCCGCACACACAGCAGAGCCCATCAGTGCTCGCTAACCGGGAAAGCGCAACACAGGTGTGCGGGAGCTGCTGCAGGAGTCCTGGAAATAGCTCTCGTGCTGGGAAGGGGGACAGTGGCGTTTCCAAGGCACTGAGAAACTTAGATTTCAGGCAGATGGAAAAAGGGAACTAATTAAAAATAAACAAACACGCACGCTTGTCCATTTTTGAAAGGTTATATGTATTCTGCAAATTATGCCTGCCAGCTTTGGGCAGGGGACTCGGGGGGTTTCGATGGAAAATAGCAGGGCTGGTTCACCGTGAGGAGCACAAGCTGCACTCAGACCTGGCCTCCCGCCACCGCCGCTGGCTGCCACAGGTGCGGGAGCACAGGGACGGCGGTGTCCCAGGGGATGGGGATTGGAAAGTCTCCCTGACCTTTAGAGGGGATCAGCTCACAGCCTGAAGCATGAAATCTGCTTATCCCCGGGGGCTGGCTGGCTCCGCATGCAGCGGTGTGACTATTCAGGGCTGCCCGAACCCCCACGCTGGGGACCAAAGGGCACCGATCCAGCAGCAGCAGGGATGGGGACAAGGAGGAGGAAACTGTTTCGCGTTTGTTTTCCTCTCAGGCTTTTCAGAACACGGGAGCAAACATTTCCTACATCCTACAGTGAATATTCAGGGCTCAGATTTAATCTCCCTTTTGTTCACATGCTGATGAGGTCCTCAGCATTCCTTACCAGCAACTGTTGTTTGAGCTTCCCCAACCCCTTCCTCGGCAGAGAAAAGCCTTGTAAAGGCTAAGAGTGGCCTTGGCTGCCTCCCTGCCCAACCACCAAGTACGTGGGACAGAGCAGGGGTCAGCGCTGCCTGTCCGCCGACCCCCGTCGCTTCGGACTTCAGTGCCTGCCACGAGCAGCACGTTTTTGTGCTTTGGGGAAGCAAGCCAGCTCCATAATGAGACAACCATGGGCTCTTACCTTGCTAGGCAGCTAATTGAGGTGTGCTAGCTGCTCTCCTGTTCGGCAATCACCAGGAGTTTGTCTAAAGCAATTGCTGAGCACCTGCCGGATCAAAGGGCTGGGGCTCTTCAGCCTGCCAGCGCCCTTGCTGCTGACAGAGCCTTCTGCCCGCTTCCCTGAGTGACTGGTTGACAAAATAAATCTGTGGGGGAAGGAGGCATTTCTGATCTGCTGTCATCTTCCCCAAATGCTCCTGATGCATTTTCTTTCCTCATTACACGTGAGATGTCAAGTCCTCACCTGCGAGGGTGCAGCTCGACATCTCTCCTGCACGCCAGCCTCCCCCTGAAAGGCTTCCATCTCCTGCAGCAGCCGGCTGACAGGGTCCTCGCAGCGGTGGCTGCCTCGGGGGAGCTGCCAGCGGCTCTGCCTCCCAGCCTGGCACCCTGCGGGGCAGTTTCCATCTCGTGCCATGTACCCCTGCCCCACGGCCTCGATGGGAAGAGACCGTGTTTATTAGGATGTGGAGGTCCCTTCAGCCAGAAACCAGGTTGTCAGCTTGCTCACCCCCCTCTGAAGCTGCGTTTTCCTGGGGTCTGCACCTCTTTGGTCACTCCTGCAGGTGATGAGCAGGTCCGAGCGCGTACCGGTGTGCGTGGGCGCAGCCCTGTCCCTGGGAACGCTTTCCCAGCTGCTATGAGCTGCGGGGCCAAGAGCCCAGACCTCCTCTGGGGAAGGAGTTGGGGCTTGGGGAAGGGTGGCTGAGCTGCTTCACCTCCAGCATGCCTTTGTGGAGGAGAAGGAGCAATTAGCAGTCTGATAGCAAGATTAATAGCAGATGCTCATAATTAACTCACTATGCATGTAAGCAGCTATTGTCTCCATTTTATTCTGCATAGATTGATACTCAGGAGTGACTCATTATATAGACAGAACCTATTTTGCCTGCAGAGCGCAGCCACCAGAATGGAAATTGCAATTAGAGTTGGCTGTGTCCCTGCCAAAAGATTTGAGAGGAGAACGCGCTGGGGTGGGACAGGCACCCCTTGCCTGCCGGGAGTGCTGCCGTGCGGGACTGGCGTCGGTCCCCCCTCGCAGCCCGGAGCAGCATCCCGGGCTGGGCGCTCCCCCCCCCCGGCTCAGTGCAAGGTTTATTACTGCAGAGCTGCTGCTGGGCTGTCCCCAGCCTGCTTTTGAAAAGGAGAGTTGAAAAATGGCTGGAGGAACTGGAGAGTGGCCAAAAACTGCAGAGAGTTGCAAAGAGAAGCAGAACAAAGCGAGGTCAAACGCTGCAGCTCTCTCCAGCCTGAACAGTGGTTTCTCGCCTGTAAACGCCATCCGGGCCAGCCCTTCCCTTGCTGGTGTGACTGGTACCCTTTGCTGGCACGCTCTAGGGACTTGATCTGATTCGTGCCCCTCCTGAGGAAGGCTTTGGGTGTCCGTTAAAGGATGCAGGGGCTGTGCCCGCCACCCTGCCAGATGCAAGTACAGCTTTCCCATGCGCGGCACTGGTCTCAGAGGGAGGAGCGCAGCGGGGCGCAGGGGGGTACCTCGTCTATCCCCACCCGGCGTGTGGGAGAGGTCCCTGCCGCAGCTGGGTAGCCTGCGCATTGATCCCACCAGGGCCCTTAAGCACATCTCTCACGGTTCAAGAAAAACCAAGCGATGCAGCGTGACTGCCAGCTAGCACGCTGGCGCTTGTCTCGAGGCGGGTATCGATCCGAGGAAACTCATCGAGCCCTGTCAAGGGCTGGGGGGAACCGGCCTGACGCGTCGGTGAAAGCCGGGGCTGTGAGCTTTTGGACAGCAAAATGTGGTCCGTGTGAATATGTGTCTATATTTTAGCGATGTCTGCTCGTGGCCAGCGAGCTGCAGGGACTCGCTGGACCTGACTTCTTTGGACATCCCGGTAATTGCCTGTGTCAATTCACTTTCCTGGAACAGCTTCTCTGAGGATGACCCTTCCTGGGGAGAGGTGTAAAGCTGCTGCTGCAGTCTCTCTCTTGGGTTTTTTGTGGTGGTGTTTTTTTTTTTTTTCCCCTCCCTGCTCACCATCACCTCTTAAAAGCCCTTCACTCAAGATTCAGTCAGGAAAGGTTTATTTGTGTAACCTGATAAAGTATTTTCACACCACAAAGACACGAGCTGCTGAGGCTGCTGGCAGCCACCGTCCCTTTGGCCGGCCATGCAGCACCGATGCTTGGGAAACCCCAGCACCAGAAACACACCCTACCCCTTGGACTTCAGGTACACACGGCTTTGGAGGCTGGTGGTCTGTCCTCACAACTCCCCTTCTCCCAGCCCGATTTCAGGATGACGAGCTCTCCCAGAGCCCATCCCAGCTTCTGCGAGCATCCTCGCGGAGAAGAGGCAGGACCCGGGGAGCTCGGCTCCTGCCGTGTGGTCCTCGCGCCATGCAGCTGCGACTGATGGGGTGACGGTGAGTTATGTTCCTCGGTACCCAGCACCGTTGGTCCCAGAGACTCCCCGTAACCCGGGACGCAAAGCTGAGGCACGAAAACAAAAGTTATTCGGGTGCTACGCTTCCCACGCACCGCAGCAGCCCTATAGCAGATGTGTCCCCTCACGCACCAATGCGCCATGCTTCTTCGTTATGCATCACCTGGATTAAAGGAGCTGTACTGCACTGCTGGGTGCTCCTGCCTAGCGAGCTCCGTGCCAGCGCAGTCGGGCGAACAGCAGAGCGCTGCAAAGGGGCTGAGTGCTGCCGCGGGGAGGGAGGGGAAGGGAAGGGGAACCCCTGTTCCTGGCTGTGCTGTACCGCTGCAGTCGAGTCGGGCGATTTCATTGTGGGTCTCGTGGTCCTTGGTGTGTTGTTAACACTTCGTATCTAATACTAAACAAACTGGAAGGGAGCCTTTCTGGCAGAAAAGCTGAGAATGTGCCTCTGGAGATTCCTAGAGCAGAAGCCAGTGGGAAAACCGCTTGAAACGTGGCAGCGTTGTTCGTACATCGGGGTTCTTTCACCCGGTGTGCGAAGCGCCAATCAACACACTGAATCGAGGTATTTGTCTTTATTGCCAGTCTGGAGTGGGGTGCTGGGCATTTCACATCAGCCAGCGCCCCTTTTAGAAGCACGCAGGGCCTTTTATACAAAACAGTAACAGAAGAAGTTCCATTAAAATATCCGGTTGGTTACTTGGGCAAAAGTTTGTCCGCGCCTGTCTGCCTGCTAGTTTGGCTCCTATATCGAGGTGGGCTCAGGTTTGCATCTAAGGTCCCCTCCTGGGGAGGTCCAGCGGCGCTGGGCTGCAGGCGAGCGGGGGCACCGTCCGCCCCGGGCCCGTCCCGGCGGTGCGGG
>WAAD01015226.1:182043-221879 GCA_013389945.1 Fregata magnificens
CGATCTGCCCTTGGCGGGGGCTGGAGGGGCCGCGCTGGGTGCTGCCCACGCGCTCCTGCTCGGCACCCCCTTTGCTGGCGCAAAAGGAACGTGTGCGGGGGAGCTCCCTCGGCCGGGACCCAAAATGCAGAGACCTGCCTGCTCTGGGCAACTTCTCCTAGGCAGGGGGCTCAAACTGCTCTCCGAAGATAAAGTAAACCATCCGCAAAGCTAGTTTGCGGAGTGAAACACCTGGCGTTTTCAGGAAAGGTGCCTGAGGAGGCTGCGTCGGGCCCTGCGAGGAGCCGAGGTGCGACGCACCCGGCGTGCTGCCCCAGCCAGGCTTCTCTCTGGGCTCCCACCCGTCCCTGCCTCCTGCCCCGTGGGTGAGCATCCTCCCGCTCCGGGAAAGCGCTCCCCTTCCTCTTCCGCCAGCGGTCCTCTGCTTGGGAGAGCAAATCACACGGGGAAGGGTCTCTGCCGGAGCTGGTCGTGGCACGGTGTCTCTCGCCGGCTCTTACCGATGGCTGAGAAATGTGAAAACCAATTAACAACGGAGGGGAACTGTTAAGGCAAAAAAAAAAAAAAATAGCTCCTGTTCCAATTGATTCCGCTCCTTAATCTCGGTGCTCGGGAGCTATCGTTATTCCAAACATACCAGCATAATAATTAAACATAATTACTTGTAAGTTCTGGGCCGGTGACTATCTATAGCTAATGCTCCTAATGAAATTTCTATTAAGAAACACACCGACTGTTTAATAAATAATAACAATGCCTCACTGTCTAGTCATCGGAAGGCCCCGGCGTGCTTAGGGCACCCGGTAGGGAGGGAACTGGGAGCAGGGGCCGCACGGAGCAGCGTGCTGTGAGAGCATCCCCAGTCCCATCCTCACGCCGACCTGTGCCCTTTCTTTCGAGCCGGGGGTGTAAGAGCCTCCGAACATCCTCGCAGAGCCCGGCCCCCGCGCCCTCGCCAGCCCCGGGGGGACCGGGGATCCCCATCAGCCCCTGGCCTCCGTCCCGTCCCTAAAACGCAGCCTGGGCTGACCCGTGAAAGGTGCCTCAGGGTCTTTAATCTCTCCGTATAAACGTTAAAAAGCAAATGATTATTTTAGTAATGAGGACGTCACCGGAGCTCCAGAGAGAGAAATCACCCTTTTAGCTCAGAACCTTTTCCTTGAGAATTAATCCTAATTTAGGATCCAATTATAAACATTGGGGTTGATATAATGGCCTGAAACATTAATCAAGGTAAATTCCATAATTGATGACTGCTACTATGAAACAGTTTGAAAATGAGGACGCATTTTGTTTTTCAATCCTACCTTCTCCCCCTCCTCTGAGAAATCTGCTGGCTTTGGGAGGGAGAGCACTTCGAGAGAACAAAGACCCTCTGAAAACTTCCCCCCCCCCCCTTTCAGTGATTATCGGAAAGGATCTTTTTCCCCTTAGTTGCTGTAATCATAAAAGCACAGGTGACAAACTGCTTCATACCAGGCATCATCAATTCTAAGCTGGGTTTTTCATAAATATATATATATATATATGTGTGTGTGTGTGTCTATATATAAAGGCAGCAGCAGCATTCAGGCTCTGTGCCAGCGGGCGATGCCTGTCGGCTCACTGGGGAAAAAGCAAGCCAACCAATTCTAAGGGACAACTTTAACGTCGGTCTCCCCCGCGGCGGGGATGCCGGGCGCCGTGCGGTGCTGCGGTGTTCCCGGCTCAGTGGGCGCGCTGGCGGGGGGCAGGCGGCTCGGAGCCACGGCATCCTGGTGAAGGGCAGCGGGCTGGCCCGGCTCCAGGCAGGCTCTTTCATGCGGGGACCGCTGTGATCCTCTTAGCGGTGGCAGGGCTGCCGGGTTTAAGGGACGTGTTATTACCTCCTCGGCTGCCAGCAATGCTTTGCAAATGCACCACAGGCGAGTTTTTCTGGGCTTCTAAATACTTTCATCTCCGTGTTGTGCTTTCTGTTACTGCGGGAAAGAAAGATAACTTTTAATGTTACAGCTCAAAGTTGCCCCAGCATAATGTCATTGGGCAGCTGAAGGAAATTGCTCTGAGCTTTCACTAACGATATGCTGATTATTCGCCCGGCCCGGTTCACTCTGATGTAGCTAGCGGGCTGCAGCGCGGTCGTGCTCAGCGTTTGCTTGGCTTGGGGGGTTTACTGTCCCCCCGGTCCACGACTGCAGGTGTGCGAGGGCTGCAAAACCCTGTTTGCAACGTTGCTCGGAGCACGTACCTATCATGGACACGTCGGCCTGTAGCACTGAAGCAAAACACCGGTAAAAGACATTTGTTTGTGGAACTGGATGATGGATCTGCAATCCGTGTCTTTAAGGGAAAAGGAGAGGGGCAATGGGAACCCACCCAGGGACCGCCATCCAGCTGCATGAATTCCTTCCCTCCCCACAACTGTGAATAAGTGACTTCATAAAGGTCAAACTAGGCTCAGAAGCCCGAGGTTGCTGCTTCTGCTGGAGCAGCCGTCCCGGGGAGACGCCTCCCTCTCCCTGCCTGCAGTTCGGGTGGGACACTCGGGTGTCACCCCTCTGGGCGAGTGACCGGCATCCTCCCGGGACCCGGCAGCCTGCGGCGTGGGGGGCGGCCGGCACCGGCCAGGTCTCTGCGGATGTCAGCGGCAGGGCTCTGGTTTCCAGGGTGACTTATCTCCTTCCCCAGCCTTTGAACTCCAAGGTGATTTCTCGTCTCTGAACACACAGGTCCGCCGGCGTTTCTCCGCGCCGTGCTGAGGTGGCTCTGCTGCCCGGGATGCGTTTCTCACTCTGATCAACAAAGTGTTTTGGTCAGATAAGGCTGACTCGGGTTGTCACACGCTTAAATAAATAAATAAATAAGTACCTGTCTTTCCGTAACAAACGTGCTCAGTGGCGTTGAGAGAGCTCCTGGGTTTTTCTCTGCCCGGTGTTTTCCTCCTCTAGCTCAGCCCCAGGTGGGCAGAGGTAAGAGCTAAATCACGTAAAGCCTTTTGGCGAGTTGGAGCCTCGGGGAATGGATGGGGGAGCTCTTGGCAGCGATGGATGATCAGAAAGGCAATGGCCTTCCCTGGGTTATCGAGTTGAATGCCCTGAAGCCTCAGCGGGGCAACGGGGTGGGGGGGACCCAGTGCAGGACCGGGGGGCGCAGAGTCAGAGCTCCGCTTCCCCTTGCTGCGGCGCTCACGCAGTCATCTTCCCTCAGACTTTGATCTGCAATCTTTCGTGAATGACAGAAAGCAAAGGGAAAGGAAACAAAGAAAAATGCGAGGGGGTGAAAGTTGCCCTTTGAGGATAACTTTATTGTTGCAGGCTTTACAGTCTGAGTGGCTGAATCTACTCACAATTCAGTGCCAAGCAAATACCCAAACTGTGCGAGCTGTCGCTGCTTTGATCCCACAATGTAGGCGTGCCCCTCGGCATGCAGAACGATGCGTGCTCGGCCCGCTGTATCGGCTATCCCCAGGGCTGTCTCCACAGCCCTCGGATATTTTGCATTACTATTTCAGGTTGTTCGCTGCTGCAGCTCTTCCCGGCGCTGCCGCTGAGGCGGCTGCAGCTGGGCGCCCCAGGGCGTGCAGCCCCTGCAGGTGGGTGCTGCGGAGCTGCTCGGCCCCCCCAGCCACAGCAGGGGCAACAGCAACTTGCGTCGCGTTTTCGTGGTCTCTTCCGTCTCGCTGCTTTGTGTGGTTCTGTCTCCCTGGGTTGATAATGATGTATGGCTCCTAACTTGTCTGAGTCTGCCTGGAGTGGGGTGGGTGTTATCACACGTAATTCAGCAGTCTCTGACCAAGGGGGTTGACTTTCTTTGTTTGGGGACAGTCTTTGAGTTCTTCTAACTTGTCCGTCTAGATTTTTGTAATTCGCTCGCTCCTAGGGTATGCGAATGCTCGCAGTGAGTATCTGCCTGCATCTTCGCTCTCTGTCCTCTCTCGGGATGGTGGACACGATGCATCTCCCCAAAATGGTTCTGCGGGAGAAGCTCCGGCTGCCTTGCAGGACCCGTGTGAGTCCTGCCGAGTGAGAAGGGGCCGGGGAAACCTCCGCTGCACGGCACCCTCTGTCCTCCGCCACGAAACCTCCTTCCTGGAGGTTAATTCAGCCTTAATCTTGGGCTCAGCGCTCCTCTGTGAGGCAGGACAAGATAATCTGCTTATCTTCGAGTCCATCGCACTGTCGCAGCCCCTTCTGCCTGCGGAGAAATATGCAACGCTATTGGGGATTACGCCCCCCCAACCCTGACCTCCCATAAATCTCCTCAGCTTCGGTGCCCGAGCGATGTGCTGTGGGGAAGTCGTGCCAGATGCTAATAGCGCTGGATAGTAAATCCCTCCTCCCGTGATCTCTGTTCCCCTTGGGCTGCAGCATGCGCGGTCGCAGCGATGTTTGTCAACACCGACTGTGCAGGCAGAGGTGAGGTGCTGCCTGGCCTGGGGACGGACCTGCTGACATCCCTTTCTAGCTGGAGCACCCTGTGGCTGGGAAAACTGCTGCTCCGTGCTGCCCCTCCCTCTCCGCGTTCCGCGGAGGAGGACGAGGACACCCACCGTGACACGGGCACCTTCCAAACCGCCCGTCTCTGGCCAGATCCTGCCCGCTGCCAGGAGGCACGGCTGCAGCGCAGGGGCTTACGGAGCCTGCCCGCGCCTGACTCGGCATCAAAGCGGAGGGGATGCCCAAATCTGCTCTCCTCCGGTTTGTGGCCCTTCCCTGCGCGAAGCGAGGTTCAGCCCCACCTGCTTGTGCCTGGCACGTTCGCCTGGCACCTCGCGCCACCCGAGCACTCCCCGCAAGCCCCCATGGAGCCTGGTGTGCAGCACCGCACGGCGCCGGAGCGTGCCGCGCACAGAGAGGAGCTTTTGGCTCAGGCTCTGCAATGTCAAGAGCTTCAGCTAATCCAGCGAAGCATCCAAACACGTTGCCCGAGGCGCCACCCAGCACCGTGCTGCAGATCTGCAATTTAATCTTTGTGCTTCTGATACTTCCAGCCTCAGTAAAACGCGTGCCAAAAGAACAGCTTTTCGTGAGGATGCTCAGAGAAACCCATTTTGCAGCTGTGTGGAGCTTGGGGCAGGGAAATGGCTAAAGGAAGGAGGGGCACTGTCCAGAGCAGAGGCAGGGTGCAGGCAGCGCTGCTGGAGCAGGGTGCTGGGAGGCAGGGGATGCTGCCGCTCGTGTGGCGGCAGGTGAAGCCTCCCGTGCCGTGGGGAAGCCTGGCAGTGCGGCTTGCACGTGTCAACGTTTCTCCTTCTCCCTCTGACATCCCTTTGTAAGTAGGTTTCAAAGACGGCTCTCGCCCTTCCCCTTCTTCAGGAAGGTTTATATAAAACTTTAATTATAGTAGCACTGTTTAAAAAGGATCGTTACACCTCCCGAACAAACAGCAGTCACAAGTGCAACACAAGCGCACTGTGAAATCGCAGGGTGACAAAATACTCCCAGCGCTATCTGCGGCGTCGGCTCACCCAGTGCCGTGTAACGCCTCAATTTGTAAGGAAGATCGCGTGCCATGCCCGATGATAAATGTTTAAATGAGGCGATCAGACAAGTCAGATGTTGAGAAAGGAACTGATTTATCCTCCTGTAGCAAAAGATCCTGGCGCACCTGCTAATAATCCTGCAGATGGTAAGCCCCAGTTTCTGAGTGAGCATCGCTCTGCTCTGCTCCAGCAGCGCGGGGCACCGGAGCGGGCAGAGGAGTGGATGCGCTGGTGCCAGGCTTCAATTCCTGTTCCGGGACAACAAGCAAATGCCTTCAGGGACTGTTTTTTGGTGGGTTCTCAAATGCAGATTCCCCCTCTCCCAGGTTTTTCCCTGCAGTGTCAGACCCTGGGGTGCAGGCTGGGACCTCTGGGCAGGGGAGCACCTGGCTTTTCCATGGTGCTTCTCCCCGCAGAGCTGCGATTGCTTTGCAAAGGAGGATTTTACGCATGAGGAGACGGAGGGTCGAGGTGGGCAGCGACTGGCCCAAGGAGGCTCGGGGAGCCAGCGGCAGCAGGGAGCCCTTTCTGCCTCTCCTGGAGGCTCTCGCCCGGTCGGTGCCCAGGCAAGCGGCACAGTGAGCCCTGGCGGGGCTGGCAGCGGGCGGCGTTCGAGGAGAATATGGCAAGTAATTGCTGAGCAGGGGGGAATAAATCTCCGGCATTAGGGGTGGATGTACAGTGCTGTAGAGCAAAGAACCAATATAACAGTCTACATAACACCATTAGTCTGGGACCGAGGCATTTGATATAGAACGAGAGATGGCATGAGCCAACAGGTCTCTACTTTATTTTTTTTTTTTTCCTTGCGTTTAATACAGTGTTCTGGATGCCGCTTTCTATGCTCAATGTGTTTTATTGTTTTGCTCACCCTGAAAGAGGAACCGCTGGAGCTTTGATAAATGGATGGAAACGTTGGGCTGGCTGTCGCTGCGGCTTTCCTGTGCGGTCTGACCCAGCAGAGCCGGTCCTTGTGCAGGGGGGATGTGGGATGGGGTCCCTGGGTCTTCGCGGAGCAGGGTGGGAGGTGGCGGAGCAGGAGGGGGCACGTCGATTAGGGGATGAGTGGCAGGGCTACCCCAGATAAAATTGAGAGCATTAGCTCATCCCCAAAGGGAGCCCCAAAACGGAGCAAGAGGTGGGCAGCCAGGTCCAGAGGGAGGTTGGCAGAGTGTGGGGCAGAAACCCACGACTTGGGGGTTCGTGAACAAAAAGAGATACCTCTAGCTGCTGAGAGGGCAAGCAAAGAAAATTTGTTTGACAATCCACTGGGAATCAACACGTCTGTGTCCCCCGTCCTTGCTGCAGCAGCCGCGAGGGCAGCTTGCTCAGGCTGTGAGCGAGGGCTGGGGGTCTTCAGGGTTGGAGGGGACGGTAGATCTGCTGCCAAATGACACCCCCAGTTTGTGATGCCCTGCAGAAAGGGAAGCAGTAAGGGATCAATACTTTCTTTCTAAACTGGGGAGGCGTTGCAGTGCCCTGTGAGGCTGGATGCGGCCCGTGTCCTGGCCCTTCCCCTCCGCAGGACTGACTCCCCACCGCCTGACAGCTGAGCATCACTTTCCCTCCTGGCCTCTTCCTCCTCCTCCGCCCTCATCCCGAGCTCTGGCCACCATGGCATGGCACCCGGCAGGCGAGGCGAGCGCTGACCGGGATGGCGTGCGGAGCCTGTCCCGACGTCCCTGCTGGAGGGTTAATTCAGTTACTGATTTTGCAGATGAAAGGGAGCTGGAGGAGCGAGGCGGGGACACGGGTAGCAGAAAGCATCCACCGCAGCATCCGCTTTCCCGGAAGCGGTGCGGAGCCCTGATGGTCTTCCTTTGATGTTGGTGGCCAGGGCCGGATCCGTCCTGGTTCCCTCGGCTGAATCTCCTTGTTAGTGTCTTACTCCTCCAAAAGCTGCCTGATGGGCACTGCTGGAAGCCAAAAGGATGGCGAGCAGTCCTGGAGCATCCCTGGGCTCTCCTCCCCTCTCACCTGGCTTGGTGGTGGGGGTCTGGTCCGAGGTGTGTCCGGGCTCAGCCAGCGGTTTGGTGGCACCATAGCATGGAGCCAGCGGGAACGGGAAGGTTTGCAGCAGCAGTTGAACAAACTCTGTAAGAACGAGCTGGGGAAGGAGCTACTGACTGAGAGAGCAATTTTGGAAGACAAATGTAATCTGTGGATCTGAATAGCCACAAGTGAAATAGGAGGGAAGACAGAAGGAGCAAAAAGTCAGGGAATCTAAGCAGCGCCGGTTGCACTTCAAAGGGGAAGGGAGCTGGCTCATAGATTTACCGCCAGTTGCGGCTGTGCTGGCACAGAGCAGAGAGCCAGCATGGGAGAGAGCTGGGGATACAGAGGAAAGGGAATTTTAAAAGCAGAATTTCAGACGCCTGTTTCCCCCTGGGTGAAATTACACAGAGAAATATTCTGGCAAAATACGAAAGGGACTGAGATGAAAGCACAGCCCAGAATATACATTGCAAATGACATCTGTCCAGGAGGGACAGCGGAGCTCACTCCGAAACAGGGGTGTATGTGGTCTGGGGGTCCAAAGCCCAGACTTCCAGTGCTGGTTTGTCGGCTGGAGGTGCAGGGGGACGGGCTGGGCATCACCTACGTGCGGGTACCGCGGGAGAGCCGGTAACTGCCAGTTAGACCCCCAGGCTTCTCTCGGCGCTCCAATTGAGAGGTATCGATTAGAGCTGGGCAAACAGTGCAAAAATGATCTGGGGGATGCTCACGTGAATCTGCGGGTGCAGGAAGATTTGCTGGTGCTGGGAGCTAGAGCTACCTAGGAAATGACACCATGGTGGTGAAACGAACTCTCCTGGGAGTAGGTGCCCGGCACCCCGCTGCGAGGGGTGCAGCAATGCCCTGGGTGATGCTGCCCAGCTGAGATGGAAGCAGCAGAGCGGGGCAGCGCTGCTTTCCACACGCCGCAGGGCCGGGGACCGCCGCTGGCTTCTCTGCAGCGTGACCTGCCTGGGGGTGCGTGCCCAGGCGAGGGAGGGCTTTGTGCAGAAAAGCCAGGAGCGGGTGGGGAGTGGTAACAAAGGCACCCCAGCGGCTTGGGAAAGGTTGCCTTTGCTTGCGGCTGAAAGCGCTGGGCAATAATAATCAAGATTTATCACTCGGTAATCACCATAGCAACATCAAAACACAAGTGGGAGAGAGATGCTTTCCTGTGGAGCCGGGAGGGCGGCTGCCCGCCCAGGGGGCTTCCCGCACCTCCTCCCTGCGGTCGCTCAACCCAGACCAGGAGGAGGCAGAGGCTGAGCAGAGCCTGGCGGGAAGGAAAGCTGGGTTTAAATGGCAAAGGAAGGAGCTCTTCCAGCTGCCGTGGAGCCCTGTCTTGCTGCACAAATATCGGAGACAAAGGTGACTCTCCGCATGCCCGGGTCCACGCTGCTCAGTCCCGTCCCCATCGGAGGGTACTGGCAGCTCGGCTCGGCTGCCCCTTGGCCCCTGTCCCGCTCCTCGGGGCACCACTGTCCCTCGCCAGCTCCTTTCTGGATGCCAGCTGATGGCTGGGTGCAAACCGTGCGTGGAAAGAAGAAAATGCTGGATTTTCTGCACTGGCTGAAGCCACAGGTCATTGGCATTGGTGGCTCCGTGTGCTGCTCCGGAGGGACGCGGACTGCTCCCTGGCACTGGCACCTCCCCGCTGCCACTGGGCGGCTCTGCAACGAGGAGCACTCGCCTTGCTGGCACCAGCTCCAGCCACGTCTCCCCTACCAGAGCTGCTAAGCCTCGATAAATATGCTTTTAATAATCAAGCAGTGTTTGTTTAGCATAAACCAACTCCCCTACTAAATCGATGCGGAAGCAGAGCGCGACACGCGGTTCAGAGACATAACTCAGGGGCTGCCTAGTGCGGTCTCCGCAGGGCTGGGGAGGGCATCCGTCTCCGCTCCTCACCGCTGTCCTCCTCCAGAGCCCCAGGGCAGGGCTGGCCATGGCCCCAGCCGTTCCCTTTGGCTTTGGGTATGGTGTGGCTGCAGCGTGGGGCTGGGTCGCGCGAGAGGCTCCCTGGGGCTGTCCCAGGGGATGTGCTGGGAGTGGGATGCATGCCATGAACGCATCCCTGCTAGCGGGGAGGCAATGACCAAGCCCCTCAAAACCAGCCCGGGCTGTTGGGGACGCTGACCTGGGTGCAGACAGAAATCTCACGCCTCACGCAGGGCACAGAGCACCAGCTGGGCCAGCGGACCATCCCTTGGCAAATAGTCAGGGCTGTTTCTGTGTGCTTACCTTGCTGGGAAGTGTCTCACCGCACAGCCCCAGCCCCAGCGGGGGTGAGCTGGGGGGCCTCGGCCTCCCACAGGGCTGCCAGGCAAGAGTGGCTCTGCTCCGCGGAGCCTGATGGTTTCTGACAGTGCATTAATAGTGGCTATTAAGGCCCAAGTTTCCTCTCGCTTGTGTTGGTGTTTGTGTATTGATGTCAGCACACTGGTTCCTGATCTATGCTGGCATGGGGCAGAAAGCCAGCCCGGCCCTTCACGCATCTATATTCCGGTTTGGGCGGTGGGGGGGGGATGGATGCTCTTGCTGGAGGGAGTAGATCTGCTGTGGTGGGAGGAATTATAGCCTTGTATTTTGTCGGTGTATAGGGGAGAGTAGTTGAAGCCAGGCAGAGCTCTCCATCCATCTATCAAAGTGCTCATGGTTCAAGGTAGAGAGCGAGCATGAAAAGAGCAGGGAGGCGATCAGTCACCAGAGCTCTTTAAATAAGGAAGGAGATGGGGAAGGGGGGTAAAAAGACAGAGGGAGAATCGTTCTTGTGATTTACAGGGCTGGAGGGTGAGGGATGAAAGGAGACGACATCTGTGGGGTATGGCACACGCCTGGGGCACCGGCTGCTGCGGGGCTGCTGGCGCTGGGGCTCCACTTTCCAGCGGGAAAGTTTAAAACCAATGCCTCCGTAGGACGTGCCTGCTGAAAGGAGTCGCTGCAGCGTGAAGATGCAGGGGTTTGCCTCTGTCGTGGTGGGCCGGGATGGGATTTCACGGGTGCGTCTGCCAGGAGACGCTCGGGAGCGTGGGGGCCTGGCACCCGCTCCGGCCCCCGAAGGGCACCGGCTCACGGCTGGCCGGGACAGACCCCGAGCCCAGGGGCTGCCCCTGCTCCGGACGGAGCCACCCTGGGCTGGGCTCCCCCTCTGCAGAGAGCGCGGCAGGGAGGAGAGACCCTCTGCAGGAGCTGTTTCTGTTGCCCCATCTGGGGGCTTGTGCAGCGATGGGAATCGGGAGGTGCTTTTCGTGAGCGAAAGCTGAAAAAGCAGCTTCTGCCTTTGAAGGGGCGGACGGGGCGTCATCTTCCGGGAGGGGAGCTGTGGGCTGCCAGCTCCTCTGCTTGCTGCTCCGGTGCCAGGTTGCAGGGGCTGAAGCAGCCTGCGGAGTTAGGAAAAGCCTTTATTTTACATCTGATATCTTGTTCAGATCAATATGGATTCCTTGAGCAATTCGGGGGCTTGTAGTCTCCTGATTAGCTGTCCCTTTATCCCGCTAGATTTGTCTTACCTAGAGTAATTGTTGTTCCAGAGTACATCTATGGCTGCAACATGACCTTACCGGCAAGGGTACGCTCACACGGAGCTGGGAGCTGCTCCCCGAGAAATACGGCTCCCCGCGTCTGCCCCCCTCCCTGCCGACCCCTCCGCGTTAGCTCCCTATAAATTGCTTCTGAAAGCTCTTGTTGCCTTCCCAAGGTGGGACGGGGCAATCCAGAAGGCAAATATATAAATTTAAACCACTCAAAGGCCCCAGCGGTGGCCACGGGGAGGAGGAGGAGGGATGTTTACTGCAGCCACTTGCGTAACTCGGTGGCCTGCAGTCTCCCTCCAGGATCTCTCTTGCCCAACGTACTTCGGGAGTTTAGGTATATTGACCGGTGTGGCTCCTCAGTCTAGTCACATCCCCGGCATCTTCGGCGAGTTTGTGCGAGATGTTCTAGCCTGAGATTAGTCAAATTGGAAATAAATTGGTGGTTAAATAAAAGCCCTCTCCAGGTGCGACAGTGATGAATGAGGGAGGCAAAGGGGACGCGGGGAGGTTGCTCCTTTCTTGAGACGCCAGCAAAAATCTTGGCTTTCCCCTCGGCGGCGCTGCGTCGGGTGCTTGCTGCCTGCCCGGCACCGCCGTTTGCCGAAGCAGGAACGCAGCGTCTCGGGTCGCCGGCGGCTGCGCTCCACTGGGACTTCATCCCTCCCTGCTCCTGCCCTTCTGACAGGATCGCTTGTTTGCCCTAATTAGTGCATGGAAACAAATACGAGGCTGACAATAAAGGAGAGATTTGCTGGGTCAGGCTCGACACCAGTCCCTCAAATGCTGCCTGACACTGGCACAGGCTGTACCTGGGAAACAAACAGCTCTATTAAATTCAGTGCATGTGTGGACTGCTCCAGAGAGGCTGTCTCCATGGAGCACCTGCCTGCTCCTCCTCTTTGTCTTTACTCGAAAAATCAGAGCTGCAGGTTTTTTTTCTGTGGGGTGCCCAACTCCAACTCGCTGTCCTTCTGCAAAAATTGTCTGGAGATGCAGCTGGGCAGCTTTTCCCAGAATAAATTACGGGAAACCAGGGACAGGGACGAGGTGTACTCTTGAAAGCAGCTGGTGACTAAAGGTAGGAGACTGGGTGTTTTTCCCGACGCCTGGCAAATTATCTCCCCACTGACGTTGGGAAGGGCCAGTGCTGCTAAGTGGTTGAGACTGAATGTGGCAAATAGCTTTGGCCAAGGTGATGTGGAGGAAAAAATTATCAAAACGGCCAAACGCTTCAGCATTTCCAAAATAAACCTACTTGCCTTTCGGCTCTGACGCTGCCCCGGTGGGATCCTGCGGTCCCAACACCTGGGGAGCGAGGATGGACAAGGATGCTCAGGGGGTGGGGTGGTCTGGGGCTGCCAAGTGGTCACAGGGAAGCCGGCCGCGAGGTGGAGGGCAGGCACTGGTTATGCCCTGGCTTTGCCACGGCGGTGCGGTGCTGCCGAGCCCTTGCCAAACCATCCTGCGGGCGCATCTCTGCCGCGCTCCCCTGGGAGGGAGCTGCCGGGCTCCAGCGCCCGCATCCACGGAAGCACCCGGAAAAGTCAGTCTTGTTTATAGTTTCTTGCTCGCCTCCTGCTCCCCGTTGCGTGCAAATTGCCCAGTGACAGATGGCGAATATCGATTGTATTTCCGTGCTGCTCGAGGCCGCCTTCCGCTCGGCCAGGGGCGAGNCCCATCGCCTTCTCCGCGGCTCTGCGGAGCCAGCGGCCTCCGGGAGCGGCTGAGGTTTGTTTTGCTGGCTGAGGGAAGGCGGCGTGGTGGTGGCACCGGGAGAGCCCTCCTTGGTCTGCCTCTGGGAGACTTCCCTGTCCGTCTTGGGGCCACCAGGTTTGTGTTCCATACCTAGAGCGCCTGCAGCATCACTGGTGCCTGCGCTCGGTGTGATGGCAGGAGCCTGGGCAAGCCAGGGCTGCTCCCACTGCCATGCCGCCTGCCCAGCACAGGGCCGGTACCTGGCCAGAGCATCCTCATCCTCGCCTCCGCCCCCGCTGCCTGCGCCAAGTTCTCCCACGCTCGTCGCATCGCCTGTTTCCCAGCGCTCGCAGGCGCTCTGCAGCAGGCGCCCGTGTCGCCGATGCACGCACCCACGTGAGTGCTGCGAGGCCGGAGACCCAACGGAGGGGCACAGCTGGGGGCCAAGGAGCCTCTCGGAGCCTCACCCCAGGGGAGAAGGAAGGTCCCCGTCTTGCAGGGAGGCTGAAACTTCCCCCTTGTCACTCCAGCCATCCTCTGGCTTGTGGCAGAAAGAGAGCGGAAAGGGCAGAAACTGTAGTCCTTTCTGTAGCCTTTCTGTAGTCCGATTTTCTGGAAAAAAAAAAAAAAAAAAAAAAAAAAAAAAAAANTTCTGTCCTACATCTGCAATTATTTTATTATGCAGCGCTAATGAAAAATACACTTGAACATCTAAAAAAGGCCTATGGTAAAGAGTTACTTAATGGAATAAATCACTTTAAGCAATTATCCCCTTGATTTTTTTTCTTTCAAACACCAATTGGCTAAAGGTGCTTCAGTTGTGTGTTTAATAACTGCCGCGCGGGCATAGCGAGCGGCGCAGCTCCCCGTGCCGGCCGTGGTGCAGGCAGGGTGGCGGCTCTGCCGGCAGCAGAGGTGTTGCTCCAAATCAAGGCTGGGTTTGCCGGGAGCCGCGTGTGACACTGTGAGGCTGAGGATGGGCGGAAAATGCCTCCTCTTCTCCTCCTTCGGGCAATTCAAGACTTGTGATTGTTACAAGAGCTTGCGCGGTGTACGGGCGTGACGAGGATTCCCCTTACTCGGGGGAACTGGACAGGACAGACAGGCGAATGCCCAGCGAGCAAACCATGTGCTTTAGCATCTTTAGCAACGATGCCCAGATAAAATGAGGGGGATGCTGTGGCTCTGCTGCTGTCCCCCGGGGAAAGGCAAAGCCCAGAGAACGATGGCTTAAGCGACCAGGTGAGACACACGTCAAACTCGGTTTCCCGAGTCAGCCCTGAACGGAAGGGTGAGCAGGATTTGTATGGGAAAGCTCTGGAGCTCATTCAGCTGGTTTCCTGAGAGACAGCGAGTCGCTCTCGCCTCTGCCACAGCGCTGGCAAGCGACTTACTGACGGCAGCAGCCAGTCGGTGCTGAGCGGAGCTCGTGGCGCGGTGCCCTGGTCCCGCGCACCACTGCTCCAGGCGGAGAAGGGGCGCAGGATGCAGGACACGGTGTCCATCCCAGGCCCCCTCCGCGCGGTCGCGGTCCTTGCTGACAGCTTGTGCTGAAGCGTAAGCCAGCGGAGCCTCTTCCCACGGTGGCGCAGGCAGCTGATGCAAGCAAGGAAGGGAGGGAGAAAGGCAATAAATAAATAAGCTAAATAAATAGCTGGGCTCTTCAAGGGGGAAATCAGGGCTGCAAATTAGGCAAGGATTATCTTGTGATCCTGGGAACTGAGCTTCGTAAATATTAACAAGCTAACGCTCCCCGGGGCGAGGGAACAGCTCTGTAGAGGGTGCGGCCGGGCCGGGCATGGGATTTGTCCTGGACCGGCTGTTTCCACCCAGGCTTGGTGTAACTCACAGCGGGAGGTGGCCCCCATGCGAGAAGCCATCCCTCTGCGGGGTCTCAGCAGCCCCAGGAACGGCAAGCGGTGAGCACCTGGTCTCACCCGTACCACCTCCTCCTCCTCCTGCGTGGGTCCGAGCCCCAGCAGCCTCGTGGCGCCGGCCCTGCGGGGAGCGGGTGGGGGTGTTGAGCCTCGGTTTTGTGTTTGCACCAGATACGGTGCGAGGAAGGTGTGATAAAGAGTGGCTAATACATACATATTGGCTTTCTGGTCTGCTGAGTATTCCCCGGCCTTTCGCGCTCTCTGCTCCTGGCTCTCCTCTCCTGTAATGGACCTGTTTTCATATAGGAAAAGCAAACATTTTTCTGCACCTCTCTAAACGGCTCCTGCATGGCCTCGCTCCTGCTCAGCACACCTGTGTGCCTCGGCCAGCTGAGCCGTGGGGCAGCTCCGGAGCCGATATTTGTTCCCGTCGTCCCTGCCTACCCCGGGGCACAGCAGCAAGACAGCCGTGCCACGCTCATTTGCGGGACAACTAATAGGAACACTGGGATATATCCACCTCATCCCTCTCCAGGACCTTATGCTGTGCCTATCGACACGGTCTCCCTCGTGCGGTTACGCCTGGCCCCAGCCCTGCTGCAGGGATGGGGATCCCCGTGTCACCGGCATCCCCCCCCCGCCCCGTGTCACCGGCGTCCTCTCCCCGTCCCAGCTTGCTCATCAGCACAAACGTCAGCAAGGCAGCACTCAGCCCCGTCCCCTCGCCGATTCCACCCTTCTCTGGCTTATTTGTTAAATATCCTGTAACTATATAGAAATAAAAGGCCCCTACAGATTAGCGGGTAATTATACTTAATAGAAACAAAATGAATATTCCTGGTTAACCATTTGGGTTTGGGAGACAGATGGCGTATAACCCGAGTTTACCTCCTAACATCGCAGCAACGACAGCGCAGTAATTAACCAGTTGCTATCTGGATCGTAACCAAAGGAATTAATTGGTAAACCATCCCTGCGCGTATGCAAGCGGCTTTGCAGATAGGTTACGCGACCTCCTCCTTGAGGCGGGCTGTCTGGATGGTTTCGGGGCGGCTCTTTGGGTGCCTCGGCCGGCGGGTGCGACGCGTGGGCGTCGTCCGCCCTGCGCAGACCTGCCCTGCCGTTCCCCAGGGCCGTGGCCGCCTCGTGCTGGCCACAGTAGATATTTCTGGCATTACCCATTCTGGAAATGCACGCGCCCAGTCGATTGAACAAGGCGGCTGCTGATGGCAGCATGACAAGCAATATCCATAACTGCTTGTAATCTTCCGCAGACATTCAATTGCTCCCATCCAGCTCCATTGAAGATGAAGAGGCTCCTATTATCTTGAGATCCTTCTGCCACCGGTATCACAAACCGACGCTGACGCGCGGCCTGGGCGCGCTTAGGGCGACGCGCTTATTACAACATGTATTTTGTCATCTCTGGCAAGGTGGTGAAACTGGGGGAGAGAAATCGTTGTTGCGTGGGCGGGAGGTGGTGGGACTGAAGGGTCTCCTGTCCGAGGCAGGCTTTGAAGAAGAGTTGCCCCTCGGCCTTTGGGCCGGGGGTGGAAGCCCTCGGGGCCTCAGCAGCCTCTTCTTGGAGGCACCGGGACGAGATTCTTTGCTGCTGTTGGAAGCCCCTTTGAATGCGGCCGCTATGATGTGTTCAAATGATATTAATAAATACAACAGCAGCCACAGGGAGAACTTGGTATTTACTGTAAATTCAGCATCTAAACAGAGACATCATTTTGTCTTCTACAGTTTAAAACACAAAATTATGAATGGTGTTAACGGATTTCCCCCGGGGCCCCGAGATGCCTTTTTTATTTGAGGCTATTCCCAATTACCCACTGTGCCTCTCGAGCTGGCTCCTGGTTAAAGACACGCAGGACCGACTCATCTGAAACAACAAAGGCTGCCAAGACACATGCCGCATGGGCTCCCCTGGCCCCGTCCTCCCCTTCCCTTAACGAGACCCTTGCACCCCCGTGCCAGTGGGAATTCACCGGTGCCTGCAGCCCGGGCCCCTGCGCCGGGGCTCTCCTGTATATATAGATACACACATATAATTCATCACAGCGGCTGCGGAGCCCCTCTTCTCCGTTGAGGGGCTTGGCAAAGCGGCGCGCTCGCCGTCCCCTCTTCTTCTCTCGACTCGGGGCTGCCCCGGTCCCCGGGGGCCACCAGCTCCTGGCAGGGAAAACGGCTGGCTGCCGCTGGACCCGCGGCGAGGCGGGATGTGCGCGGGCAGGGAGCACTCGGCCTGCTGGAGGGTTGGATGGCATCGCTCTCACGTGCGCGGGCTTTTGCCTGTGCGCAGGAGGGGGGCAAATAATTGCATCACTTGCAATCACTTACCTCCTCCCCCCCACCCCCAATCTTTGTGAAAAATGAATTTAGCCAGGAATAATGAAATCACGTCGGGTAGCTGCTGCCATTTAGTCCCCACAGGCTGTGTGGCCCTGTGTTGGTCCATAAAGGGTGAATATAAGCCTGGGAATAAGCCTCGCTCGGTCTAAAGAGCTGACCCCGCAGCCACCCTCCACACAGGTCTGCCCTGTGCCTTGCCCCTGATTTGCTGCCCTCGTGGGTGTTGCTGCTGGAAAATGTGCTTTCTGTAGCCTTGACAAGAAAGGATGCAAAAGCAGCGTGGTTGCAGGAAAGAAAACATGTTAAAAGTGGGAGTGAGCAGATTGCGTGGCTGCTTGGCCGGGAACGCGGCTCCCCCCGCGCTGGGACGGGGAGCGGGTGCGAGCAGCTGGCTGGGGATTCCCCCGGACGCGCGCGCGCTAAGGGAGGAGGCTTCTGGTTTGAGGTTCTTCTCCATAATAGTTTGGAATTAGATGGTTTTGATGAAGGTAGATTTGTTTGTTTGTTTGTTTCAATTCACAAGGATTTTTTCATGTAAAAATATGAATCTCCTCACAGCGAAGAATGGGAAATATCAGAATAATTAAGTGTTTAAAATGAAAAGCTCGAGCTGCTGCCGTCCAGCGGACAAGAAAGCTGAAGCTCTCTTGAGTTAGCACTGAAGCTTTGGTGCTGGCTCCGGAGGTGCCTTCCCCTACTGCAGATGGGAATGGGGCTTGTCCCACCACGGGGTGGGACCTGTGAGCCCCCGTGGGCACCTCTCGCCAGGGCTGCCGCCGCCTCCGCTCGGAGCAGCCTGTTCCTGCGCCAGCTCTCCCTCCTGGGAGCCAGCGCCTCTCCCTTCCCGCTTGGTTTTGAACGGCCAGGGCTGAATTTGTTGGGGTTTCTGCCATTACCTGATTTCCTGGAAAATTAATTAGCGTCCCCGGAATGGAAAGCGACTACAGGCAGACAAAAGGCACGTCCCAGGGGAGCCATTGCAGCAGCAAGCAGAGCGATCGCTCTCGGACTGAACATGTCATTACTTGATTTTGGGTTGCCAGCGCATCCACCCCTTCAGAGGCGGGGATGCTCCCTGGCTCGGCCGCTGCGGGGCTGCTGGGAGCCCTCTGTCCTTGCCAGGGCAGAAGTCTGCCTCCTCTCTGCGGTTAATGCGTCCTTACGAAGCCCGTCGCCCTTCCCTCAGCTCCCAACGTTGGAGGTCAGCACCCGGCTAACGAGTCCAGCCCTTGCTCTTGCTTCTCTTGCTCTCTTTCCCCCCTTCCCTGCGCGCATCTGGGGGGACCCTATGGGTTTTGCTGGGGCGGGCACCCCTGCCCTGCTGCTGGCCCCCCCAGCCCAGCAGCTCTTGGGCTCGCCTACGGGCAAAGGGACGTTTAGTAATGAATTTAGATTTAATTTGCAAGTGAAAAAGATAGTTTTCTTTTGTAGCGTACGCTGCAGCCCAAATGTCTAAGCTTCTAGGGTTTAAGTCTAATTAACTGCATTTCACAGCTTATTTAAAGAAAAGAATGGAGGCATTAAAATTGTAAAATCTAATTTTTAAGTAAATCTTTCAGCACGAAATTAATGTCGCAGTCTCCCAGCCGCCTTGGCAATATATCTCTTGTCTTCAAATTTCAAAATGAGCTTTTGCAAACATGAAATTATTCATTAGACTGTCTGGTAAAAGGATAAATAAGTGTCTCTTCACATCCAAGATCTCCTGGTTTTCCATTTAGCAAGAGATTGGCTTATTCAGCCTGATGCCAAGCAGCCGATCGGATCCCTGAGGCAGGAGGTGAGGGGCGGGAGCGGATAGCCCTGCAGCCGGGCTGCCCGGCCGGGGTCCGCTGTGCCATCAGAAGGAGCGAATCCCCCCAGCATTTTGTCCCATGAATTTTGCCTGGTCTGTTAAATCTCGGCGTCACCATTGCGCAGCACTGCCGGTGCTGCGGGAGCCCCTGGGTGGGTGCCCTGCCCACCCCCCGGGGCCACCCATCCCCACCTGAACTCCTAGAGCCATCAAAGGCGGCTCATTTATGCCCTCATTAAAAAGGAATAGATTTCGTGGAACCAAAAAATATTATTTTAACGACTCCATTTTTATATCGCTTTTAAAAACCCTGGTGATTTGTCTTTTTCTTGATTAAAGTCACATAATTAATTGTAGGAGCGACACGTTTAATACTAATTACATAATTACTTTTGTGCACGACGTCTCCAAACCTGGCGGTTTGACCTTGAACGGGCTCTGACCGCCGTGCCGGGCGGATGGAAAGGTGGCTGCCCTCAAGCCTCGGGGGGATAGGCAGAGGAGACGTGAACTGGCTGTCGTTCACCCGGCGTTTCCCTCGGGGCTTCTGGCCAGGGAGCTGGAGCATCTCCCTCCCCACGTCTGCACGCCCGGCACACCCACAGATCGGGGACTTTTAGGGCAAAACCTCCGGAGACGCTGGCTCAGAGACCCAGGGCTGGAGCTCCCCGAGGGCCGCGAGCATCCCCCCTGCCGGGAGGGGATTTCTGCCTTGTTTCCCGACAAAAAAACTGTAACCCCAAATATTTAGAAGCAGTTCAAGGGTAAAACATAAACAAGCTGGGGATGTCTCTACTGGTGGGAAACAGGTTGTTCAACCCCAGCAGACCCCTTTGTGGGAGAGCTGAACACCTCAGTGTGAGAAATCAAGGCGCAGAGCTGCCGGAGCGGCGAGCGGAGGCACTGCCCGACCCGCTCCTGCCCCAGCAGACACGTCCTGCCCACGGTTTCCCTGCTCTGAAGCACGGCAGCTCCAGCCTCACCCCAGCGGAGGCGGATCAAAGCCTTCCCCGGTGCTCTCTGCACTCCTGGGCGAAGGCAGCATCTTCTCGGGTTTGTTTGGGCCCCTCCCCAACTTCTGTTCGTGATCAGGGATTTATTTCCTTTACAAAAGCCGGTAATTATTCTGTAAAGATCTCGTTTCATGCTTGCTGCGCCTCTTCCCCAGCTGGGTCAGATGCTAATCCTCGCCAGAGCCCCAGATGCTGGGGGATGGCTGGATTTGGTATTGGCGCTGGCTGATCTTCCCTCCCTGACCCGAAAAGAAAGGTGGGATGCTCCTGGCGAGTTTGCAGGGAGGGGAGGGTCTGCCAGCCGCAGCCGCCGGCATGGGCTGATGCAAAAAAGCACGTTAATTAACGGTGGGACGCTGAGCGCAGGAGAGGAGTAATTAACAGTTAGGGAGCATAGAGAAAAATGATGCTTCTTAGCGCACCCCACAGTCCCGGCCTGAAAGTGGGACGTGAAGAAGTGAGGTGTGTTTTGGCACCGCCGGAGTCGGTTGCCCAATAGCGCCGTGCCGGGAGGTGGCTCGGCAGGGTACGGGCAGGCTTTACTGGCATCCTGGAAGCAGGCAGCACTGACCGGGGGATGCTCTGGCGGGGATTTTAATAGGGAAACTTGCATCTAAACCTTTTGAAAAGCCCATTTAGCGTGCCTGATCATCACCTGGCAATTGATTAATTGTATTTGTTAGAGCAGGCATGAAGTGAGCGTCCCCCCGCTCCGTGCTGACAGCCTTGTCTCATGCCCTGTGCTGTGGGGACAGCCTGGAGCTGCCTCCCAGACACCGGGGGCATTCCAGGGAAATAATGACCCACACAGGGGCCAGCCTGAACCAAGATCCCCAGAAAATGACTGAGTGGGACTCTTCACTTTTATTTCAATTTTGCACGAATATCGCACAAACGAAAAAGGAAGAGCAGCTGAAATCTCGTTTCAAGCCGGGGAACTGCAGTAACGCGAGCAGCGGCGGCACTGAAGCCAACACACGTCTGCTAATATTGCCCTTCTGGGCGCTGCGAGCTTTCTAGAGGGACGGGTGCTGGCCGGCGTGGGGACCCGCAGGGCCCCAGAGGGGCATTTCCCTCCGACAACAGGGGATCTGGGCTGATCCTAGGAAGCAGAAGCTGATATTTTTTCTCAGCCGGGACGGGCCCATCTGATGTCTGCTGAGCAGCAGCGCTCACCTCCAGCCGAGCTCGTGTTCCGAGCGGGGCAAAATCCTGCCAGGGTGGAGAAGGGAGCAGGAGCAGGGCTTCGGATGACTCCTTGCAGTACTGCTGTTTCTTGTTATTTTTTTAAAAGTAATTCTGAATTACAATGCGTTTCTGCGGGCTCTACTGTATTCCCGAGAATCACACTCTGCGCTAAATCAGTCCGTGGCAATCAATGCTTTTCTAATGAATTCTGAATTCCTAATGTCAGGATGTTACATTGCCTGTTTATTTTCTCTCTGCCCTTGTCTTATTCCTCTGCATTATTCCTGTAAGCTGCATAAAATACATTAGATGTGTATATATATATTTTTTCCCTTTCTCCCCTCTGCAGACCTCATTGGAAAAGTTAATGGTGTGTTTCTGGAGTAATTAGAATGATTTAAATGGCCTCGTAACAAAGTTCTTCCACAGAAGCAGTCTCTTCTCACCCTCTGTGTCTGTCATATCTTGGCTAGAAGGAGCAGCGGAGGAAAAATGGGATAGGAAACGGAGGGGAACAGCCCCCAGTGAGGAGATCTGGGCGCGGGTGCGTGGGAATTAATTATTCATGGCCGGCAGTTTGCTGGTACATCTGGAAATCAATTAAAACAAGGGGATGGCTCTTGCAAGGGCGTACTGCAGTGACCCCTCCGTCCCTTCCTCCGGAGCTCTCAGCACGGCTCTCGGCAGGACTGGGCGCAGGCAGGGGAGGATGTGGCTCTCTCCGGAGCCATCCAGGGGGTCCACGGGCGGGAGGAGCCTCACCAGCGCCAGAATATTCAGGAATATTTGCAGGCTGGGATTTTTGGCCACAGGCAAGTGCTGGCTCTGCAAACAGCCGCGCCTTTTGAAGCCGTTGCTGCCTCCAGCTGTTTGCTGCTCCCCTTCTCCTGCGGCCGCCGAGTCCCCTGGGAGCAATCCCTGACCTGCCCCAGCCAAAGCGAGCCCAGGCTGCCCAAACCAGTGCGAGGAGGAGCCCATCCCCGAGGATGCTCCACAGCCCCTGCCCGCTCAACATCTGTATTTTGGCCCCAAGCGACGGGCTCGCCATGGCAACCACTCCTGCGGTCCAGCATCCCTGGTGCCGACTGAAGGAGCAGCCGTGGCCGCGTGTTTCGGGGAGCAACGCGAGCCCCGGCCCCGCTGCCGGCAGGCAGGGAGGGTGGCTGCAAGGGGAGGGATGTGCTGCCATGTGCTGCCGAGATGGGCTGGAGTCAGAGCCGTGTCCAGCCCCGTGTGCCGGTGCCGGCTGCGGTGGTGAAGTGCTGACTGAGTGCCTGGCCTTGAAGTTGTCATCTGTCCCCGGGGGAAACGACTTCCCACCGTGGCTTTGTTCAGGGAGCTGCGTACTTCCACAGGTGCCGGATGGCGATGTCAATCTTTCCCAGCTCAGCATCGCTTTATATGCAGATGCCCAGAGCGTGGCAGAGGCAACCCTGGGGGTTGCCGGTGCCCGACATGCGGCAGTGCTTGGTTTGGGGTGCTAGCTCGGTCCCCGCAGTGGGGGGGGCTGCAGCTGAGAGGCGCTGCCGTCCCAGGTCCCAGTCCTTCCCCTCACTCGGCTGACCTGCATGGCGACGCCGGGATGGAGTCTGGCTTCGGAGTCTCCTCTTGCGTTCCCAACAGTGCCTTAGAAATTAAGAATCAATCCGATTATTCAAGCCCATAAACAACATCATAAAAATAACATCAATTTGCACAGAAAGGCGCTGCATTAATGTGCTGAAATAATGATGCACTTTTACAACATAAATTTACAATCAATCTCGCTTTTAACACCGTGAAACAACAGTTGGAGGAGGATCAATCCTTTGCCTGAATTAGATGGCTTGAGTCGGAGATGCTTCGGGGGGTTATTTTTGGAAGCTTTTAACGACAGCTCTGGCAGGGCTTTTGCTAACAGATTCGCTGGGTCTGCGTGTGACAGGCAGGTCCCGGAGCACCCAGCACTCGCATTTTGGGCCACCCAGGAGGTCGTGGCAAGGGCTGTCTCGGCTCCACACACTTTGCTCTCCCTCGGAGCATCGGTGGGGGAGCGGCACGTGCTGTTGGAAGGGAAATAGGCAGACATATGTGGCTGCAGAAAGCAGGCTGGGCTGCTGGCTGGCAACCTGGCCGACGGCAGGTTCGCTCCTGGAGACTCGAGTCACCAACTTCGGGCATGGGAGGCGGGCGGCACTTCTCTGGGGCCGGGCAGGAGCGTGTCCGCCTCTCCCGGTCGCTCAGACCTGCCCCAGCCTGGGAACCATATGTCCCAGGAAAGGGCAGTTGCCCAGATAAAGCCTGATAACTGCAACTCCCCACGCTGGCCTTGCCAAGAAACACTCCTCTCATGCTTCCCACTTCCCTCTGCCTTGGAAAACTCACCGGGGTCCTGGCAGCAACCACTGCAGCTTGCTGCCCAGAGCTGCATCCCACCCATTTAATTTTTTGGAGTACTTTTCCAGTAAAGGCTCAGACCTTGTTGACTCCAGCATCCCCAGGCCCTGCTGCTACCGCTTTTTAGCTCACTGGCTTTCTATACTTATTATTTTTTCTTGTAAATGGGCACCAAAATGAAATCTATGCTTATGGAGAGATTGATTAGTTAACCAACTCAATTATAGCTTTAGCTGAGAGCTATATTAAGTAATGCAGCAAAATTATTGCTCTGTGCAGATCCATTTTGTTAAACAGCTGTTTGCCGGCCCAAGGAGGAGAAGATGGAGGTTAAAAATGCTTTTACAGTTCCGGAGACACACACATACAAAAGCCACGAGGCAGCCGATCCCGTGGGCGCCCCGAGTGCAGCCGGGACCAAGGCAGGCAAGGGGGACGGTGTAAGCGTGGGCTCCTCGGCTGAGCTGGGCTCCCTTCCCCAGGGTACGCCAGACTCCAGAAGGGAAGAAAAACTGGCCCCGACGCCAGGCTGCTGCCCTGCACCCTCGCCGGCCATGAGCCTCTTGCAACGCCCTTTTCCTCCCCATTTTCCTCGTGCCCACCCGGCTCTGCCACAGGCTCCCCGGCCGCTGGCACACAGCAAAGGGATGGCGGGCAGCGCTGCTACAATCAGCTCTGGAAGGGACGGAGCAGCAGAAGGGGCATCTTTTACATTTTGTTTCCTCGCTGCCATCATTAGCCGTGGTTTTCCGTGGCGGGTTTCCCTTCCTTCGCCTTGTCTTCCTCCGCTGCTTCCTCGTGCCCTCTCTTGGGGAGGCACGAGCGGGGAGCGTCTGAGACGCCCAGGGAAAATGACAGCAATAAAACCGAGAGCTGATGCGAGGGGTGATCTCTGCGGCACGCTCCCGGCACGCTGAGCCCTCCGCGACATGCCCGGTGCGCTGCCCACGGTCTGCCCGCCGCCGGGGCCGTGGTGGGCAGCTGTGGTGGGCGGCACAGCCGGCTTCCCCAGCCTGGCGCTCTGCTGCACGTGGGACGCTCGCTGCTGGGGTTTATAGCAGGCTCCAGTCAGCACTCAATAAATACTGAGTTGCGAGATATTTGCATACTCGGTGTCCTGGGTTTATAAATAGCAAAGATGGGCAACGCTCCCCGGCGTCACGCTCATGGATGAGTTGCAGCGGGCAGCGGCGGGAGGCCCCCGCAGCAGGGCTCCGGCAGCCCTTCCGAGGCCGTTAGGCGTTCAAGCCCTGCTTTCCGCCCTCCATCCGGCTACTGTTAAAACATTAACGGCTTCCAGGGAGCTCCGGCAGCTCCAGCGGGTTTCTCCGTATAATTAACTGAACTCACCTTCTTATCCTAAGTGTCTTTTAGGAATACAATTAGCTTCCACACTGCTTTTGTACTTTCTAAACCTTTTAATTTAGTCATACGAGGACAAGGGCGCTGTCGCTGGGAACAGGTACGTACAAATGCGAAAGGATCTGGGTCAGACTTGGTCGTAATTAAAATTGTATGCCCTGTGTTTAAGTGCTTTTCTGCACATTACGTCTGACTGTATGCGCGCCTGCAAATGCCATCTCAGGGCAAGGGGAAAGGGCCGCTTGTTCAGCTGCGCAGACCTTTCCGCACCCGGCTGGAGACATCTCCGTGCTTCTGTACCACAGGAGAGGCAGGAGCAGCCGCCTTCCAGAGAGCCCGAGTCGGCCCACAGGTCACTAACCAGCGAATGGTCACTGAACCAGAAATAGGGAAAAGTAGGTGGCGTTTCTAACACCCTCCAAGAGGCTCTGGAAAAGCATTGGGTTTTTGAGGAGGGGACTGTGCAAGGGTGATCTGGTCCCCTGGACCAGCAGAAGCCACACCGCACCCTCACGAGCCCCCCCTGTTTCTCAGTGCACGTGGAGAAAAGCCAGCTGGATGGGAAAGCCCTTAAACGTGGGTGTTCATCGCATCTAGGGACGATTCGGAGCATTTCCCAGAGCCTGCACCCTCCTCCGCATCATTAACGGCCCCCTCATACGTGGCACCATAGATGCATGTTTTCCCCTTTGAGCAGCTAATGTGCCACTAAAGAGCTCCCTGGGCAATGATCCTTACCCTCTGGAGGGAAAGGCAGAGAAGACAGAAGCCGTGCTGGTTTGGCTTGGGAGGGAGGGGGGATGCAGAGAAGCCGGCTGCTGGTCTGGCAATAAGTGCAGGAAAAGGGATCCAGCTATCTGCTCTCCAGGATACCTCCCAAGTGACGACTTGATTTCCAAAGTTCCTGCCCAAAGCTCTCACCCGTGTCTCGCACCGGCTTTGCTGCAGCGTGCGGGTCATGAGAGCAAGCCTGCCTTAACAAACCCCCGGGCATCTCTCTTGGCTCTGCAGGGCGGTGTGGGATGCTGTGAGAGAGGGGAGCAGGCGGGGGCTTTGCAGCTACCACCTCCCTGGGCGAGGCGCACACGTGTAAGCACACGTAAGGGTGGATAACACCCTAGGGAAAGATGTGGAAGGGGTCAGCCCATCTAAAGAGAGGGTGCTGGCGGTTTGCTATGGCACGAGTCCCTGTGCAGCCGTTATGGGTGCGTTCCTTCGGCAGGTAACTCAATAAAAGGGAGCCGCTTGTTACGGGTCTGCCCGCCCGCCCGGCCGGCCGAGCGGCCTCGTAAAAGTGCCCGACGGATCATTATGATCCAGCAGGCTCAGGTGAAATAATGAGTTTTCATTGCCGCACAATAAACTTTATGGAAGTTATAAAAAAATGAAGCTCTGCGCCGATGCAAGCTGGCACCTGAAAAAGTGCAGCAGGGGAGCGCGAGGCTCGGGGGCCGCTCCGGGGACCCAGCAAGCGAATAATGATGAGAAGGGCGGTAAATGGCACTGAGCAGCGTTTCCATCCCGGCTGGGGAGGTGCAGGTACGAGGTGGGAGGGCTCGGTGCGATCCGGGTTGGTGTGCGGGTACCGGGAGCGGAGGAGCTGCGCGCGTATGGAAAGAGAGAGTCTGTGAATTAAATAGCAAAACCACCACCCCATTACAGCTTCACATGAGGGTCTCTTGTTTTATTGACTGTGGCACAAATCAATCCATTTCCAGCCTGACATTTCTGGTCCTTCCTCCCTCTCAAAGCTTCTCTTTTACGGCAGCTCAGCTCCCCAAAGGGTTGGGGGTTTTTTCCACTGCCATTCAAAACCTCCAGAGGATTTATGTTTCCTCTGGATCTAAGCTCTCTGCCGGCCGGTGCGCGCTGCCTGGGGGCTGCCGGCCTCCCCAAAGCGGCTGGCAGAGGCTGGCACCGGGTGGCAGTGCCCCGCTGCCATCCCGGGGGGACGTTCGCACTCTGCAGGTGCCTCTTGCCAAGAGCCTCGGATAATTTCACATTTCATTTGCATTTTGCAGGTGACAAAGCCAAATTATAAATGTCACCTGTCCTGCTTTTACTGCCAGCCATTTCTGGTGTGTGGGGGCGGCGCGGATGATGGTGCAGTGGGGCGATGGGAGGGTGCTGCCGGAGGAGCAGCAGCCCCAGGGAGCAGGACAGCCGGGGACATGAGCGGTTGTGTCATCGCGGTGATGCCGAGCACGGCCCAGGAGCGGGGCTGGCATCCCCGGCAAGGTACCGGCTCCCCGCTGCCAGCTGCCCCGCAGCGCCTGCCTGCCTTTCCCTGCCTGGTGTCATCATGAGCTCTCCAGGACGTTCTCCGTTTCTCTCTCCATCGATGCGCGATACCCAGCATAGATGTCGGTAAGGGCCTTTAGGCTCTAATACTAATAATACTAACGGTAACTAAGTTTGACATATATCTTCATTGTCTGGAAACGAAGAAAAGCTGGTGCTTGCGGCTCGACATGGAAAACCAGTCTTTCGCGTGAAATTCTGCCTGGGCTCGGGAAAACCTGACTTCTTGTTCTCGCGGGACCTGGGGACGGTGGGAGGCTGCAGTGTGCTGCAGCACTAACCCGTGACCCACAGCATCCCTGGGGCTGGACGCGGGGTGAGATGCTGCAGGGCTGGCGGTTTGCACCATGGGCAGGCAGGGACAGCCGGTGCTCTCAGCCGTCCGAGAGAGATTGCCCCGCGGTACGGTACGGCATTGCAAAGTTCACTATTAAGTATTTAATTCGGACTTAACAACTCAATACGGCTGGTGCTGTCTGAGGGTCCGGGGCTCGGTCCCAGCCTGCCCAGATTAACAAAGTACCTGTCCGGCAAAGATCTGCTGATCCGGTCACCCGGAGCTGTGTTACACACCGCTCGATGCCTCGCCGGAGAGGCAGCATTACCTGGGAAGCATCGATTTCGGCATTAGCCGGCTTTTACATTCGAAAGCAGACAATGCAAGGACCTTCAATTATCTTCAAAGCAACTGAAGGGAAGGAAATTGGTCTTAGATGTGGTAAATAGACTCCACAAACTCTACTGAAGCATGCAAAGATGTACACAAGGGAATTACGGATTCTTACGTAACTGGTTGGAGTTTACTCAAAAATGCGATTGACGTTCTCCAGATTTCTCGGTAGGCTGTTTCGGTGTTAATCTGATTCAAGGGTTTGTTAGTCTGATTGGGATTATTGCTTTAAGAAGCAATCCCAATGTAGCATCTCCCAAGGGGCCTGCCTCTGCTCAGGAGTGGCTGGAAAGAGAGAGATTTCCACTCCAAATCGCTCTCCGAGTTATCGCCACTCAACTCTCCTTGGGGCCGACCGGGTACTTTATCCCATATGGGTCTGCACCGCTGCTCGTGCACGCGTCCTTGCTGGGGGACCCGAGGCTGCAGGTATCCTCCTCGCCGGGTGGCTCCCACAGCACTCTCGTTTCAGCGTTAGGACTAAAAACTCAAAATAACAACGGGACTTTGTTCAGCAGCAGCGCTCCTGCTTCCTTGAGCCTACTGCAAATGGTGTCAGTTGGGGCTGTGTTTTGTCTTTGGGGTTTTCTTTCTTTGGTTTTTTGGGGGTTTTTGGCTTTTTCTGATATCGTATTAATTGCCTGCATATGTTGGACCAGATTTTCCCAAGAGCATCCCAGCAGCAAGGGAATGTTTCTTAGGCTCCTGCCTTTCCCTGCAGATGCTGTGCACAGAAAAAGTTTGTTCCTAAATTCTCCGGAGACTGGTGGCCCCCGGGGCTCCCCGGCGCTGGGCGAGGCTCTCCTCCTGGGGCAGCGCTCCCCGCTCCCGTGGGAATCATCGCACCCGCAGCGGGAGCACCCCGTCCCCTCCTGCGGGATGCTGCATCCCCAAGCTCCCCAGCCCCTCGGTGGCTGCCTTCCCACGTGGGGCACGGCAGGGATCCCCTGCCATGGCTCTCCGTCTGCTTGGCAAAGGGGGAGGAGGCGAGGGGGCAAGCGTCTCTTGTCTGCATGAGAAAGGTCTGACCCGGTGCTAGAGGCGGGACAGGAGCCCAGGAGCACCCGATCCTTGCTGGACATCCTCATCATCTAATCTCGCACCACCGAGTGCTGCTCAACCGGCAGAGCAGCCCTGGGGGCAACTTCTGGCAATTCGACTGTGTGCAGCCCACTGCAGGTATCGGGATCCCGGCTGCGCCCGCATCATCTGCTCACAGTCATAACGTTGTGCAAAGAGCGTAAGAGTAGCATTTTTGCACACGCCGCCCTCTGCTTTTCCATGTGGGGTGACAGCATGCCTGGCTCCCTGCGTATGCCTTTTCCCCAGGCGTTGCTCCTTAATAGGTTCTTAATGCTGACGAAGAACGGGACCCTCCCTGCAAGCTGGTACCGCTCTCCCTCTGTGCAAGGGAGGGAACACCAGCAGGAAAATGACTCTGTTATTGTGCCAAGGCTTAAATAAGGAAATCCTGTTTAAAATGGGCTTCTTCAAGCCCTGGTGGTTTCCCCAGCCCCAAAGGTTGTATCGAGCAAATACACCAGATCTTTCCGACAAGGATTATTGACTAGGAGTCACACACCGTGTAAACAGGGGTGGCAGTTTTGATCTACAGCGCGTCCGTGTCAATACTCTAATTGATCCAAACGGAGGGAGTTTAAAGCCCAGAAGGAAATCAGGCTCGGCATGCAGGAGCAGCGCTGCTGGAGAGGGAGCCACCTCTGCATGGGCTGGCTCGGCAGCGGGTCCCTTTCCTGACGGCGAGGGGGGACACCCGCCGCAGGCTCCGAGGGGCGCAGGGAGATCCGGGGACCCTGCGCACTGCGGGCTGAGGCACGGCTTTCCAGCCCGGCGGGATTTTTCTGTGTCTGCAGGGCAGGCTAGGCTGGGCTTGCTCTCCCCATTGCTTAGCAACACTGCAGGGCCAGCAGCAGCCGGAGGGGGAAGAGGAAAACTGCAGGCGGCTAAATTCAGCTTTGACCGCGCTCTGTCTCAGCAGCCTTCGGAAACCTCTCCCTTGCCACCCTCCCTGTCTGCCGCGGGGTCCCGGTGCGGGGAGGTGATGGAGCAGGGCCGGGGGATGCTGCAGTGCGCTGTGGCAGCCTCAGGCGGTGTTTATTCTTGCATTTATTTTGATCTTTATGAAATGGGAGGTTTATTCCGCAGCTCGGGCTCTGCCGTGGCGTGTGGGTACCTCTAGAAGCAGGTTGGGACATCCCGAGTTGTCTGCTCGGTTAGGTGCAGAGTGCTCACCCTTGAAACGTCTCTCCCGGTTTGGGAGAGTCCCCACTCAGCTATATATGTATATATACTGTATGAGGCATATAGGATGGTTCAAAGGCCAGTGGAATAGTACCCTATGGAAACTCAGAGGGCCTGGGCTCTGGGCACGTGGCGCCTTCCGCCAGACCTACGAGAAAACCTCTGCCTGCCTGCGAGCAGCGGAGGGGTGCGATTTCAGGAGCTGAGCCTGGCCTATCAAGGAAACTTTCCTCGAAGCCCTTCATCTCATTTGTTATTTTATAGGAGCAGAATGAATCTCTGGGTGTGTGAGTCAGCCAGCGACGTTGCGATAGGCACCAATGGGATAAATACAACGACTTTGACAAGGGAAATTCAGCACTGTCGCTCTCAAAAGGAGGTCGGAGAGAAAGAGCTGTCTCAGCGTGCGGCGTGGCCAAAAGCCAGGGTGATTTGTGGTGGGGAGAGGGGAGGCAGACGGGTGCAGATTCACATTTCAGGCGGTATGAAATCACTCTTACATTTTGATGAAATACGGAGCTCCTCGGTAATGAAAAAACCAAAACACAACCTGCAGACACTTGGTCACGACACAGGAGATCTGAAAGCCTCGTTGAATGTTTTATCTCCTCCTTGTACCACTGTTGCTGTGCAATGAAACAGGGGAGAGCTCGAGCCATCAGTGCCCCCAGCGGCACCCCCGGCCCACCCATGGCACTGCAAGAGCAGCCCTGGGCAGTGGTGGGGATTGCACGGGGCTCCCGGAAGCTCCCTGCAGAATATTTTCTATTTTTACCGCCAAATAGTCCTGCCTCACTCTGTAATTACCCTTCTCTAGCTGCATTTTCCATTGTCTGGTAATTAAATCAAGCAGCACAAGTGCAGAAACACCTAGCGAGCTCCGCTCTGGCGTTACATCAACACCTCGGAGCTGCCAATCGCTCTGTTCTCATGCACAGCCTCAAACACCGCTTGTTGGGAACAGACTGGTTTCCAATCTCTCGGGGCCGCCAGGAGCCTCTGCCCGGGACGCGGGGCTTGGGGAGGAGGCGGAAGGGATGCTGACCCCGGGATCGGGGTGCTGGCTCTGCCCGGGGGTTCCCCCAGCATCGCTGGTATTAGTGGGGGCATCTGAGTGCGAAGCCAAAGGGCAGGACCGGGGCCTCGGTGCTGTGCCCCTCGCCTCAACCTGCGGCCCGCATGCCGGGTGGCCGGCAGGTCTTGGCATGCAGGCTGGCAGCTCTGAGAAGCCCGTGCCGCGAGCGGCCGGCCCTCTGGCCTGGGTCGCACTCTGTTTGCCTGGGACGTCCTCCAAATGGTGTCCAGTCAGAGGGAATTTTCAGCCTGAACGGTGATTTGGCTTCATCCTAGAGGTAGCAGAAGGTTTCCTGCGACACCAGGGGACTCCAGCAGTTCGGGCAGCAATTGCATCACCTGCCCTTTGGGATAGGTGGTGTCCGCAAGGCAGCCGGCTGTGCTCACGAGCGGGCAGGCGCCGGAGCCGGTGAGGAGGGTGGGAGGCTGGGAGAGCTGAGTTCCTGGCACGGACGGCCTGTGCACGGGATGCGTCCGGCACCGCCCCGCAGTCCCGGGGCAGGGATGCTGCACGGGGAGCATCCGCTCACGAGGCAGCAGCGCTGCGGGAGGTGGGTCGCTCCTCCCTCCACGGGAGCTATTTGTCTTGGGAGAAACAGAGGAATATTTTGTATCTTTGACAAAGCAGCACTTTACGGGCGCTTGACACTTTATTAACTAATCTCTGGTACTTGAGTAATTTATTAGGTTTAAGCTGGTGCCATCAAGTCTCTCAGCAGTGTCCGTGTGCGCCGGGAAATAAATTAAAGACTGTCCAGAGATACTTGGCTCATCGTTGTGATTGCTGGGCTAGTGTGATGGAGGGCTAAGGTTCTCTCCTCCTGCAAATTGGAAATTAGGAATTAATAAGACGACAGGACAGAGAGCCCCGCTAGCTGCGTCTGGCAGAGAGCTGCCGGGGGGGACGGGCTGCGCAGGCACAGCGCTGGAACAGCAGCACTTGGAGCGGGCACGCTGCTCGCCGGGTGCCCCGGCCGGGGGGCTCCGGGGGCTGCACGAAACCTAGTGCTGCGCCAGCATTTCCAACAAGTCAGTGGGATAACGTGGGTAATTACAGGCCTGTCAGGCTGACATCAATCCTGGACAATATAATGGAAGAGCTGATACGGGACCTCATTAATAAAAAATTAAAGGAGGTAATATAATAAATGCCAATCAACACGGGTGCATGGAAAATAGATCTTGTCAAACTAAGTTGATATCTTTTTGATTAGATTACAAGTTCGCTTGATAAAGGTAATAATGTTGATGTAGCGCTCTTCGGCTTTGGGAGGCGGCTGAGTTGGTGCTCCAGAGCTTTTGGATCGAGAAGCTAAAAAGCAGCAAGGGCAGCACGGCAGGCACTAGCGGGATTAAAAGCGGGCTGAGCGATAGGGCTCGCTCTGCAACCCGAAACATGGCCTCTTCGTGGGTGGAGTGCCTCTGCCAGCATCCCCCTTCCCAGGTTAGAAGGCAGGTGCCGGGAGGGTAACGAAACAGCGGAGCCGCTCTCCACGGACAGCGGCTGCGTCCTCCCCACAGGGTCTTGTCGGCTCACGGCTGGACATCTCCCTGCCAGATCTGCTGCTGATCATCCCGACTCGGCCGGGGGAGGCTCAGAGCCGCCCGGTACCGGGGGCCACGGCACAGGGTCCCCACGGCCCCNTGCCACCGGGGACCCAGCCTGCCTCGGCGTAGGGCTCGCCGGCCGTTTTGGGGGGCCCGGGCACCCCCGGGGCCGCCTGGCTGGGGCAGCTTACAGCTCTTTGGAGAGCAGCGGCAGCGACAAGATGGTGAGCTGCCCCATCGCCGGTTTCCATGGCAATGCAAAATGACTCGCTTTGGGGAGGAGGGAGCAGCCCTGGCGCGGGAGCCTTTCTCCTTCTGCGTGCGCTGGCGGTGGGCGCGGGCTGAGGGTGGTTTTCTCGTCCGCGAGCCATGGGTGACGCGAGCGCAGGGGCAGACCCGCAGGGTAATTAGAACGCGTACCATTTAACGAATGACAACAATTGAAAGCTGCGCCTGGTTTTTTTCCCCTCCCCAAATTGTCCGACTCACGAAAGGAAGTAGAAAGGGTAGGGAAGGAGACTGAGGGCAAAACCTGATTACGTTTATTAAGCCAATACAAAAACTCGGCACTGTAATAATAATTAAATTAATTATAAAAGCAGTTTGCTTCCGAAAATGTGATTTGACAGCTTACGAGCTATTGCACTGATCTGACAGCCTCGGCTTAAAACAAGCAGGATGCAAACCCCCACCCTGACCTCTCCAACGGTGCAAGCAGCCGCCGCGGGTCTCGCAGCTCGGCATGCCGCACGCTGCCCAGGCTCGCTGGGACTTGGTCTCGCAGCATCTCGAGCTACTGGCACAGTCCCATCACCCTGGCTTTTCATGCCTCTGTGCGTGCGGGAACCCTCCGCATCTCCCCGCTTGCAGTGCAGGCACCCTATCCAGAAGGAAATGAAAAGAAGAGAAACATTTGGAAGAGACAACTGGGGATAGACCCCCTGAGGGACGTCCCCTGGCCCCCCGGGTCCCCGATGCCCTGCCCACCCTCCCCAGGGAGCCAGCACCCCTGTGCAGGGCTCACGCCGGGGCCCAGCCGGCTGCGGCGGGGCCACGATGTTGGCCGGGTTCACGCAAGCTTTCCCATGGCAGCCCAGCCGCAATGCACGCACGTCCTCTCCCTTCCAGCGCTGCCTGAGGCGCGGTGGCAGTCGGTAACGTGCAATACCAGACCTGCGCAGAGAGGCTCCCCGTTGTGGCCAGATTAGTGTGGCTCCTGCTGGCCTCGCTCACAAGCCAGGGAATCACGAGCCGTGGGCGATGGGCTTGCCCACACCAGAGGCTGGGCGGCCACAGACCGGCACAACCGGCAACCTGTGGCTGCATACGGCTCCGGTCTGCGGTGCTTAAAAGTTTGGCAGGCTGTGCCTGAAGCCCGAGCACCCTGAGTGCCGCGCCTAGTCCCGCTCCCTCGTGCTTCTGTGACGCGCTGAGAGACACGGTGCTGATGAGGCTGAGCAAAGCTCTCCACGTACAAGCTCCCACCTCTGGGCCTTTGCTACGGGGTGTTTGCCCAATTTGTCACACACGGCACGATGCGTTTTGGGCACAGAAATGGAGCTCCATCCTGCCTTTCCCATCTTTGCCTTCCCCTTAAAGGCGGTTGAGCTTTTGTTGCTTTGGAGTGTTTGGGTTTTTTTGGGTGAGATGTGCAGAGGAAAGAAAGTGAAAAGCCGACTTTTCTGTTTTCCATTTAATAGAGGAGAAGTTGCAGGAGAAGCTAGAATGATGTTTCTAATATCCGGCTTGGTTCACACCTCGGGGAGAATACTTAGCGATTTGTGATGAGCTGCGGTTCCCCAGCCGGGCACAGGCGCCTGCGCTGCTCTGTGCTGCATGTGTGCTCCCTTGCACCGCAACCCTCGCCGGCAGATGCCGTTTTAGCTGAGTGGAGCTGGTCTGATCCTCTTGTTCTCCCAGTCCAGCCCCTCTCCTCGGCTGGGAGCTCGCCAGGGTGGCTTTCCCCAGCTCCGAGCCCGTGGCAGGGAGCCGGTCTCCTCTGCACGGCGTTGCGGTGCGGGATGCTCCTCACCCGGCCCTGGAAGGAGACATCGCAGGGCTGCAAGGCAAACGCAAAAGGGGTAGCTCGAATACCTTATTTGCGTAAAATAACGTTTGGGATGGCTGCACGCTTATAACCTGTCTAATGCCAGGCACAGGATGGTTTATGACTTGTTGAAAGTAAAAAATAATCTGCTGAAAGATGAGAAAAGAGCTGGCTTAAAAGTGACAAGTTTTTGGCCCGAACTGCTGGATCTGGAAAGCTGTTCAAAGGAAGCAGATTGCTTTCAGCCAGAAACAGTTTGATTGAAAACCTTGTTTTCCGTAGGAGACAAAAAGTTTTGACAAAATGTTTTTATAGTAACCTCCCTTCTGTCTTGCTCCCGGCACTGGAAGTCGCCTCGTCTGCTGTCGCCAGAGCGATTCCCTTAGCACTCCTCAACGGCCCTCGCGCCGCCTGCTGCCGACGATTTAATTTTGAGGATGTTTTTGCAGCCGGGCCAAGGGGTGAGGATGGGGCAGCACCAGCGGGACGCTGGAGGCTGAGGGAGAAGCTGCCCCCCGTGCAGGTTTCTCCTCTCCCAGTGTCCCCCAGTCTGGTTTCCCCTTACATTGCGGAGGGAGGCGGGGAGATGGGAGCTGAGGTCTGTGATCGTTACCTGCAGCATTGTTCCCAAATTGCCTCCAGCTGCTGTGCGGAGCGACTGGGTCCACGTTCTCGCAGCCTGCTGGGTCATATTTTGCAACTTTGACTTCTTTTGTTAATGATGGAAGCTGCTTCTGCCATGCAAAGTAGGTCAGAACCTGAGCGCAGAGCTTTTCAAACGCCCCAGCTTGGGAAGCGGGGAAGTGCCGCGCTCTCCTCTCCCATCCCGCTCCTTTCTCCAAAGGCACGCTGACATCCAACCACTTTAAACCACTGGGTTTGAGCAGCAAATTATAAGTTAAATTATAAATAATGCCCAGCTCTCCCAGGGCTCTGTCTATTACGCCAGACTTGGAGCCATTCCCCCAGCCTGTCTCTGCATTCAGGCCAATGCAGTCATTATGTCTATGGGGTGCCTGGCTGCATTGATCGGCCTGAAAAATGCATGATCATGCTCCCTCGCCGAGAGCGTCGGAAGCTCAGGCTTCAAGCATCCTGCCACAGCCCCGAGCAACGGCTGCGGAGCCGTGCTCTGCCTGCATGGGCGACGCAGTGAGGCGGGGAGAGCAAGGCTGCCTGATGCTGCCCTGCAGCAGCCGTGCTGCGCTTGCGCTATACTGTGCTTGCTGTAGTTGGTAGCAGTTTCTTACTGCAATTTCATCCAGAAAAATCCAACTGTCCCATGACGCCCTGGCACTGCAGGGGACATCCAGCCCACCCAGGGTGCCGAGGAGTGCAGTTTGCCAGCCCGGTGCCACGGCCCCGAGGGCGGGGCAGAGGGATGCTGCTCTGCCCGGGTACCGGGACGTGATGCCGCTGTGGCATTGCCATTGCCATTCAGCTAACAGGCTGCCGCGAGGCAGGGACTGTGAATCTCAGCAGCCGATCTGGGGGTCTCCGCCGCTTGACCACGATGGGTGTCGAGCAGGAGGGCAGGAGGCTGCTGGCCCCGGCTCTTGGACCGGCTGGTGTGAGAGGGACTGGGGGACAGGGCAGCCGGTGTGCTGTGCTTACTGGAAACACAAGTGGAGCTCTACCGATAGGAAAAGATCAGGGGCACGCTGCAGAGAGAGGATTTTTTAACACAGCGGTAGCGTGGCTGCACTGCCTCCCGTGCAGGTCTCGGGAAAGATGTGAGAGTTTTCTAGCGCCATTTCCTAAGTTCAGGCGGAGAGGAAAGTGCTGGCTAAGCTGCTCCTCTGGCTCACCCCGTGCTTCACCCATCGGGTTTCCATGTAGGTATAATGGATGGAGAAGAGTGGGTTTGAAGGTCTCGGGGGCAGAGAAGACAGCATGTGAGCCATCAGTCAGGTACAAAAGCAAAGTAGTAACATTTCAGTGCAGTAATTTTTAATAATTTATGATTTTCATTTGGTTCCCAGAGTGTTATTACCTCACTTAATATCATTTACAAATTACACATGATCCCATCAATTGTAGTAAAGTGAGGAAGTGTCTGGGAGATGCTCAAAAATCAAACGGTATAGAGCAAATGAGAATTTATGAACCTGAACAGGCTGCAGCGGTGGCGGGGGCAGCGATGCAGTGCCCGGGACGCTGCTCGCCCCGGCGCTGCCGGCTCAGTGCCTGCACCCGCACATCCCTGGGCTGGCATGAAGACGTGGTGGGTGCAGAGGGTGGGAGAAGGGAAAAGGGACGAGCTGTGGTACCCGCCCGCACTCGTGCGATCCATCAGACGGGGTTCGTTTGGGTTTGGGTTTCACACGCGTCAGCAAAGACAGAGGTGAGGAGGCAGGAGAGCAGCCGTGCTACTGTGCTCCAGGGCTCCGGCGGCTCGCTGGGGAGAGGACAGGGAAAAGGGGTCTACGGAGCCACGCAACCTTTGCTCCGCTGCCGTACCACCTGCCCCAGGGGTGCCGACAGCTATTTACCCATCACCATAGGCAAGGCTGTCCCGCCATCGCCTTACCCCCACCCTCCCTTGCTGTCTGCACATACAGCTCGGGCTAGGTTTGGCTAATTAGCCTGAAAGCAGGGCCTCCCCACTTCCTCTCCCCCAGGTCCAGCCTAATGAACGTGCGGTGACGGGTGGTGGCACCGCGGAGAAGGCGCTTTGTGGAACAGGTCCACAGCTGTGTGTTTTCTCACCACTCTTGTAGCTGCCTCCCATGCCCGCCTCTCTCAGCCTGCCCCTCCGGGGAGGAGAAGCACAGGCAATGTGTGAGCCCTCTCCTCTTCCAGACAGCTTTCCCCAGGGGATGTCCCCATGCCCTGAAAACCAGCAGCGCAGTGTTTGCTCAGTGATGCTGGCAAGCCCCGGCGCGACTGCAGAGGTCGGCTGTGCCCCAGGAACCGGGCGGCTCCCGGCAGAGGTGGCACGGCGCCGGCGCCGTCCTCTGCAAGCCCACCCGAACCACGCTGTTGAGCGGATGCTGACAGCGAGCAGATGAAGGTGCAGCCCCTCTCTCCCTCTGTTTGCACAGACGGTGCACAAATAGGCTGCAAAAATGGGATGAGGCCGGGGTGGGGAGGGCTGGGGGCTCTCACGGGGGAGCTGCTGCGGCTGCTGCAGTTCCCCTGACCTGTTGCTTCGGCGCTGACTGCGCTGCATCGCTGACGCTTCCCGACGGGGCTGCATCGCCCTGCAGCAAGCAAGAACCAACACTGCTCGGCTGCAGAGGCTCTCCTCTGCCCGGGCAGGGCTGAGCCCCTCCCACCCACGCTGTTTGGTTTTTTATTGTTTTCTCCTGTGATTCCTGCAAGAAAGGAAGGCAGAAAGCAAGCCCTCTTCCCGCTCTCCTCATTAGCGCTGCATCCCAGGCGAGCTCGGGAAAGCGCCATTTCCTTTGTGCCACCGGTGGCACAGAAATCTTCTCCATGGCAACACAGCCGGCTGCGGGCAGGGATGCGGCCCGCCAGGATGCTCTGCCAGAGGGGGACCGGGCGCCCGGCGGCGGGCAGCACCGGCAAGAGAGGCTTCGGCGGGAGCGCCTCGGGGTCCGGAGGAAGGGAGGGGGCTGCACAGCTACAGCAGCTCGTGGCACAGCCAGCTCGCCGTGTCCTCTGCCGGGATGCAGGTCGGGCTCGGGCGCCTTGCCTTGGTCTAAAGAAGGGGTTCAGGGTGAGCATCCAAGGCCCTGTCGGCGGAGGGGATGCGTGGGGACAGCTGACCCAGGGGCCCACGCTGTCCTCTGCTCTCCCCCCCAACTCCAGCCGTGTTTCAGATGGAGGAAACCTGTTGCGGTTTCCTCCTGGAGCCTGCTGGGGAAGGGGTGAAAACGATCCTCTGCACGGCTTCCTCCGGCATTCCTTAATTATCCTTCTCACCGGGTTCAGAGACAAGCAAGCCTCTGCAGAGAAAACGGTCCTTTGTTATCTAATAACTCACAGAGAGCGGTGATTTGCATACAGCAAAGGGAAGGGGAAAAAAAGCCGAGGAAAATGCCTGCCTCTGAACATCACAGAGGCATTTGATGGCAGTTGCCGGCCCTGGCCGGTCTCCCTGCCTGGAGTTCTCCCCAGTATCTGGGACGAGTGGGACTCGCAGTTCTCTCTCCTTAAAGGCACTGCACTTGGCAGAGCCTTTCAACTAAATTGAATGTCTCTGTCCTGCAAAAATATGCTTACGTTCCGCCTTTCATGCCAGCGCACCTGGACGCGCTGGTGATTGCGCTACTGAAGAGCAAAGCCAGATGAAAAAGCTTCTGAAATGTCAGTGGAAATGGAAGTGGTCAGGAGCTGGCATGCCTCTTCAGCGGAGGTTTTCATCCCCGGCTGAGAGGGGGAGCTGAACTACCAGGACTCGTTGCTAAACACCTTTGGATTTGCAAAGCTCTCGGTCTCTGCCGGGGGCTTGGCGCGGTGCTGCCGGTGCTGCCGCCGGCCCCTGCGGGCAGGGCTCCCCAGCCGGGCTGCCTGCGGTGGGGGACTGCAGGCAGCGGCGGTCCCCAAAGCGTTGGGGCTGTGACCGGGCTCCGGGGACAGGGACCGTCTGATCTGCAAACATTACTTTTAAGTGAAAAGACAGTAGCAGCTGCTTAAATGCATTGACTTGTTGAAAAACATATAGATTTGGGTTCCAATGCCATAGAGCGCTATCACTTAGGCGTCTCAGCCCATCTGCGTAAAGTAACTATTGATTTTGGTTGATATGCATTGATTCCAAGAAAACTGCCCTGCTTTGAAAATGAACTTCCAGTAGTTTCAAGGGAAAATGCAATGTGCGGTCTCTCTTGCAGGGCTGCCTTGTTTTGTTAAACGCGGCTCGTGCGTTTGAAATGCAGAAGCAAAGCCAAACAAATAGCTCAGAGGGAATTAAAATGCATCGATTCTCAGGGTGGGAATAATGGCCTCCGTTAAAAGCTTTTGGAGACGTTAACATACATGGCTTTGAATAAAGATCTCCCTCTGGCCCACTCCTGCACCTGCTCCCGTGGCAATTACTGGGATGGGGAGGTGGGGAGCAGCACGCGATGGCGTACCGGCCTCACGGACGCGGTGGCTTCACCGTTGTCCCTGCCTGGCCAGGACAGCGCTGCCCCTCGTGCTTCGCTCCCGGGCGGGGGCCGCTCTCCGCCTCTCCTTAGCACCCTTAGCACGGGACGCTGCTTATCAAGGGCTTTCGCTAGGAGCCCCTGCCAGGGCTGGTGCGGGGCGCTCGGCCAGGCACGGCTTTTCCCCGGGGTGGCGCAGGGCTGCCCGCGGGGTGGGAGGCAGGCTG
>WAAD01015226.1:221954-245408 GCA_013389945.1 Fregata magnificens
CAGGCTGCCGCTGCCCGCCCCAGCGCTGGTGCCAGGCCTGCCGCGAGCCCGCCAGCGCTCCCACGCTCTGCGGGAGGCTGGGCTGTGCCGGCTGTCCCTCGCTGTCTGCCCGTCTGTCCTGCCCGAGGTGTCTCCTCCCTTGCAGTCATTTTAATTGGCAGGGAACGGCGAGTAATTCGGCCGCGGGTCCCGGCCAGCCTGACCTAGCAGACCCTCACCGTTTAGACCAACAGGCAGAGGGTCCATCTGGGAGAGCAAGTCCTAGTCCCTCCAGCAAGTCCTTGCTGTTAATTAAAGGTATTAATTGGCATGCAGCCTGCTTATTTAAAGAGACGGTGGCCTCTGTGGTGCCTGGCGGTAATTAGAGCCACGCGGAGCTGTTCTCAAACGCGGGCACAGGCGGGGAGAGGGGAGCGGAGCGTCACATTCATGCAAGGAACTTCTGTCCCCATCCCCCGGGGAGGACGGGTGCTGGTGCTGTGAGCCACGCAAAGAGGCAGGGACACTGCGGTGACCACACAGCGGGGGCTGGATCCGGCCCTGCCGTCCCCGCGATCTCGTCCTGGCTCCTCTCTGCGCCAAGCCGGTGCTGAAAGCACCCACGGTGCGTGCGGGCGGCAAGTGAGACCTGATGCAAGCAGGAGAATTTTATTGTCAGGCAACACGTTTTTGTTGAAACAGATGATTTCTCGTAGGCTCCCTACCTTTCACTGTTTAATTTGCATCATAAGCTGCGGGAGGGATGTGTGTGGTGCGGTATTTCGTGGTAATGCCCTGGCAGCCTGGCTGCGGCTCCTGCAGCCCGGGATGGGGATGCTGGCGCTGGCCCCGGCAGTCATGCCCCAGCAAAGGGAACCGGCAGTGGGATGGCACTGGCCGCCGCAGCCCAGAGCTTTTCAGGCGGTCCGCCCTAACTTCGTTAAAGTCTTTGCAGTTCAATTTCCGAACATAGTCTGGGAGCGACATGAAAATTAGATCTAACAATGAGTGATTACAACTTCCAAGTTAAGTCTGGTTGGTTGACTAATCAATTTGGTTAAGTGAAAATCCATAGCAAATGAGTCAGCCGCAGTACAACATTTCTCCATCCAATTTAAATTAAAATCACCAACCATAATAATTTCACAATTACTCTGTAAGGATGCACCAGGGACTTGCCCCTTGTGAAGGAAAATGTCAAGGACTGCACAAGAGGCCCCAGGAGCAGGAGCAGCCTCCGGCATGACCGGCCGCTCCGGCGGGACGCTCGAGCAGGCGGGGAGGTGGTGCTGGTCCCCAGGTCCCCAGCACATCTGGGCTCTTTTTGGAGCCAAAGGCCTCCGAGGAGCCGCACGGACCCCGCGCTGCGGTGCACCTCTCACCCCAGCACCAACCGTCCCGGGCAGCCTTGCAGCTGCCTGTCCCCTGCCCACAGCCCCGCAGGGTGCATCCAGCCCGGCAAGGGCTCAGCCGGTGTTTATAAAGCAGCCGCAAAGGAGTAGGAGAGGGGAGCCCGGTCTTGTAGATCAATTTGTAATTTTTCTTTTTTGCTGTGGCAGGAATGTGAGGGATGCGAACATTAAATCCCGGGGAAAGTCGCCTCTGCAGCAGTCTTTAGTGGTCTGAATTATTAATGTGTGTACAGTTGTGCTACACACTGAACTGTACCAAAAAAAAAAAAAAAATAAAGTCACTGCGGTCTGCGCAGTGTTGGTTTGGGCTCGGGGTCTCCTCGGGACGGGGGTCTCATCCCGCTTGCAGGCGGGCGGCGAAGCGGGGGGCACCGGCAGTTCCTCCTCCTGTTTTTGGCTGTGTCTTCGGCTGCCTGCGTTGTATACTGGAGGTAGTTAACGATCCATCCGCACAGCGAGCGGAGGGCAAGAGAGCTCCAGCAGATGAATAATTTAACATTTGTGCAGAACTTTGTACCTGTGCAGAACAGACCGGTGCGCACTTCCTTGCGAGCTGCCGCGGCTCCACGCGCCTTGGGCGGGGGCTCCCGGCGCTGCAGAGCTGCAGGCTGGGGCAAGGGCGGCTTTTCAGGGATTTACGTGCACAGCTGAGTATCAATCTGTCTCTGCGAGGTGGCTGCGGTGCCAGGCAGCGGCACGGACCATGGTTTTGCCAGAGATGCTGGTGCACGCACGCTCCGCCAGCCCCGGGTGGGAGCTGGCCCTGGAAGCCGGGGGCTGCTGCTCTCCTCCGCCCAGCTGCTCCCCTGCCACAAAGCCGCTCGATTGCCACCCTGCTTGCTTGAAGGGGACACCAAATCTCATGGTGAATAGCCTGGCCGGGGTGAGCGCTGGGACGGCACTGCCAGGGATGCTCGCAGGCGAGGCGGCGCGGTCACCTCGCTTCCCCGGGGACTTGGGCCAAACTTTGTAAGAACTGTCCTGATAAATAATAGAGCAGCTTTCTCTCCTGGCAGCTATGAAAGAGCTCCTGCCTGGTGCGAGGGAAGCCTTTGGATGCGTTTTGATATAAAAGGGTCAGGCGCCGGTGAGTGAAAGCCAAGAGACATTCATTTCATGCTGCAAATGCATAGGTCCCTTGCGGGCGCTGGCTGAAGAGCAGCAATTGCTCATGAGTTTCGGAGCAGACGTCTCTTCGATTCACCTTTCCCGGTCTGGGGAACGGAGGGGGGGGGTTCGTGCCAGGGCTGCATGAGAAATGCTTGCTGCCCGTTGCTAGAGGAATCATAGCGTTTCCTCTTGGAAAGCTAAAGGGAGAAAAGACGATCAGACGTGGCTCGCGTAACAGATGGATTTATGGATTATTTGGAGCCTCTTGTACTAATTTTGCAAATGCTGTATGTCTACAGGCTCTTAATAGTTGCATTCCCAGCTAAATGGATAAAGAATATGTCCCGTGGGGACTGGAGGCTTTGGGGAATAACTTATGCAAATCCTCCAGTCTGAGAGCAGGTGGTGAGGAGTTTTCAGCAGTTTCCCTCTCGGGATGGTGCAGACCTGCTTGGTGTGGTCCAGAGAGCCCAAAAGGACAAAAACCTGCGGCCGGCTTGGCTCTGGGTGGGTGTGCCGAGGAATTGGGGGGTACCAGAGGATAAAGAACGATGTGCTTCACGAGAGCTGCCGCTCCTGACCCATCCTTGTCGCTAGGAGAGCTGGAGCCAGGGGACCACCGTGCCCTGCAGCCCACGGCTGCCTTGGGACGAGGGATGCTCATTTAAACAACGTCCCCGCGATGGGAGCGAGGGATGGAGAGCTTGTGGGCACACATGTCGCAGTGCCGGCAGCCGGTGTTGGAGGGGCTGTCCATGCTGCCTGCCGCTTCCCTCCTCCAGACGAGCATCCCGCCCGCCCCCTGGCTCAAGATGTCTTTTGAATGTTAAGGCTGTGTTTTTATTACCGCTTTAGCTCTAACTAAGAGGGAGAGCTCAGGGAGAGCCGCAGCCCAGCTGGAGAGCAGGAGCTGAGGTGTTGAAGGAAGCGTTATGAATGCAAGGTGTAGGGAAGAGAAATTATTAAACTCACAGATAGCAACAGAGCTTCCTTTGTGAGTGGTGGAGATGGGAAATTATGCTGAAGCAATGCATTGCAAATCACCCACTGAAAGGCAGAGAAGGCCCTTTTATCCTCGGGGCCCTGAAGTTTTTCCGGTATCTTTGTATGCAGAGGCATTCCTTCAGGGGAGAAAGAGAAGCCAGCAATTTTGTGCCTGATTGGCAGGCTGTCCAGTGCCAATAAAGATATTTGTTTTTTCAGAGAAGTGCTCACAGACTGAAATCTCGCTCTTGCATTTTCCATTACAGAGGAAAATGAAACTTGGAAGGCGTTCTCCATTAGTGCTGCTTAGCCTCGGAGTAATAGCGGTGCTCCAGCGACCTGAAAGGAGGAACGCTCTGCTCCAGCCAAGCAGCCAGAGCAGACATGCTGCGTGGCGTGGGTTCAAAATTGCCAGGGGTCTGGGGCACGGCAGAGACTTCTCCATCAACCTCAGCGTTTGTTTGTGTTCCCGATGCTGGGGGGGCTTTGGTCACCTGCTCAGCCAGCGCCGGGGGTGGGTGGCAGAGCCGGGGCCAGGACGCTCTGTAGCAGCCGGGTGGGCACACGTGCTAGAGGCAGAGCCCGCCCGCTGTGGAGGGCATTTCTGATTGCCCAGGTATAGGGAGACGGACCGAGGTCGTCCGGCCGGGAGCCTCAGTGGCACAGCCGGGGGCGGCGGGATGGTCCCACCGGTCCCCAGCAGCACATCCCGGCAGGTCCTGGGGAGCAGGCTGGGGTGGGCGGCGCGGTGCGCGGGCGCTAACTGGGCAGAGGATATCTGTCCTTCTCCGAGGCTTTGCCAGTGTGACTTTGCTCTCAGGGGGTGTTTTTAATGTCCGTAAGGCGTGCAGGGCTCTGCTGTCGCTCCCCGTCCAGGTGAGCCATCGGTGGGGATGCACGTCCTTGTGCCGGGCTCCGTGGCACGCTGGGGATATTCGGGGCAACCCGAGGGACTCCTCAGCCCCCGGCCCCCTCCGCAGGCCCCCTGCGGGGTTTGGACAGGGGCCGCCAGCCCCCCGGCTGCCCCCGCGCCCCTCTGCCGCTCTCGCCAGGCTCCGTGCCACCGGCCCCACTCGCCGCCGATCCAAGGCGGAGAGGAGGAACATCTGTTAACACAAATGCCTTTCTAATTTCTTCTTAACTCTCGCTCGGCATCTGCGTCAAACAAGCCCCCGCTCGGCTTGTACAGTGTTTAATTCTGGAACAGATTCAAAAGGCGCTTCGGAGCTGGGAGCGGGAGGGAAGCGCCTCTAAATCTTTAATAAGGCGCCGAGTCAGAACTTCTGCCGGGCTCCCTCCTCATCGCATGGGGGAGAATAACCAGAGACAGGATTCCTTAATAACAAACACCTTTGCAGCAGCTCATTAAATCACTGCATTTCTGAAGCACAGCAGGACACTTGTGTGAATAAATAGTGCAATCTCCCAGTCTGAAGTATTTTCACATCTGAGTTATTTCCCCTGCATATGATCAGCGCCTCGCTTGGGTTTTTTCACTCCCCCATCTCTGCCACAAATGATTTTTGCTGATGAGCACAATTAACAAATGAGAGATAAAGTCAAAAAAACACATCTCCCCGCCCCGTCCTTCCTTTAATGTTCTACAGTTTAACAAATTGCCCATGAAAACGGAGTGAGGAGAGATTTCTGCTGATGATCTAAAGGTGCAGCTTTTCTCTCCTTCTTGCTGCTTGTCTTTGCAGATGACAAAATGCCAAAAAAAAAGAGAGAGAGAAAAGAGGGTGGCAAAAAACAGGAGGATGGAAAGACAGACCCTCTTCAGGGCGTTTATCTGACCAGCGTGTTTGCTCCTTTCCTACCCTAGCTCATGCGTGATGCCAACGAGATGCTCTAACGGTACCAACAAACCGGGAGACACGGTACAGAACTGACCGCAGCGAAATAGATGCGGCAAAAGGCTTCCTTGCTCTGCCCCCGGCTCTGCCCGGGCCTGAGGGAGGGCGCGAACGCACCGGCCGAAAGGGAAGCCTCCGGGGACACACGTATGCGGACGGGTGCCGGTGCTGAGCCAGCCCCCCTGCTCAGGCCCGGGATGAGCGGGGCTGCAAGCGGAGGGCTGCGAGCCGAGTTTAATAGTACAATTGAGTTACTTTTATAAACGCTGCGGCCTAATGTACGCCAGAGAGCGGCGTCTGAGTGATTTCTAGAAACGGATGAGTTTCGCCGTGCCGGTGGCACAGCGTTAACCTCAGGGGTGTGAGCCAGGCCCCGTGCGTGCCCAGGGTGGGACGGGGATGGCGGCGGGCTGGGCTGGCACTGGGCTGGGGAACGCAGCCCGCTGGGGGGGTCCGGTGCGGGGTCCCGGGGGCTCCTGCTGTGGGGTCCCGGGGGCTCCTGCTGCGGGGTCCCGGGCGCTGCTTCCCAGCCGCCTTCAGTTCTGCAGAGCTTTGCCGGAGTCTGCACGGGGACCCCGCCGCACGCTGGTGCTCCCTGGTTTATACCCCTTCATGCCACGTTTCATATGAAGCGTTTTCCAGCATGGTCTAATTACAAGGTAAATAAACGGGCCCTCACGTACAGTTAATTTCTTAGGTAGCTTTATTGCCAACAGGAGAGAGATGACACAGAAGGATATTACATACGGTGTTGCTGGTAATTATTTTTATTACTTTGTGTGAGTTTTATAGCGGTAGCAGGGAGAGTTTTGAGTTGCCGCTTCCCGTTTCGGTGTAATTAATGTTCCCTGCGCGCCGTGGGAGGCCGAGCAGAGATGCGCCGGGGTCAGGCGTTTCGGTCCGTGCTGGGCTGGCACCAGGAAAGGCTCTCTGCGGTCTGGTCCAGCCAGCTCACTGCCTGCACCGTGCTGCCTGCACCGCGCTGCCTGTCGAGCAGGGAGGGCACCAGCCCAAAGGCAGTGCCTGCGCCCCAGCCTGCAGCTACAGTGACGTGAAGACCGAGGGGCTCATGGCTTGAAGGTGCCGTCGCCTCCAGACTTGTTTCCTTTCCCGCCACTTGGCCAAACTCTCTATTTGCAGAGCAAACCACTTGTATCAGCAGAGAACTCCTCGTTACTCCAAAGAAAATGAAGGCATATAAACATCTTTATGAAAGATGATGAATTCCCGTAGTCTTCTCTAGTGAATTTTGCTTCTGTAAATCTCTCCCTCTCTCTTTGCCTGTGCTAATTGGTCTTAGCATTAATTAATCTGATTTCATTATATTCTCTTTAATTTGTCAAGCTATCATTTCTTTATTGGGCAAAGAAACGCTTTGGAGGATTGTCACAATTGGAATAATTCCCCCCCCTTCCCTTCTTCAAAGTTACCGAGAGAAGTTGTTATCAATTAAGCTAATTTGCATACACATTAGGGTAATCGTTTTAGTTTAGCCAAATTTGCGAAAATTTACATAGCAAATTGACCTTCCACATTTTCACTTAAATATATAAAGCGCGAGAGAGACTTGCGCTGGCATTGATAATGAAACGGAGTTTATTTTGCGTGGTTCTCTTACTAAAAGAGGTCTAATTAGACCAAGTAATTTTTTATTTCATCCGTAATTGCAAAACAAATAAGCTCTTTGGCGGTTTCTTTCCTTTCCCTTTGCCGGTGTCACATGGATGGGGAGCATTAATGGGAAAGTCGTGTTCTCCTCATTAAGCTGCTTTCGATGTCTGCGCATCCTTCCGTCTGAGGCGCTTTAGTTTCTTCCAGGTATCTTCTGCTCCAGCTGCTGAGGCTTCCTGGATCAGCCAGGAATGGCCAGCTCCCGATATCCATCTGCCGACTTAGGAGGGGAAAAAGGGGGAAGGCAGGAGAAGGCACGCAACGCCGTCAGCGAGAAGGCTAGCGCCGCAGGGGCGACAGCCTGGGTGTCACGCGGCGGGGGGGCACAGACCCCCGGCAACGCCTCCTTTGTGGCAGCGAGGCTGAACCCTGCGCTGCTCAGCCGGTGCCGAGTTAACGTTAGCCGAGAGAGCTGGTCTGCCAGCCTGCCCCCCTGAAGCCCGTTTGCATGTGCAGATGAATCCTCGTTGGCCGGTGGGAGCGGCGGGCACAACAAAGGAGGAGCGAGTCTGCAGCGAGGCTGGGCAAGGGGAGCTGGGAGCCCGGGGCGGCTCTCGGCTGCCCGCCGGTGCCCGCGGCACCCCCTGGGTCGGGCAGGTCCGGGCAGCGCCCGCTACCCCCGAGCAAGGACATTTGCATTTTCGTCCTCGCTTTGCCCATGTGTGTGGGCCGGCACGAGGTGCAACGTGGTGAAAACCAGCCTCTCGGACTGCTAACCGAGCAGACCTCCTTCCCCCCGCCACCATACTTTTTCGGCCTTGAGTGTTTTTAACGGCAGCCTTCATGGTTTGATGGAGGATTTTACACTAATGCAAGGCATTACCTAGTTAATTTGGCCAGAATAGAGTGTAATTTCGCACGGTCAAAGTCATTGCTACTTGAGCGAAAAGTTCCATTATGGTGCACTGCCCACCTAGCGATTTCAGAGCACGGAGAGATAAGTAGCATTTTATTAATGGGTGTCCTCGGGAGCTTATTGAAAGGATGGCTCCTCGTCTGCGTCGGAGGTGAACGTGGGAGAGGAGCCGAGGCAGCGAGGGATGCTGGTGGGTGCGCGTCCGACGTCCCGGGGCGGGGGGCTGGCCATGACACGCTCGCGGCGATGAAGCGCATGGCACCTCTCCTGCCCGGGTACTCCCCGGTCCCCTGGGGTCCCGATCAGCGATAGCATTGTACGGGGATGTTGTTATGCCAAGCGCCGAATAAACACAGGACAAAAAAGTTGGCTCCTCTACCGGTAAGTAATAAACGATCCTCTTTGATCGCTGGTGCTGGCCGGGGCTCCCCAGCCTCTTGCGAAGCCAGGACTCGGAAGGGGCTGTGCTGTGCAGAAGGTTGCCCTCTCCCACGGGGGGCCTGAGCCGCCTGGGGTCTGCAGGAGCAGACGCTTGTCCCGCCGGGCTGGTGAGATAAATCTCTTTAATGTGCCATTTGTTTGGTTTTGCAATTCTCCTGTATTCTCTCCTGCCATCCCGCTGCAAAACGAGGCACGCAACAAAGCGAACCAACCTTGAGCAAACCGACCCGATTCCCAACTTGTGAGCGGAGACAGCTGTGACCAATTCCAGCGAAATACCTTGCGTCCAGGCTACAAAGCCCGGCTAATCTCCCCACCGACCCAGAGCGGGTCCTCCCCCGTCATACGCCTGCGCTGCCAGAGCAGGGAAGGGGGATAACCCTTTGGAGCCACTACAAATGCTTCGGAAAAGGCTCTGCCATGGTAGCGAGCAGCTGGTGCGGCTAATCCGTTTTCCAAGCTCATTTGCAAGATACATAATTAAGAGTTCTGTCGAGGGGGGAAGCAAAGCAAACCATTAGACTTGTTTATAACATTCTGGCTAGTGTAATACCTGCTCAGGACCTCCTTTTCCGGCGAAACGCGTTAAGATGATCCTTAGGCAACGTCCCTGGGATTTCCCGATGATGCATGCATGGCATTAATTTTGAGTACATATTTGCGATTCTGTTTGCCATGTAATTAAGCACAGTGAAGGGATCCTGCAGATTTGGGGGGCCTTGTTAACCACTAGATAGATTCAGATGATGATCACTTATGAGTTCCCTCCTCTGATTTCCAGCGTCTCTCTTTAAAAATCTGCTCTGTTCAAGTGAAGCAAAGCCAAGGCGTGCGTGTTCAGCCCTGCAGAGCTCAGCAGCGCTTTGCTGGCTTACGCTGCCAGAAAATCTGCCCTAAGCCTGCCCGATGCTGTAACGGGAGCGGTAGGGCTTGAGGCACGGAGCCAAGGGCTGCTGGTGCCTGTTCAAAACAGTTCATCAGGCTGAGCGAGGGAGGACGCTCGCGGGAACCTGGCTCGAGCAGCCTGTCCCTCCCAAGCTTTGCAGATGGCTTTTAGACGGCGAGACTGGCATGGCGAGCTGGCTATCCCTGCCTCCTGTCCCAGGGACCGGCGGGGGGCACAAGCCCTGCGAGGCCAAATATCCATCTTGCCGGAGCGTGCGGGGAAGCAGCAGCCTCCTCTGATGTCCCCTGATGTCCCCAGCATTGGGGCTGAGTCAGCAGAGCCGGAGGCACCCGGCAGCCAAGCCCTCGCGGGAGCACAGTCACCAAAATATTAGCAAAAACACAAAGCGAAGCGGGGCGGGAGAGGATGAGTAATTTACTCCAGCCCCAGGCAGCTGCCTCATCATCGGAGGTGGCAGCGGAGGGCGTGCTGACAAGTTGCATGCGTTGTACATGCCCGTTAACTTGTTTGCTTAATAAAAAATGCGTAGTTACCGCAGCGCCCGAGCACGCCGCCGCACGTGGCTCTTCTCTCGGCGAACCACTTCTTACAAAGCCAACAAGGACATACTGACCGGGGCTGAAATCAGCCCAGCTTTGGCCCGTGTCCAAAGCCATGCGTTTGGATGCTCTGTGGGTGCTGGGGGTATGGAGGGCACTGCCACGCAGCACTGCTGCCTGCGACTGCGTGAGGGAAGAGCAAGCGTGCGAGAAAACACCTATTTCTGCTTAAAAAAAAAATCTAGCCACAGTCTCTAATTTGTCTTAAGACACATCTAGTGCCAAAAGAAGCCCATTCGACACCTCTGGATGAGGTCTGCCGGCCTCCTCCCCACAGGGTCGCACCTCGCCGGGGCCACAGCCGAGGCAGGAGGGGAGAATCGATTCGGGGGGCGGAAAACCAGCAGTGCCCGAAGCCGCGCGCGGAGGTGTCGCAGGGACGATGGAGAGGCACGTTCAGGGCTGGGTCCCGAGGCGTGGGCCAGCCGGCGGCAGCCGGTGGCTCGGGCGGAGGGGCGGAGGTGTGCTCAGCCCCTCTTGCCGCAGGAGCGTCTCCATCCTGCCGGGTGTTCGCAGCCTGCCCCACGCGCCTATGGACTTGGCTAATGACAGCGCGAAGGAAGCGAGGTGGGCTCCTGTCTGTCTAACTGTCAGGGAGGATGAGTTTGCCATGAGTCAGAGGCAGAGACGTGGAAGCCGCGCAGGAGAAAGGGAGTAGTCTGTGCTGGGCTTGATCAGAGGGGCCAGGGGCTTTAAATTTTTTCCAACGCGACTCTGTTTCCCCCGGGCGCCCGAGGCTAAGTGCAGCCTGGGTGGCGAGGAGGGTGCTCATCGGGCTGCCTTGCCTCCCAGGCACTGTCTTTCACACCGCCGGGCGCTGGCACTGCCGAGCCCCGCGCCTTTTCCTCCTCGGCGTCTTACCGAGGCAAGTCCTTGTTTGGCACGCGCTTTCCTGGGGCAGGTGAGGGGCGAAACGCATTCATCGCCCGGGCCCAGCCTTGCCTTGCAAGCTGTTTGCATCTTCATCGCTATTATTGTGGATAATAATTACGATATGATTATTTTCGGCAGCGATGCAAGTCCTTCACCTAGGCAAAGGGTGGAATTTTTTTCTTCTGGAGGGATCCAGGAATCCTCCACCTACCTGTGTAGTGCTTCCTGTGCCTGGTTAAAGATCATTAGAGCCTTTGTTAGTGGAGCTGACTGACTCCCCTTGTCAGTCAGAATACTAATCTACTCCCCTTGTAGATTAGTATTAGAACACCCTGTCAAAAGTGGTGAAAAGGCTGGATTGATTTTATAGGAAGTTTAGTCAGAGTTGTGTGTAAAGCCCTTGGGGGGTTACACTGCAGTGAATCAATCTCTTATATTAGCAAGTCCCTCTGGGAACAGTCAGCTTCACTGTTTATTACAGCCAAGGCTGCATATAACAGATATGGCATCTGCTTCCTCCCTCTCCCCCTCTCCTCTCTCGTAATTCGCTACTTGAAATCGCAGCCGCACGATGAGCACCCGAGACAAGCGGAGGTGCCGAGGTTTCTGGTACCCGCAGAGTCCCCTGCCCCGGTCCCCGGGCTCCCCTCCCCGGGCGCTGCCTTCGGGATGCGGTTGCTGAAGGGCAGGCTGCCACGCTGCCCTCTTCCCCAGGCGAAACTCCACCTAGGGGAGCCAAATACCTTTTATTTGGGGATCGGCTAATACCTTGTTCACGGTGGCAGCTGTCATCCTGGTGCCCAGGTAACAAAACGAATACACATAGGACGATATCACAGGAAGCTTTTGCAAACATTAATTAACGGACTCCCACAACGCTTGCATTAAGAGAGTTTTTGGCAACCCTTAGACAGAGAGAAAAGGCTGCATTTGGAAGCCGTGTGAGCTAGATATCCGTGCACTCCGTTAGGCCTAATTGCATGCAATTACTGCTGTATGTAAATCAGCAGAAGGGAACAAAGACATTGCAGGTTACGTGCCAAGAAGCTGTAAGTCAGGGCAGGGGGCGAGGGCCCTTGCCTCGCAGCTGCTTCTTCCTCCTGGCCGTTGTTGTGCCAGCACCTGGGTGCAGAGATAAACCTGCTTTGGGGAAGGCTGGGAGCCTCCGCATCCCGGTCGCCCCTTCCCGGTGCCCGAGCAGAGGGAGCTCCTGTCTCCCTGCGCCCTGCTCCATTCCCGTGCTCCACGCACCTGCAGAGCTGCCGGGATTGAGCGCAGGCACTGCATGGCAACGCACAGGTGTAAGTCTAAATATTTCAGTGGAGGGTATGCTGGCTGGTGTAAGTTAAACCAGCGTGAACTAATTTGAGCCTTCTTCCGCTCTGGAGTCTTACTACATTTAGCTGAAAGGGGCTAAAGGGCAATTGTGCTGCGTAAAGAGGCCGTGACATAAAAGCTCCTTCCTTACCAACTCTGGAGTGGGCTGGTTCAGGTTGCGAGTACAAAACAAGTTGTCTTTGCTGATTGCCAGCGTCGTAAGCTTTCCTTGCGACGCACGTCTCAGCACCATGGGTTATCACCAGGGAGAAGGTGGTTCTGCACCTGAAATATGGCGTGCGGACGCGGGGGTGCAGAGAGCCCAGCCGTTCCCGGCGCTGGGAAGCGCGGCCAGCACCTGCAGATGTGCGAGAGCATCTCTGGGAGCACCCCGCCGTGGCATGCCTCCTGCCCTGGGCGGCAGCTGCCAGAGCCGGGGCGAGGGAAGCGGGGAATGACAGCCAGCTGTGGACTCTTCCCGAGGACCCTGTTTTACGAGACACTGCACTTCTGAGGAGACGCATGCCTCCGGGTGTCCGGGGGTCGCTGAGCCCTTGCCCCTCCAGGGCACGCAGCCAGCCCAGTGCTGGGTGTCCCTGACCTTGACGTGCTTCCCACCCCAGCTGCGGTGCCAGGGAGGGCGACTGGCCAGCTGGGGAAGCTCTTGCTGCAGATGAAGGGCTGTAAATATAGATATATTCCGATATCGAACATCTTTGTTAGCAGACATCAATATTGTCCTAGCATAGCTGCTGCCTTCTGGCTGTTTGTTTTCTCCCTGGCTTTGCTGGGCTCCCCTCTCCCCCGCCGTGTCAGGGGCTGCTGGACTTTCCCCCCTCCTGCCTGTCATGGGTTTGCGGAACAACCCACCAGTTTTGCACAGGGATACAAGCTCGAGGCTCCTCCTGGAGCTTTCCACAGGAAATAAAGTGCATTAGTTAATTTTACCGTTAAAGGTCTTTTTCAAAGACCTGCCTCTATGCCAGGCAACTCTGTGCGGTTGGTACCCGACAGCAGCTGTCCCAGCCCTCAGCTCTGCTGCTCCCTTCGGGAGGTTTTCCTCCCCGTGCTGGTGCAGAAGGGCCCGCTGCACGCCTGGAAGGCTCCTGGGAAGCATCCCAGCAGAGACACAGCCCGAGGTGTGTGCCCACCATCTAAAAATAAGCCGGTGGTTCCCCATTGGCATGCACGGGCTTGCGTGTACATGGCCTTTCTGTGAGGCGCTTAATAAGGCGGGTAATTTTCACCCTTCCTCTTCCACTGTCACTTACTTCGCTTTTTATCTGCACAACAGAAATTCCTTCCCGTGCCCCCATCCTCTTCTTTCACTAATGCTCTTCACTTTCAAATGCTAATAATCTGCAGCACTAAAAGGCTTAGAAGTGGTTCTAGGTTGTTTGATCTTTGCCCTGTGATCTACTTTCATCTTTCAGCTATGTTACTTTAGATTTACTCTAACCTATTAACACGCTTGGCATTCACGGGCATGCACTTTTGCATGTTTTGCATCAAATCCACCCAAATTCTCATGAAGATGGGGAAAGTTAAGGCTGCCGGACATCAACTTTTCAGAGCGGTTGGTCACCCACTGTGCCAAATACAGCAGGGATTTTTAGCCTCCTCATGCATCAATGTTTCAAGAGGTGCTGCCTGGCCACCCCAAGGATGGGGGACGTGGTCTTACCCGCTGGGGAGGGAGGTGCTGGGGGAACAGGGACATCCCTGGACACGGCCCGGACCTCTCCCGGGGGATGCGGCAGGCGGGGAGCTGTGTTCCTCCTTCCCCTTCTGTAATTACGCCTCCGGAGAGAAGGGCTTTGAAACCACCGCTTTGTTCTGGAGCTGCTCCAGACTGCCCTGTCCTTGTGGGAGCAGTGGTAAAGACATCAGAGCCCTCTCGAAGCTGTTACACCTTCATCTGGCCGGCCAGCCAGTGCCTCCGCCCTCGCCAGGGAGAGGAAGCCAGAGCGCTAGGCGATTTTCAGACATTAGGGAATGCGATAAATCAGAAAGCAGCAGTTATCGAGTGCTTCGCTAATGGATGTTTCCTTCCAGAGCATCCCCTCTCGGGCTCCCCGGGGGCACGGAGGCTGCTTTCACAGGGGGAAGCCAAGGGGAGCCTTGCCAAGTCCTGATCTCCGCTGGAAAATGTGCCGAGGAAGGAGGATGCAAGGTGAGAGGAAGGCCCTGTCCCCGGCCGGTCAGCGGCAGGACCTGCAAAGTGCCGGTGTGGGGGGTCCGGCTGTTCCTCCCAGTGGAAGCGACGCCCCGGCGGAAGGCAGCCCTTCTGCGTGCCGTAGGCTGTGCTGCAGCCTCGGTGCCGGCAACCTCCCTCCTTCCACGGGGTCCCCGCACGGTCTGCCAGCGTGACTCCTGCTCCTGGGGCTGGACACCACCCGCACCCGTCCCCCTCGGCCTCGCCTCTGCTGTGGGAGCCCAAACTGCAGCGCTTCTCCAGGAGAAGCAAACTGTTTAATATTTAAGCCCAAGCAGCCCAGGCAAAGCTGCTTTCCTTTTTTTTATTTATTCTTTTAATTAAATGCCAATTAGAAAGGAAGAGGGGGAAAAAAAAAAAGGCGTTAAACACTTAAATACACACTACACCCAGGTTCCTCGAAGTTGCTACGAGCTAATTAGCTACTTAAGTGATCATTTGAAATTCCATATCAAACAATTCGTAATCTGCTGCAAAACTGGCAGCTAGCAAGGAGAAGCCCTCAGCCTGCCTCGCAACAAGTGGGCAGTGCCCGCCCGCCTGCCCCGTGCCCACGGGGCCACAACCACCTCCGTGCCTGGGCACCCGGCGCAGCCCGGAGCTTCGGCTGAAGACACCTCTGCCGCCTTTCCTCCGGCCACGTGCCCCCGTGCTCCCCATGCCCGGGGGTGGGGCAGCTCAGGCACCGGCACTGGGATGCGTGGTTACGGATCAGGACCTGAGCGCCCGGGGCTGATTCACCCATCACCCCGCAGGAGAGCAGCAGGTAAAGAGCAATACGTTCATTAGAGGCAGGGATTCAGCCTCCACCGCCATCAATTCTGGCAGCGCCTGCGCTGCCTGCACGTCCGACAGCCTCTTCCACACCCTTCTGCAAGATTTATTAATTATTGACGCCAGCTCCTGCGTGGCACGCAGGGGAGCTCTCGGCGGCGTCTGGAGGGGACAGGCGTGCTGCAGGAGACGCCGGCCGGCCTCACGGGGAGCTGGCGGGGAGCTTTTCTCCCTTTCTCCCACTCTTCATTAGCAAAACCGATCTCTCTGCGGAGCGAAGAGGAGCGGGCCAGGCGCTGCACGCACACGCGGCAGCACATGGGGCCGGAGGGAGGATGCTTGCCGTGCCAGGGCAGCTCCGGTGCAGGCCCCTTCGCACGCTCTGAAATCTGGTCCCCCTCTCAAGCTGTGGCTCCAGGAACCGGGCGGCTTGTGCCGACCTCGTCGCCCTTCAGAGCCTGGCGAACGGCGACACCAGCTCGTGAGCTGCCGTCCTTAAGGACCGAACTGCCAGTAAGCCCAAATATATCCGTTTACAGATGAGGCGGGGTGGTTTTCAAGTGCGTCAGCTGCCGCCTGAGGATGACCTTCTGATTTTCTGCATTTTTTTTCTTTGCTGCTGGTGTTGGAAGCCACTTTTCCAGGAGCACCTTACCTTGGGAGGGGTGGGACGGCGCAGGGAAGGAGCTGAAGCTGCTGAAGTTCACAGCCCAGGTCATGCCCCTAAGCTAAGCTGGGTTTTTTTGCTGTTAGAAAAAAAAATGTGGAAACGCATTTTTTTAATGCCCGTTTGCCCTTCCCCTGCTCGCCTGCCCACCCGCCTGCAAGGAGGGGTGCCGGGGCAGCGCACAAAGCAGCAGGAGCCGGCACAGCGTGCGGAGCTATTTATTAGTATTTGCATGCGTGCTAATAAGAGAACATCATTTCAAACTTCAGCCCTCATTTGCCTGCTACCAAACAGCAAAACAAAGCGAGCGAGAGGCTGTGAAGGGAGAGCATGTTCTAAATGCGCCGGGGAGAATTCAAAGGCACTTTAAAGTGGGGATGTGGTCTGGGGAAGAGTCTGTTTTCAATGCAGATTTGTTTTTGTTTGAATTAGTTGATGCTTATTTTAAGCTCCTGTGGCACATTGTCATCTCTGGATTGCTTGTTTTCCTGTGCCAAAGTCAACCTTAATTTCTCCCCTCCTTTCAAGAGGGAGCTGTGATTTTCCCTCTGCTGCACAGAGCATCAGATGGGCAGGACAGACCCAGCTTTTCTAAGTAATGCTGACAAGATTACCTGCTGATTGCCGGAGTAGAATGTTGCATTTCAACTAAAGCTGGGGCAGATGGTGGAGGAAAGCACTGGAAACTTGTCTGTAATTCCTAGCGAAGGCCAAACCTCGTGGGGACCGGAGGATCACTTTGGATAAGCCGGAAAACTTTGGCTGCTTTTCTAAAGCTCATCCGGTGATCCCACGCGTCCAGAGCCGTATGGGCTGCAGCCTGCCCCGTGTCCCAGCAGCGCGGGGGCTGCTCCGCTGGAAAAGCCCCTCCACCGGACGGGAGCCGGGCAGCAGCCAGCGTCGGGAAGCCCCCGCGTCTGGTCCTGGCCCTGTGCGGCACAGGGGGCAACCAAGAGGAGCCTCCGGCAGATTTTTCTTCAGGAAAGAGTAAATGTTTGTCTTGCTTCTGCGCAAGAGGGGCCAGCCGCCGGGGATGTGCCACCTAGCCTGGGAACGTTTTACCTTTCGTGTGGTACCAGGAGATGCGGGATTTGAACCCTCGCAAAATGGCAGCGGGTGTTTTCAAGCCCCTGGGAGGCTCCTCGCCTTCCCGGAGAAGAACAAAGCCGGGACGTCTCCCGGCTCCCCGGAGCGGGCTGGGGGGCTCGCAGCCCCGCAGCTCACCGCTTCATGGGGGAGAGAAAGCGGGTCCAAGGAGGTGACGGCCAGAGTTTTCTGGTCAAATGGCATTGGCGGTCGCCCTGGCAGCCATCGCGTGCTGTGGCCAGGGTGGTGAGTGCTGTGGCAAGACCGCCCGCCCCCCGAGGTCTGTGTCCCGGGTGCAGGGGCCACCTGCATGGGTGCCACCCTCGCGGGACCGACGCAGGCTGCGGCGGCCACGCCACCAGCTGCCAAGCTGCTTGCCGCCGAGGGTTTTGCCCGTGGGACGGAGCAAAGGCTGCCTCCCTCCCCAAAAGTCGGTGTCGGTGGAGGTCACGGCACTGCCTTCAGCCGGACCCAAGCAGGCTGAAATCAGCCCGGCTCTGCAGACACAGACAGAATCCAGTCCAAAGGATCAAATATTAGCTAATTAGCCAATTAGTTTCTTATTAGCAGCTAACGGCCAGAAACTTCACCGGCATCTGTCGCCTTCGCTGACAGATTGGGCGGATGCTGAGGAAGCTGGATCCGAAGGAGGGCTTCGAAGGAAGGGTCTCCCAGCATCCGCACCGCTCTGCCCGCCGCCCTCTCGCTCCCTCGGCCCCGCTTCGTGATACCGCTCTGGTTTTGTTTTTGTGCTCGGCACCAGCGTCTTTGAAGATGGGCACTTAATAAATTATTTAAGGCAATAAATAAAGCTCTTGATCTTTCCTTGAGCTTGCCCCAAGACACTCTTCCCCTGCGTTTTGGTTGCTCGCCTGTGTCATTCCTTAGCCTGCCCTGTTTCCCATCGCGCTTTCATCCTGCTGGATTTGCTCTTCATTAATCACCGCCGAGAAGGTGTGAGGTGCAGGAGTGGCTCCGTGCCGGTGCCGTGGGAGGAGGACGGGCTCCGAGCCCACGCGCGTCCCTCGGCGCTGCTCAGCCCTCCCGAGACTCCTTCTGGCCTTCAGCAAGATCTCTCCTGGTCCCTGGGGGCTGTCAGTCCCTGGGATTTCGGCTCAATCATTTCTGAAACGGGGAGCTGCAGCTAAACCGCCTTTGCGGTTTAACAGGATTTTTCACAGCCTACACAGCAGAGGCTAGAGCTGTTCATCACCTGCTGTTGTAATCTGCACCGTTAAGCCTCCAGCTCTATACAGAAAGCTTAACTTCGCTTTGCTTATTTGCCTTCTCTATTCCCTCGCATCCGGCAGCCATATTTCAGGGAGGAAAAGTTAATCTTTTTTTCCCCTGACTCCAGACAAAGGCGTTTCAAATGAGATACAAACTGCTGGTGAAATTACTGGCTTTGAGCCTCGGCCGGGAAAGACCCACTTAAAAGAGTCCCCACCAAAGGGAAGAAAGTCATTTGCACGAGAGGCCCGGGCCTTGCGCGCACCGCGTTTCTTTGTCTTGTCCGGGGCGGTGTTGCGGATTAAACAAAAAATAGCTGAAGAGCAAAGCACAGGGCGCGGCTCGCGCAGCTGGGTGAGGCCGATGGAGAAGGAGCCGCGGCTGCTGCTTGGGGCCGGGGCGGGGGGGACGCCTGAACCCCAGCGTGCTCTCACGTCTCACACCTCAGTAACGCAAACAACATTTGAAATAGCTCCGCTGACCTTCCCCGCCGCAAAGCTCGGGGGGCACAGCCATGGCCGAGCACCCCAGGGCGCAGGCTGGCCCGCTGCCTCCAGCGTCGGGCTGCGGAGCGCTCTCACTTCATTAGCTCTCATTATAAGCACCGTCTCGGAAGATAAATGTACAGCTTAATGTGGAGGTATGCTCTCTGGTGAAACAGAAAAGTTATAGATGTTAGCTTTGTAGCTTTATGAAAACGCTTTCTTATGGAACCTGAAATGACCGAGATTAGATTGAATTAATATGTACAGGTTTTTAATAAAGATTTCTAGCACAAGCATTTCATAAAAATGCAAATCTCAGCTGAGATTTATAATTAGTAGAGATATGTGTGGAACTAACAAATTATCAGCACAGCCGAGCTCTCCACGGATAATTGCATGGGGCTGCGCGGCGCATCCCGTCGCAGCCTCTGAACCTCGCGGGGAGCGCGGGGCGCTCCTGGCACCAGGAAACCAGCCGGAGCTCCGCAGTAAAGCGGGATGTGCGGGGATGTGGCGAAGCACCTGGAGCATCCTCTGCCACCCGCCCTCCCTCAGAGGAGGCGGAAGCAGGATGAAGATCTCGTGGTCTGCTTGTCCTCAGCAGGGCAGTGATCCCGATGCCTGCGCACGCTCCTTATCCTCCTGAGCTGCGGACATTTTCACAGGCGTGTGACCAGGACCCTGGTGTGCCAGGAGCTACAGGCTGGCACGAGAGGCGGAGAGCCGCGGCAGTCCAAGATGTGGTGGTCCCGCTCCCTCTGGGACAATCGCTTCGGAAGAGATGAGTTGGCACGTGTTGATTTTTACAGCATTTCAGTTTCCTGAGCCTCCCTCAGTCCCGGACCCTGGGCACCACGTCAAGGAGCTGCAAAAAAAAGTTGTTGTGATTGCTCTAAAGTTTTTGGGGAGGAGGTGAAGCGGGAAAGGGCAGGGAGCCTTTGGAGGAGGGCTACTCTTCTCCAGGCAGTCCTCCGCACGTCACGCTGCAAGGCTTCATTTCTCTTCCCTTCGCTCTCTGCCATTTCTTCTGGAGGCCAGGAGGAGACCTGGTGGAACATTAACTCCGCGGCCGCCAAGCGATTATTTATTACAATCATTGCTTTAGGGTCCTTTGACTCCTCTCTGTTAATTAGACTGCAGGGTGTAATAAACGTGATGGAGAGTGCCCAGGCGCGGGAGGCAGGGAGCTGGAGCCGCTCTGGGGAAAGCATGGAGGAGCAGCCCCGTCGGGGACAGCGACCGTCACCGCCACGGCCAGCCTCAGCTCTGAGCAAGAGGGCACAGAGAGACCCTCTGAACCAAAATGCTTATCCTGAGTCTGCCGGAGCAGAAGCCGCTGCCCCGCGTTACGCCGTCCCAGCACCCCGGAGACCCTGGGGTGCACCCTGGCTTCGGGCCCGCAGGGATGAACGATGGCACGTGCATCCCAGGGGCATCGTGGGGCTGAGTGGACGTCGGGGCCCGAGGCAGAGCTGTCCTGCCCCTGGCCTGCACTGGAGAAATATTAAGAAAGGAAGGAGAAATGAGCTCATTTAAATGGCATTTGAATCCCCCTGGGGACTCTTGCAGAAGCGGAATGTGAATAGTGCAGCTGAGCGCTGGGTCTAGAGCCGAGAGCAGCTCTGCTCCAACAGTTATTTAAAATTTAAACCCACAAATTAAACAGATTCTTTTTTATGATGATGGAGTCCACGTCCCGGGTCCCCGAACACCTCTCGCTCCGTGCGGCGGCGCCTCGGGGACTGGCACCAGCTGAAATATTGCCATTCGCCAGGCACTTAACGGGTTTTGGCAGCAGCTCTCATTTCCAACCAGCCCCGCCGGTCTCTTTGGGTCCCCTGGCTGGGCACTGAGCCGGGCGCTTCCTGCTCCCCCCAGGGTTTTCCCGGAGGAACGGGAGAGGCGAAGCCGCCAGCCTCCCCGCGCCTTCCCAGCGCGCCGCTGCGGGGCGGGGGCGAGCTGGAGTCTCAGCCGACTTCTGCTTTGAGTTTTGACTTCTTTTTTTAAATTATCACTCAAAGCTCAACCATAGCGAGAGGAGAAGGAGTCCTGACATTTGTGTCGCAAAAGGAAACCTTTTTGTTTCTTTATTCTTTAAAGGCTGCCTTTTCTCCTGCTGCTACCTGTTGCTCTGAAGGGGTTTGGTGAAAGGAAGCTTTGGGATGACAACACTGAAATTGGAAGCCCTGCAAGAACAGCAGGTCATGGGTGAGAAATGTAAGTGTCCTACAAAACAGGAAAAAAATTAGGCATCATTAAGAGAGGCGAGCTTGCCTCTCTGCCATTTAACGCTGCAAAGCAGCCTGGGCAGAGTAGTGTTCCCTCCAGGCAGCCGGGCACGGCAGAGTCTCGCTGCTGCTCTGAAGCCACGGTGGGGCAGGAGGAATTTTTCCATTGACACCTTTCCCTGCAGAAGGCGGGGGGTTTCATTAAATAGGCTGACGAATCGTGTCTTTTTCCCTCAAAAGGTCACAGTTTTGCTGCAAAAAGGCAGATGCCACCGAACTCTTTCTTAATCTATGTTACTCCAGTTTCAGCAGCCCATGGACAGTATTCTTGGGTTATCAGGGTTGTCTTTGGCAAAAACGTGCCGGTCCTTTGTTCTGTCCTTGCTGTTTTAGTGAGTACTTGGGATTGTTTAAAGAAACCTGACTCATTTCAAGACCTGCACCTGTCCCGTGAGCGGGAAGGAGGCTGCCCATGCAGCACAGTCTGCCAAGCCCAGCAGCCTCAGCATCCTCCTCCTCCTCTTCCTCCCCCCGGGGCAGGCTGGCCCTCCCTCGCCGCTCACCGGTCCCCGGCTCGGCAGCACTGGCCAGCGCGGCCAGAGGCAGACAGACTGACTGATCTTCGACCACTAAAGCCAGGATGGGAGCAAAGCCCCAGGCTCCCTGTTGCACTGCCATTCCCCGCAGCCGGGCAGGGATCTGGGTGGGGACTGTGGGATATGAGGTTAAAAGAGAGACTCGGCTCCGGGTCCGGGTCTCTCATGCAATGCAACGTAGGGCAAAAGGGAGAGAGGCAAAAAGAATGCGTAAGAAAAGCCGTTTTATTTCAGTGCAAAACTCTCCACTTTAAATACCCTTTTTATTACATTATCTGCATGGTGATACTAATAATAGATCTTGTTGGCAGTCCTAATGAGGCTGGAGAATATAAAGTTTCCAATAAAGTTAACTGTTGCTTTTAACACTCTCATACTTTTATACATGGTAAATCTTTAAAGAAAAAACCACTCATTTCTTTTCCATTAAACATTTAGGACTGGCCCATCCTTTGATGGGCCGAAAGCACGTGCTCCGCCGGGTCAGTGACTCAACCGAAAAAGTCGAGCTATCACCGAGAAAACCTCCGTCAGAGCCTGAGGTGGGGAACGGGGGGCGGGAGGGGAGGGGATTTTTCTTTCTTTGGGGACTGGGCTGACTGCTGCCTTGGATCTCTATCGAAGTGAGTTTGTTTGCCCTGTGAAATTCTCTAGGGACTGATGCAAGCAGGTAATCCTTTTTATTTAAAACTATCTATTAGGCAGTAGCTTAAAAAAAAAAAAAAAAGATTGAAAAACTAAACAGGACGTTTCTCAGGGTGGAAATAGTAAGTTGACTTGAAACGGAGAGTTTCCTGGACTGCTGGAAGAGCGTCTGCCTGCTCATGCTGCTGCCCCTTCTGCGCAGGCTGCTTGGGGTCGGGGCTCTCCAGGGCTCGACCCCCCGCTCCCCCCAGCCCCGGCGCTTGCTGCGGGGTCCTCGGCTCGTCCCGCCTCCTCCGCTCCCTTCCCGCAGGATGCCGCTCCCCGGGGTGATTCACGGGGGATGCTGCCATCGGCTGCGCCGGCGCTCCTAACAGGTGGTTGGATAATTAAGTGTGCTTTATGCACACAACACTGTTTTGCTCAGTGTAATTGCAGATTCCATATAAATAATTCACATGGAATTATTATACTGAGGACATCACCCGCCTCCTCGTAATTTGCTTAACTGAAATAGGCTCTTTCATCACTAGCGGTGATTTGCTTTAAGACCGTGTACACACCATCCCTTACAGCTGACTTTGGTGGAGATTACTGTAAATTTAATTAAGTTATGCAAATTGTTTGTCCACTCTGCGGTGGAAGGGTGTAAGGCCGCTGGACCGTGCAGTCTAAGGGCAGGGAACGGGGGCAGTGAGCCTGACGCCTCTGAAAGAAGTGGATTATTATTAATAATAAAATAATACTAGTGACCGACTTACGAACTTGTATGTTGCGCCTTCTCCTGAGGGTGGTTCTCGAGCTTTTCACTGAACGCGTACCGGGCGCTCTGCATCCCAGGTGGAGCTGGCATCGCCTCGTGTCGTTACGGAAGATGCCCGTTTTCCGAGGTGGTACCTTAGCTGTGCCGAGGCAGCAAGAGGCAGCGCCTGCTGTTACTGCGTTGAGGTTTAAATGTACGACAGGGGCACAGGAGCAGGGGGAGGTAACGGCTTTCCTCCTGTGCTGTGTGCTGGAAACAGAGGGTAAAGGAGCCCTCCTCCCTGCAGGCCAGCGCGCCGAGCAATAGCGGGGAGGGTGCCCGAAGGGCAGCCCCGGTGCTGCTCCTGCAGGCAGGGGATGCCGGGAGGAGTTTGGGGCGAGCCCCGGGCAGCCCCCGGTGCCCCTCGCAGATGCCAGCGGCACCATCGGGCCGTTTCAGAGCCCCGCACCCTTCACCTGCACGGCCACGAGCGTCCCTCCCTCCCCAGCGTCCCCCTCCACTGCTTGCTGCCTTTGCGGGAGGCACTTCTCCTCCCCAGCGAGATGCCACCAAGGCTGGAGATCGGGACGGGAGCCTGAGCAGAAGGTGACCTTGTCTCATGGCGGCAGGCAGGCCAGGTGGGCGCAGCCCGCGGCTCCTTCCTGAGGCCGGCGAGCCGCCCCGGCACGCCCCGCTCCCGAGGCTGCAGTTACCGTGGCATGGTGGCTGCTCGCCCCGATAAGGCAGACAAAGCGACGCTAGCTGCTCTTCGCTATTCAGGAGC
>WAAD01015226.1:245464-275664 GCA_013389945.1 Fregata magnificens
TGGCAGCCGAGCAGAAAAGATCGCTCTAGCCCTTTCTCCTGCATTGTCTCCTCCTTTCGCCGCCTCTCCGTGCCGACTGCTGATCAGCCGCAGCCAGATAAATGGTGCAGGAGAGCAATGCTTGCTGNGCCGCCCCGGCACGCCCCGCTCCCGAGGCTGCAGTTACCGTGGCATGGTGGCTGCTCGCCCCGATAAGGCAGACAAAGCGACGCTAGCTGCTCTTCGCTATTCAGGAGCNGCCGGGCTCTCCTCGCTGCCTGCAGGCGGCTGCCCGGCGCCTCCGAAGCACCAGGCAGCTTCCGAGGTGCTTCATGGGGGTTTGGGTGCTGCAAGCCCTTGCCAGCACCCGAGGACAGGGCTATGTCTTGATGATAGCAGTAACGCTTGCCTCGGCGGGGGTGGAGAAGGTGTACATTTGCCTAATGCTTGCGGGAGGTAAATTGCCACGTAAGCACAAAAGGTTATTTTGACACCCAGTGGGTTTCTGGTGAGCGCTGCCGGCGCGCAGCCTCCGGCTGGCTCCCGTCATCTCCCCGGGCGAGGACGCACGATGGCGACGGTGACGTTAGCCTCTGCATCCCCATCCTCGGGACGATGGCCCCGCTGGGATGATGGATGTCGCGGCCACCCTTCCTGGGTGCTGGCTGGTGATCGGAGGCTGCTGTTTATCGCCTCGGCCCTGATCCTTCCTCCCAGCCTCGGTTCCCATCACCCAGCCGCTGCCTCACCATAAAGCACTCCGCTGAGGGGCGGGCCGGGGGACTTTCTGGCCAGCATAAGAGGTGATTTGGTGACGACGCTCTCATGTACGGACACGTACGGGAAGAGTGAGAGAGGGCTGGGCGAGAACACGGGGGTGTGCGGCGCAGCCCTGCCCCATCCTGGGCCCCATCGCTGCCTTGTCCCTTCTCCCAGTGCGACCCAGGTGACGGTAACCCATCCCGTGCTGCTCGGCTGCGGCTCCGCGTCGGAGGGGTCCAGCTACTCTCAGATGGAACACAACAAGAGCTCACCCCTTCCATCTAGGGAGATGAAATCACTCTATAAACATTAATTAAGAATGAGGCTTCACAACACCCCTGGGGCAGCAGATCGTATGATTATCCCCATCTTGCACATCCAGAAGCTCCGGCACGGAGAGAATAAGCGACCTCTCCAAGGTCACCCAGCGTGTCAGTGACAGAGATGGATTCAGAGCCCAGGAGGGGGCTTTAAAAAAATCTCCTTATCTTTATTTTTTATTGCATTTAAAAATAAAACACAGTTATTAAATATCATAATACCCATAATAGATTTTAACTTGAACTGCATCCAGAGATGCTAAATGATAAATATAGCTATTATCAGAACAAGCACTCAGTGAAATTGATAGCTAGCATTTGTTTAATGAGTGTGTGTACATACACATGCAGAGGCACGCATGTGCGGAGCCGGGGAGAGATATCGAAGGCAAATTTTGAAAGGGAAGTTCTTACGTAATAGCATACTGTCAGCTTCTGGGGCTGAACCTCCCAGGAAATCATCGAGACATAAATTCATTTTTAAGGAGCACTTGGCACCCGCTCCAGCGGATCCCATGCCGCTACGGCTCCAGGGCTGGGCACACTGGTACGAGAGCTGCCCCGGGGCAGGGCCAGGAGGGAACCCCACCCGCGTTAGGGATGCGTTCAATGGGCAGCTCTACGCGTTTGAAGGGACAACTTAACGTACATCGAAGCATTCACAGCGCGGCGCTGACCCCGGGGTGCTGGGGGAGCGGCGGGGCCGGCTCCCCTCCGGGCGCCACGCTGCCCTTGCTTCTGCCCTGGGAGGAGGGCAGCCGGCCCCTGCGCACCCCTGCACTTCTGGGGGCACGGTTTGAGCGAGCTCAGAGCCTCGGCAGAGACAACGTTAAATCCTGTCATGCTAAAGGTCACGGCAAGACCCAATAAATGCCCCGTTTAACAATGGGGAGAAATATTTTTATCGGTAACCTTTTGAGAAGGTGGTTTAATTGCACGCTAACAGCCATTCACAGAGGGCTGCTAGGATCCGCGTGGAAGAAAATGACGAGAGTTTGAAGGGTCGTTAAAGTTGGAGTCTCCGCTGTGCCGGGTTAGGCACGGCGCGGTTCCCTGCATGGCTGGTGCCAGCGCATCCCCGCAGCTGCTGATGCGGCCAAGGCAGAAGCCAAAGCTGGTGCAGATGCATGCCGCCGGGCAGGCGGTGCTGTGAGGGCAGCTGTAGGAAGGGTGCCGGGAGGGAAAGCTTTTCAGAGGCAACTGCTGACTTTTGAGATGAGGGCGCTTTTCTTGTCAGTGCGGTAGCCTTTTTGCATGCAGCACGCAAGTGCAGAAGGGAGAGCCAGTACTCCACAGGCATCCCGCCGGGGGTGCTGGTGGGTGTCAGGCAAAAAACAGGCTCCCTGGTTATTTAGGGGACAAAAGCAGAGCACCTGGTGGGGAGGGACAGCTGCCGCGTGTTCTAGGGGAGCCTTTAAGATGGTGCTGCCTGGGGCAGCCTGCTTTCAGCAGGAGACATGCAAGCTGAGAGGAGCACCAGCGCTTTCTTGCAGGGCTCACCCAGGTCCTGGGGGCAGAGCACAGGGTGGGGGGCACCCTCCCCTGCTGCTCCCCCTGCTCGGCTCAGCCCTTGCTGGCAGAGGTGAGTCTGGGGGTGCTCTCAAGGCCTGTTTGGAAACCAGGAGGCTACTAGAAGGTACACACAGTCTCTCTTTTTATGAGAGTATGGGGTATGTGCTGTCTCTCTTTTTAGCCTGGTGGCGTACGCCAGAGTCACTGCAACTTATTTTTCGGGTGCTGCTTCTGTTGTGCATGGAAATGCTCGAGCCCCCTGCAAGGGAGAACACGTAGCTGCTAGTCTTCCATCCCAGAGCATCCCTGTGTTCTGCTGGAGGCAGGCTGTTGGGGGGACTGGGACCGTGTCCAGGGCAGGGCTTTAGCCAGGGAGGTTTGTAGCAATGGGCTAAAGATTTCCCTGCAGCTCTGCTAAATGGCCAAAGCACTTGCCGGTGGTATGGGTGAAAGTGATAATGGTGATAACCGAGGGCTAATTAGCTGCTGCTGGTGGCAATGGGCCACCAGGTATCTTGGATGGCCCCGAAGGAGAGGCCAAGCAGGGCAGTTCCTCCCTCCGAGGGCTGGCTGAGGAGAGCGGCTGCGGTTAGTGATGCTCCAGGGAGCGAGTCTGTGGGGCTTTCTTCCAGGCTTGCTCAGTAATGTGACCTGCCAGAGATGCCCTAGGCCAGGGAAGGGGATGGTGCTCGGCGCCTCTTTTGGGTGCAGGAAGAAAGAGAAAGGTTATTTCTTTCAGTTCAGCTTGTTTCCTCTTGGCTCTGTTGGCTGGCCTGAGCTGAGCAAATCACCCAGCTCTGAATGCGCCTCGCAGGTGTTTCTGCTCAGGGGGTGCCTCCTTCTCCAACCTGTCGTGAGCCCTCTGATGCAGCGCTTAAACAGGTTGTTTCCTCTCTCTGTACGCTGTTAATTGCATCTTTTCCAAAACTGCTTTGCCTTTATCTTTCTAGACTCTAAATATCTGTTTGCAACCCCTCCATAATGTCCTGTTTCAGTTGTTGAGCACTTACGATGGATGCAGATATTAATGCCTGACTTAGTTTCAATAGCTGCAGGGAAAGTGAGGTGTGAGGTCTGCTGCAGCCGTTCTCCCAGGGCTACCTGGGTGCGAGTTTTGGGTGGAGGCCCCCGGGTGCCGCGGGGCGCCAGGAGCTGTGCACCCACTGCAAAACAAGCCCTTCTCTTCCCAAGAGCTGTTTGCTCTCAGATTATTTGGGCTCCTCTCTTGCAGATGGTCAGTAGGGATGGGGAAGTTTTTTCAAAACAAGTGCCACCTGAAAGAAGCATTTGCAGGAGAGATTTTGTGGCGTGGCAATCAAAAATGGTGTGGTGGAGGAGCCGAAGGAGGTCAGGATTTGGTTCCTGCCAATTGCTGCAGGACCTCAGTTTGGGGTGGTGAAGTCAAACGAGAGCAGACCATTGAGTCTATATTTAAGGGTGCTGAGCACCGTTAGACCCTGTGAATTTGGGGAAGCTTAGGCTTTGGATGAAGTTTTGGAACCGAACGCTTCCGAGAAGCGCGTCGTCCGTGGTTCAGGCTGGACACAGACGGACAGGGTGCGCTCGTGAAACCTGCGGCACCGCTGCTCTGTGCTGCGGTAGCCAGCAGCTGCGAGGTATTAATGGCACCGCTTCCTGCAGGCATTAGGAGGCTTCATTAATAAGTGTCAGGATCTTCTGCTGAAGGGGATGCAGTTGTGTTCGGCACTGTTACGGTCATGCTAAATGGAACAGGAAATTAAACTGAGGGTGACGTCGGTCGCTGGAGGGAGCAGCCTCCCCTGGGAAGCCCGGGGCACCTCGGGAAACAGCTGCTACGGGGAGAGGATTGAGCGCTTCGGGGGTTTTCAATGGAGCATGTGGGGCTGGAAGGCATAACCCGGGAGCTTCGCTGTCCTAAGATGCAGCGGTCTTCCACCTTGCTCTGTGCAGGGACACAAAGCTGGTGGCAGGGGGAGCAGCTCGGTGCCCGGCACCCCCAGCCCTGCCTGTGCTGCAGCTTGGCCGTCAGGCTCTGCGGCTGCCCCGGGGTAGCCATCTGATCTCCTGTCCGTCCTCGACCCTGCCCCTGCTTTATTTATTTATGTTTTAGCAGAAGCATAATATAAATAAAGCACCACCATAAAAATGTCAGGAAAAGTTCAAACCTATTCATTATCCATTTCGCTCAGATTAAAATTTCCATCAAGGCTGCTTGGTTTTGACTTGGGTTGCTTTCCTTTTAATGAGCTTGATATAGAAGGTAAAAGATGCTAATTCATCCTTACATCTCTATCATCTCCCAGCTTTTGCTATATAAAGCATCAAGGTCGCATTCTGGGGAAATGTCTTTTTACCAAAGGTGCCATAATAATAATGAAGCAGCAATTTGTTTCAGCAAACTGCCTACAGTAATGAAGCTTAATTATAACCGTGTTATTAATACTGCTGCTTAAGGTAATTCACTTCTGAGCGGGGCGCAGAACAGTAAACTATAATTTAAACAAGAATCGAGACCTAATTTAAATCATCAGATCTGCTGTGGAAAAAGGCAAACAGAATGACTGCGCTCGCCCGCGGTTGGGAGCTTTCCCTCTGCTCGGCTTCCCGCGAGGCTCTGGAGCTGGCAGCCCTGCTGCAAAACTGCTCACTGCCTTCGTTGCCGCCCTGCTCCCTTCGAAGGGCTGTGGAGGCACAGAAAGCAAGCCGTTCCCTCTGCCCGGGGGGCATGCTACTGCGTGGGCACCTGCAGGCAGCTTACGGCTGTTACTGACCTCCGATGCGCCTGTAAAATACGCAAAAATCCGTATGCCCTAAAAGAAAGGTGCTGTATGTACTTATGCATACCTGCCTGCAAAAAGCATTCAGGGAAGTCCCATGTGCTCCCCAGAAACTCTCCCCTACCAGGCATGGCCGTCAGCCTCAAACACCCAGCCTCATCTCCCAGCATTTTGGGATACATATGAAATGCCACTGTTAGAGTGATTTTTTTTTTCTTTTTCCCTTTTTATTTTTTCCTTCCACTCCATGATTTTAGGGCACCTGCCTGGAGGCTTGGGATCCTTGTGGATTGCCAGTGCTTCCCATCGTGCCGCTTCCCGCCTCCTGCCTGCCCCCAGCTGTGCTCCTCGACTCTGGATCTCTCTTCCCCAGGCTGAGCATCTCCATCCAGGTCCCTTCTGTGTCTGCCCACTCCCTCCCTGCTGGAGGCACGCAGGCTGTTGCATGGACTTCTTTGCTCTCCGATGCTCTTTCCTTTCTCTTCGAGGCCTCCTCTTCCCCCTTCCTCCATAACAAGCTGCCTTCCCTTGGCACAGCTGCGAGCCCTGACAGCCTCCTTCCCCGAATCCCTCATTATTTCTGTTTCTTCCCTGTGCTCTCTCACCTCAAAGCCTCCTTTCCACTCCCACTCCCTCCAGCAGCATCTCTGCCTCTCTGCTTCAGCACTTGTATGGTTACACCGGCTCTGTGAAGCCAAATGACATGAGATGATATTTCTGCTTTGCCAGTAATAACATTTCCTTGCGAACCCCGCTTCAGTAGGAAATGGAGTAGGGAACCGCAGCATCCTCTCTCTCTCCCTTCCCATTCCTCTCCAGGGCTCGCTGTCAAAGCTGTATTTCCAAATCCTAGCATGCAAAATTCATTCATCCGCATGGGGTTCAGGCAGCTCGGTTTGCTCAGCGATTATACCCCAGCTCACCCTTGTCACTGCCAGGTGTGGCTCTGCTCGAAATGGTGACAGAGGGGAGGAGGAGGAGGTGTGGAGAAGTAAATAGGTGGAGTGTTTCTTCTCGGGAAGGGGAAAAAAAGCCTCCATCACTGTTCCACTTGACTGCAACCTCCTGCAGGCTGTTTCATCTCATATTATCTAAGCTCCAAGGGGGTGTCCAATTTGAGGAACAATAACTATAAAGTCATTTACAGTCCCCCGCTGCGACACAGTACGTGATAGCCTGTGTAAAGCAGCAAACAGCCTTGATGGCCCCTTCAGCAGAGCCAGGCTCGGGCAGCCGCGCCAGTGGGGTAAGCCAGCTCCTCGGCAGCGAGGGGGACAGAGCCTCCAGTGAGGCGGCCTGCCGGGGAGCTGGCAGCTCATTTCACGCCAAGAGCAGCGCGAGGGCAAGGCTTGAACCTCCCGCATCCCTGCCGTGCTCGCGGGAAGGTCATCGGGGCCACCGCGCCGGCTCGTGCGGAGCTGATGTGCAGTTACCGCCTGCCAGCTGCAGACCTTCCCTGCACCGGCATTTTCCTTCCAATTTCCCGCTGTCGTGCTGCCGTCGGTGCAGCTCCGCAGAGGTTACAACAGCTGTGATGAGCCTGTTCAAGCTGATCCTGCCTGTGGAGCTGGATCAAGAGCAGGAAATTGGAAAAAAAAATGATAGCTTAGTGTCCTGCCTTCAGAAATGTTCTAGAGGGCTTCCCACTCCCCGCTTGGCAGCGGTGTTGGGGGGGCCCCGGGATGGGGTCTGGGGGTCGGTGGGTGCCGCAGCGGCAGTGTGAGCTCTCTGGGTGCAGGGATGCAGCTCTGCTCTGCTCCAGCTGCTCAACGGACCTACTGTCTGGGTGCAAATATCCTCCCAAGGAAAGCTCTTCTTCGCCTCCTCTGCAGCACTACCTGACTCATCTTGATGTTTTCAGTCCTTTTTCTCCTTGTGTGTGAGGGTTTTTTTAAATAACTTTTTGGGACCGTGCCAAAGCTAAACTGATGGATGCTTCTAAGGAGGGGTTGCGTTGCGACGGCTGCCATCGCAGCAAGCGCCAACTGGCTTTTGCTTTGGAAACCTCAGTGGGGAGGCTGAGCAAACCCCGGCATGAGTGTGTCTCCCCTGGGAATGAACTCCCTGTACTCACCACTCACTCATTGTCAGAGGGGGCTATGTTAGAGACCCGCCATCACGCACTCGTGTCGTGTGGAGCTCAGCCGTGGCCACGGTATTCCCGGTGCCGGCGCAGCTCTGCTTCTGCTGGGCTGCTGTCGGTCCCGCGGGCACTGGTGACTTCTGCCAGGCTTGCTTGTCCCGGCTGCCTGCTCCGACGGCACACTTCATAGCTGCGCTCCTGAACTACAGGCTTAATCCGTGATAAGAGACTTGATCTCAGCGGGAGAGAGTCAACTGGCAAACACTGTGAGTGATATAAAGCAGCCCAGCAGGACTGAATGCATTACCTAGAGATTATTTTAAGAAAACCAGGGGAGGGGGAAGAACCAGAGAAAAATGGAAATAAAACCCAGGTACCGAGTTGCCCTGTGCATTCGTGTCACCTTGCGAAATGCCTGGGACTTCCCAAGCCCTCCTCGCACTAACATTTAAGCTGAAAAACAAGCCCAGCGCCTGCCTGGGAGATAGCGGAGGGTGATGTGGAAAGGGCTGCAGGCTTTCCTCCACCTTGCTCGCTGTACCGCTCAGCGCAGCAATGAGTCCCTTGCCAGGTGTGAGCCTCCGCAAGCCCTTTGAGAAGGCGGCTGCAGAGCCCAAGCCGAAGCCCTCGGAGAACATGGCCAGAATCCTGCTCCAGGCAATGTTTTCTGTCCCTGGGCAGAGGGGTTTTACGCTGAAAACGTGAGATGAGGTGTTGGGTTTCCCTTGCACTAGTTTGCTGCTGGAAGAGGGCTGCCACGGCCAGGGGCGAGGTGGCTTATAGAGCTTTACACTCCCTGAGATCGCTCCTCCAGCCGAGCGGCTGCAAGACTAGGGCATCAGTGAGCCCCCTCCCGCTGGAAGGAGGACCGAGATGAATATTGGGAGAACAAATAATAATGGGTACACCTGTTAAATAGGATTAAAACAAATCCTTCTGCAGAAATACTCTTGCTAGGTCTGTTGAAAGAGTAAATTGAGTCAAAATGAGGAACTCCATGACAATTTATATGGATGTTCTACATGATTCAATACTGGGGGAGAAGGATGAACCTATTACAGTAATTAACTTATTGCACATCAAAGCAAATGTGCTCAAGAAGCTTTTCTGTGCAGCGGTTCTATTGAGTGTAGGAAGAAAATGGAAAAAACAGGGGGAATAAAGCGTGCTCTCCCTGCTGTTACTACCCTCTAGTTTAAAGTGTCTCTCCAGAGGGCTTTTACACCTGTGGACTGGCTGAGAAACCCTCTCTGGGTCCACCGGGACCTCCCCAGATCCTCCTCCCGGCACCCCTTGCCTCCACCGCCATGAGGAGCCCCTGTGGCTGCACGGAGGGTGGTGGGCAGAGCATCCTCATCTGTCCAGAGCAGGTCCAGCTAGCCGGGATCTAATTTGAAAGTTTGAGAAGGGGAGCAAAAGTAGTCAGCAGGGACTTTGGGAAGAGCTGAAGTTTTAATTGGGTTTTATCTATTAGTTAATCAGGAAGTATTTTGGTGACAATTAGGTCAAAGCCTCTGGCATATCTGTGAAGCAGCCATCCATCATTAGCCCTGCTTGGGCTTGCAAAGTGGTATTTATGAGTTTCCAACCGGTGAAAAAGCCCTTCTAAGAAATTAAGGTGAAAAGCACACTCTTGACCATGGGGGGAAGGCTGTCAGCTGTGATTGATGGCCAGGAGTGGGGAAGAACAGCTGCTTATTGGGTCCAGCAAGGTTTGAAAACCTTTGTCTGTCAGGAGCAGCTGGTCCCGGAACGGTCGATGCGAGGGTTTGTCCCGAAGGGCTGAATTAGCAGCACTGGGGCTGCCTGCGTGCTGCAGGGCAAGGGCCCGAGGTGGATGTGGTGCTCCACAGCCAAAGGGCAGCAGGAGCATCTACTGGCCACGTGGCCCGTGCCGCAGGCAGAGGGACCGATGCAGACGCTGTATCCTCTGCCCTGCGCGGCATCGCCCGCTGCCTTTGGAGGGGAGCAGAAAGGCGGGCCGGACGGCTGGACACGGTGGCGCAGGGCTGAAACGGGGGCGGCAGCACGACAGGCTCCCTCCCGCGTGCCGAGGAGCTGGTTTCTTGGCGGTGCAGAGCCCGCCTCTCTGCAGGCTGCTCTAACCTCATTGCCGCAGTGAGAAAATAGTATTTTCCCTGAGCCGCTGTGCACCCGTGCCAGTCTAAATGAGTGTTTTTCGCGTGGCTCTGCCCAAACACGTTTAAGTCCTTGAAACTCGTTTAGGTGCCCGTGTTGTTCTCCTCGAGAAGGGGGCAGATGGCGGAGGGAGCAGCGTGGGGGATCGCTCCCGTCCCTTTGGAGCCGGGGCTTGGGCAAAGCTTGGCACGGATGGGACAAACGATCCCCGGTAGATCTGTGCAGGACAGAGCGATAGCCCTTGAGAAAAAGCTATTTAAGTGTCCTTCAGTTATGTTTTCCTTTTGCGCTAATGCTGGTCCATCCCAACTGAAATGGTTTGTTAGAAGAGGATCGAGCTAAGTGACGGGGGTCTGAAAATCTGAGGAGTTCTACTGATGGCTAAAAATGGTATTTTTCAATTTTCAAAACAATGTCAAAATAGCGTATGTTCTGGAAAGGAAGTTAATTTATTGCAAGGAAGCAAAAGACTTGGAAAGCAGCTACAAACCGTTTCTTAAATTGTGGGGACAAAATATTTCATCAGTATTATCTGGATTTTGGGGGTGTTTGCTGGCTGCCTCGTCTTGCTTCCCCGTTCGCTGCCATTTTTCTGGATCTTGAATTTTTGGCTCAGTTTGAGGTGGACTTTATTTTTAATCTTTCAAGTTCTTGGCAGATAAGAGAATTATTTCCTTCCCAGTTTGAGTTTTCAGGCGAGTCCCCCAACTGTGGAATTCGCTTGGATCAAAAAAGTCCGGGGCTGCTGACCTGCAGGGCGTCTTTCAAGGTGTGCTGGCTCATTCAGGCTATGTTGGAGGCTGTGGCTCGAACAGGAGGTCAGGATTTTCCCCAGGGAGCTGGGCAGAAAGCCTGTTAAGTTGGTTTTGTTATTGGATGCCCTCAGAAAGATGTGCAGCCCAAGGCAGAGGAGGCACTGTGGTGGTTTGCTTTCCTTCTCTGCTCGCGGGTTGCTACGGGGAGTCCTGCGGGTGCCAGGCATCCCTCCGTCCCCAGCAAAGCAGGGCCACGTGCAAGGGCTTCGCACAGCTCACTCTGCTTGCACGCATAAAAGTTAATTTCTGGGTGCAGCAATTCCCGAGGCGTGTGGCGGGAACGGTGGGCAACGTCCTTCTCCCAAAGGACACTGTTGGGATAAATCTGTTGGTTCAACAGCTGCAGGGAAGGGCCTGGACAGTCTGTGCGGGGACTGCTCCGTCCCGTCTGGCATCCAGAGCCCAGGGAAGCGCAAAGCCCCGTGGGGAGAGCGAAGTGCAGGAAGGCGGGCTTGGGAAAACTGGCTCGGTTGCATCTTGGGGCTTTTCGCACGGGATGAGCAGCTCGGAGCAGGAACAGCAAAGCCAGACCTGACCTACCGGAGGATTTTTTTACTCTGAAGGATTTCTGAGCAGGAAAGCAATAACCGTGTAAACGAGCTGGGTTGTGTTTTTTTCCTGGTAATTCTGATTGAAGAAATGTTAACTGGGCATCTTACTAACAATTTGTTTTCATCCTTCCAGCTCTCCGGGGAGCGGCAGAGGGAAGGGGCAGCCGCAGCAGCACACCTGAACGTGCAGCCGGCGGCCAGGAGGGAGTGAGGAGCAGCGATGAGCCCGCTCCCAGCGGGACAGAGCCAGGCGGGAAGGTCTCCCCCGCGGAGGTGGAGAACGAGCGAGGGAAGGACATCTTGAGCTGGAGCTGAATCGGAGAGGAGGCAAGGGAATAATCACACTGAAATTACAGGTGAGGCGAGGCCGGCTTTGCTTTCGGGCGCCTTTGAGCGGAGCCTGCAGACCTCGGATGCGAGTGTCGGCGCCTTGGTTACACAAGGTTCTCCTCACTAAAACAAACACACTCGGCCGTTCCCCTGCGAGTCTGCAAGAGGCCAGGCAGCCAGGAGCCCTTCTCTTTTAATTAGCTGCAGCAGAGGCTATTCAGCAGTAAAAGTATCGAGCTGGCAGGCACGCTGGGTACATCCCTCCCCTAGGTTAAGTGGTAATTACTCCTAATTAGGAGCAGATAAATATTTTATATGCTTTGGACTATCGCAAGTGACCAGTGGAAACTCAGAAGTGCTGGAGAACATCTCGCCAGCTGCAAGTCCTCGCCACAGCTGCCCCGCAGGGTCCCCTCAAGGGACATGGCAGCCGCTTTGGTTTTCGCTGCCGCTGCCGCCTTGTCCCGGCACGGAGGCTGGAGAATAGCACGGGGGTCCTGCATGGGCTGGGCGGCAGCAGCACCCCGCTGAAGCGGGTGACGGTCTTGCCCGAAGGTTACTCGTTTGGTGGGACTGCTCCTTTGAGGAGGTGCTGGTACCTCCGAGGTCCTGGCGTACTATAGGTGGAAGGATGTGCATAAATAGGTGAAAAAACGGGAGGGATTTTGCACACCTGTAAAGAAGACGGTGGAGGCTGAATTTCCATGCCGGGGTTTCATGCAAGTCAATGGCGCTACATCAAAAAGGAGTTCAGCCCTAGCTGAAGCTGGCAGGCTTTGTCCGCCACATTTTCCCACAGCTCCCTTTTGCTCCGTGTATCTCCAGTTTCTGAATCGTAATGCCCTCAGTCTCCCCCCATTTTCAGCCCCCCCGGAGCAGAAGAGGTTATCCTTCCACGGGACCCCAGGGTGATTGAATTCCCCATCGTGTCTTACAGCGTGGCCCCGGGCAGGTAATTTTCCACCTGCCCCTTCAGCACCTTCTCTGCATTGCCAAAATGTAATAGCTGCCCAGCTCACAGGGATGCTGGAGGGCCTTGTTAGCTAATGCCCGTAAACATTGTGCAGACACCTGGAATTCCCGCTGCCGCATTTCTGTGTCCCTGGGATTCCCACTCCTCCACCGCCGGCCCTTTGCAGGGCGTCCTGGTAGGGAGGAGGAAACGCAGCCGCAGCTTTGCCTTTTATTACGTTTCTGTTCTGCAATAAACAGCAGTGGGTATTCATTATTATTTAAACACCCCGTGCTTCTGAAGCCTTATTTAGGCGGCGTTTTTCCGCAGCATATGTTGGAATTTACAGTAAGTGCAGCCGCTCTACAGTCAACATTTGGTTTCTCTCACCCACAGACTGCAGTGCTAATTAGGGGAGGTTTTCCCTTGTTATCCTGGGGAGGTCAGGCACAGCAGTTGGCATTTTGCAGAGATCCACGAATAGCAATGGGAGAGCTCAGCCTGCTGGAACGTGAGGGGAGGGCTCCCGGTGCGGGGCAGAGCTCACCAAAGCCGTGGTCCCCAGCCGCCGGGGCTCTCCGAAAGGATGACGTGTGGCGGATGAAGGGCAAGCAGCGGGAGTCTTCATCTGGGCTAGAGAGATGGTGGAGATCTTGCTGCCGGGCTGTTGCGTGCTGGGTGCGGGGCAGCTGTGCCCGCTGCTGCCTTCGCTTCCTCAGCCCTCGGCAGCAACCGCGAGTCACGCACGTGCTCCTCCGAAGTGAAATGTTGAACTTCATGGCAAAGCTTCGTGACTAAATTAATTAACAAAGGGCTGGGGTGGGTGCCCTTGAGCATACGCCCTCAGGCATTAACCTGCGATGAGCTTCCAAAGCATTAACAGGCCTGGTCAGGGAGCAGTGTGAATAAGGGCACCGGAGCCTGTTCCGGTGTGTTCGCGCGGTGCGCGATGCAAAGCTCTCCAGGCACGGGCTTTGAGATTGTAGAACCAAATTAAACTCCATCCCCCTCTGAGCCGCCTCCTAGGCGGTCGTGCCAGCTCGGTGGGATAAAGAGCACCGCAACCCCCAGTCACCGTGGCTGCTCCAGCAGTTTTGCCTTTATACACATGCACACACGGCCGAACAAAAGCAGAACGGGTCCCTGCAGGCAGGGAACAGCAAGCAGAGCCGCTTTTGTGATTCTGCCTGCTGAGCAGAGCCAGCCCTGCTCCCTCGCTCGAGATATTATCTGCAAGCTGCTCTCTGTAACTTTATTTAGATCTTTCTGCATTAATTGCAAGGAGAAGGGCTCAAAAGTTCAGAATGGGAGAGATGGATCTTTGATGTAGGAGGCTGTTGTCTCTGGATAAAGCTTTATATTATTATGTAAAACATAAAGGGCACTAGTTAGAAAACTGTGCTGATTAATTTAAGAACTCTGTGACTTCTTGGGCTCTTCCCCCTCCTTTGTTTAACGAGCGAGGGGGAGGTAGAATCACTTGAGAAAGGAACCTCTGACTCCCAGGCTCATGGCGGAGGACTTGCTGTGGAAGGGAGAGGTGACACCACCACCGCCTGGCCCGGCCCGAAGCAGCTGGGGTACGCCGCGGGCAGCAGCGGGGCCGGTACCCATCGGGTACCCCTCTGCCCCGGGTAGGAGAGCGGCACCGGCCCTGCGGGGGGGTGATGCCTGGCGAGGCACCGGCTGTGCCTGCAGCCCCCCGCCCTGCCGGGCTGCAGGTGACTCCCCGCAGCCGGCACAGCCCCGCTGTGCCCCAGAGGCTGCTCCTCTGCCAGGGCCTCTCGCCCCAGCCCCGCCGGCGCTGCCGCCGAAGGTGTAATGAGAAAAGTGCACCCTTCCCCCCCCAAATCAATAAGGAGACCTAGGGGGTCACCTAATTGGATACTGCTCACCGAGAGGCCGCTACAATAAGAAACACAACCACGCCACTTCAGACTGTCTGCGAGATCATAAATCATATTCCGAGCCCAGCTCAGCCTTCTCTCCGTCTCGATGCTTCATTGATCTGATGCTGCAGCTCTCCCCTGCATGAGAGAGCAGGCGGCTGAGGAGGACGCGGCTGCCGTCCTGCCGGGCTGTGCCGAACCGGGCTGTCCTGCCTCGGCCGGGGCAGGCGGTGCTCCAGGCTCCCAGGGATGTCCTTTGGTTGTTTTTTCTTAGCAAGTTAATCGTTTATTTTTGTAGCAGAGAAATTCACTTGGGTTTGCTGCTTTATTTATTTGTTTTGGTGCTGGCTTTGGAAACAGCCCAAGGATGTTGGCTAAATAAAAGCTAATTAATTGGTGGTGCTTGGCTTTGCCCAGCCCCTGCCCTGTCTGCGCAGGCTGGGGTAGGAGCCTCTCCTCCCCATCCTGCCTCACGCTGTGCTGGGGCCACAGCCACCCCCAGCAGCTTGCATCCCACAACTCACTTCGGTTCTTCACCTCCAGAACCTGAGCCCTCCTTTTTGTGCTCAGCCTGCTTTCCAGGTTGGGCTCAAAACCCCGATTCAACAGGAAAAAGCTATTCCCAATAAAATCCCATACATATATGCATGGCCATGGTGCGCATCTCTTGCAGGTATTTATCTAAAGCAGCCTCTTCTTGCCCTCCTCTAGATGCTGGGATCTGTTCCTCTTATGCTGGGCTGGACCTTCCCACCAGACGCCGCACCAGGGGAGCGGGTAAGGAGTGCGGCTGGCAGAAGTCCCCGTAACACCGGTCAGCCCTGCGCCCACCTCCCCACATCTCCCCGCTCCGGAGGAACCACAGCGGCTGGAGGGGCCCTCCTGGTCCGGAGATGCCACTGCTGCCTTGTGGGGCTAGGCTCTCCCGCCATCCCCAGCCGGGTCCCGCTTTCATAAATCTGAGCCCGAGTGATTTAGAAACTGCTTTGCCTTCCCTGCTTGCCTAACAGCCCGCAAACTCCCATCCACTAAATCACCTGCCTGAAGAGAACGCTTCCAGCTGCAGCGCGGGGATGGGAGGGTGGGGAAAGGGAAGAGGGGCTGGCGCGCAAAATGGTTGAAAATGCAAAGCCGTTGGAAAAAACCCTGGGCAAAGACAACCTGGGAGTGAGCCTCGCCAGCTGCGCTCCCCTGAAAAACACAACGCGGAGCTGAGGTGGCTGTCGTCTTCGGGATGCTTCTCTGGGACATCCTGCTCTGGCTGGAGCTCAGCTTGCAACCGGCAGCAAACCCTGCACAAAATAGATCCCAGTCCCTCCGGTTCACCTGCAATTAAAAAAAAAAAAAAAAAAAAAATCCCCTGTGGCTCATGCCTCCCTTGTTTCTACAGGGCTGTGAGAAGCGGCGTGACTCAGAGGTGCTTCCACATTTGGGGTGTGACCCAGGAGGAGGCCGCGTCCCTGCCGAGCCGCAGATAAAAGACTCTCGGTCCCGGTGGCACGTGGGGCTCTGTCTGCCTGCGCCGCTGCTAATGCACATTTACTGCTGTGTCCTTGGAAAAACGCTCGGAACTTGCTCGAGAGCCTGCGTGCTCCCTCAGATACACCCCGAAGGATTGCTCGGAGGGGAGCAGGAATAATCACCGCAGACCCAAGATAAAAAAAAATAATAATCAAAGACTAATCCTCAAAACTCTCCTTTAATCTTTGTGCTTCCAGACCTAGTCTCCCTTTCATCTAGGACTTTGCTGTTCTTTAGTTATTCTACAGTTACAGAAACCGCAAGGCTAGAAGAGGCGAAGAAAAAAAGAAAAGATTAAATTAATGAGCAGGTAAGCAGGTTTATTATTTCGTCTGATCCTTCCTTCCTTCCTGCTAATTTCTCTGAGCCAGTTTGGGAGGTAGAGCCCAACGTTAACTTTGTGACAGACTGGTGTATCCATTTTCTTCCTTAAACTATTTATCTGAACGACATTAAGGTCCAATTTGCCTAGCTGCTTTAAGGAGCAGCGCAGCGAGGGTGTATCAGCCAAGCCACGGTGTCTGACGAGAAAAGCATTTGCCTGCATAGAAATAATGAAACAGATACTTTGGACTTCTGGTAATTATATATATGCTACGCCATAATTATGCAACATAGCAATAGCATCAGCAGCTGCAGCACCCAGCACGGGTGCAGCAGCCCAGCTCGGTGGAAAGTGGGGCGGGTGCCCAGGAAAAAGCAACTCGCCTTCGGAGGCTTCAGGAGCAGATGCTGGCAAAGCAAATCCTCGCCATCCAAAAGGCGTTGAGGAGCGGTGAAGATCTGCTCCTGGGACGCGCTACAGCCTTTCTCAGTACTCTGGGAAAAGCCTGCGCTGGCTCTGAAATGAGTGGGTAGAGCTACAATTATGGGAGAGACACAAAGGGAGCCGGAGCAGAATCCAGAGAGCGCTTTGAGAAGTGGGAGGCAAAATGCCTGCATGGAAAATGGATGAGCATCCTCCAGCCTGTTGCTGAAGGCTGTCCTGAGACTTCTATAAAGATTGAGGTCAAGGTTAGATAGATCTATGCACTGGGCATGTGAGCAATGTCTCCACAGGACTTTGCATCTGAGCAAGGGCACAACATTGTTTAAACTGGAAATGCGGAAGGGTGTGGGAGGGGAGCATCAAAGCATCCAGGTGCTGAGCCCACCCTGTCTCTTCCTACTTCAAAATATTGTGCCCTGATGCTCTGGGCACGCAGGGCTATAGCCTTGGGTCTCGGCAGCCCGTGGGGAGAAAGGCCACATCGATGCCATTAGGAAGAGCACATTGCCACATCCTGGATCCCACATCTCATTAATCCAGCGAGTGAGTAGCCAAATGCGAGGGGCAATCGATCAAGCCTCAGTGGAAGCATTTTCTGCCTGGGGCTGGGCCGCTGCCAGGCGGGAAATGCCGCAGGAAGAAAGGCCGCCCCGGACGGGTATGCATGTGGTGGGGGAAATGAGTTATCATAACTTACAGAGGTTATGTGGCCATGGCAATTCTCAATGACCCATTCAGAAAAGCACTTGGAGCAGTAGATGCTCCAGCAGCGGGGTCTGTCTTGCCGGCTGATAAAGCTTTAGCTTGATAGTTATGAACTGGAAATGGGAAACAGGCTGGTGCAACGTGTGCCGTGCGGATGGCTTGTGGTCTTCTGCCTTCCTGCGCTAGAGCAACAGTTTAAATTAATTCTCCTGGTGCCCTTTGTCATGCTTGTGGGTCAATACCCAGTCCCAGCCTGCAGAAATGAGAGCGAGCGTCGGACCAGGCTCAGCGTCCCCGCTAATGTCCCTGCCATCATCCATATTCCTCTTGCCTCTTCCCTCCTCCCTCCCCTGCTTGGCAGTCCCGGCAGGGCTCTGCCTGTCCCTGCGCAGCCACCGTGGGGGAGGAAGATGAACGAATGCTTAGCAAACCATTTACCAGGAGGGCACTTCACCACCAGACAGGTGGGTTCATAAATCCTCTGGCCCCTTCCAGATTTACTCCCTGCCCTCGATGAGTTTCACCCTAAATTGAATTACAGCCGCTGCACAAGACCCTGAAGGGAGAGGTCCTGCTAACGGACCCGCGCGCACCCTCCCATGCCGCATGCCGGCTTCTCTGTTCTGCTCCGGCAGGTGGGTCGCCCCACCGAGCCGCCACAAGCCCCGGCAGAGGCAGGAGGAGCAACCCCGGCCGCACGGCTCCTTGCCGTGGCCACAGGTACTCCAGGTGGTACCGGGGGGTCTCCAACAGAGCCACGCTCTGCTTGTCTCCTGGGGCCTGGACGTGCTCCTCTGGCTTGCCTAAATCTCTGTTTCTAACGGTGTTTGTTCCAAAGCCGTTTTCCTGCTTTGTTTCTTTCCATCTGCCGCCTCCTTTCAATCCAATTAGTGCCTTTTTGATAGTTCCTTGAATTTTGGTGATGGCGTTCGTGTGACCCCTGACTTTGAGGTCCGTCTCTCGCACCCCCGTAAGGTGCCGTCTGACACGTTCCTTCATTTCGTCCTCGCTTGCCGGAGCTGTCTGGGCTTCTCTGAAGTGTTGGTGCTGTCTCCAAAGTAGAAAGCTGTTCAATTAAGAAACTTATTTTTTAGGGCTCATTAAAAGAGAGAGGGTTTTTTTTTCTTCTTTGTGGGTAATTATTATTAATGGCCTTTCTTTTTAGCAGAGGTTTGTTACACTCGCAAAGAAGGGAATGCTGGCAGGCTCCTGCGCGGGGGGGTGTAACTGGAAGTGATGGAGAATGATGTCTCTTACGTTATTTCATTAGTGGCAGAACACATCTGAGGGAATACGTGATGGGGATGTGGCCGGGCGTGATTCCCACCTCCCAGCAACTCCTGCCATCGCGTATTCCCGCACAGAGCACTGCGGGGCCGGCGCCTGCGAGCAGGGGAAAGGAAGAAGCTCAGTGCCAGGCAGGGGAGAAGCTGGTTCGTGCCTTGATCTCCTGCGTCTCCCCCTTACCTCTGGAAACAGGCAATCTTCCATTTCCATAGACAGCCTTTTGTACAGCCCTGCGAGCACACCAAGGAAAACTCCCAGTAATTCAATGTAAAGCACAGGCGGGCGCAGGCTCTCCAGAGTCTGCACTATGCAAACCATGCGCCAGTCAGTTCCCCCATCCTCTCCCAGCCTCCCCCTTTCCCTGCACGTTAAAGCATCTCCAGCACACCACCGTGCATGACCCATTTTTATATCCAGAGCATCCACTTCTGTTTGAAAGCTCATAATGCTGCAGTAATCCCAGATGATCAAAGAGTCCCACATCCACCCACAGGTATAACAAACAACCGAAAGCCCGGAGCGAGGCTGATGGAAGAGGTGCTCTGGGCAGAGAACAGTACAGCGCGTCCCTCTCCGAAGCACTGAAGGCTTGCTAGCTCTGCTAGAGCAGAAAGCAGAAAATGGGACACATCCCCGGGAAGCCCAGGTCTCGGCCTCGCTGGGAAATTTGAGGTGAGCAGAATGACTGCATGTGCCAAACACGGGAAACTCCTCTGTCCACTGAAAGAAAGAAATGAAAAAGGTCAGCAGTGGATCTTTGCAGAGCAGGAGAACTGGTCCTAAGGCTGCCTGGAAAGGAAGGACTTGCCATTAGCTATTGTGCTGCTTTCTTGTGGTGACCCCGCGGTTTTGTTCTGCCTGGAAGAAATCCATTTCCTGAGCCAAATCTGTAAACTGAGCCTACGCTTAAAGAAATTAAACTTCTCCCATGGCCCCGTGCTCATAGAGGACTCAAAGCATTAACAGTGCAATGGGTCTTCAGTAGGCACGTCTACATAATCTTTCTTCCCTCCACTCCGTTGAACACCGATGCATCGATGCCCCCCCCCCCGCAAATGCCTAACGTGGGGGGTCCCCTTGCGCACCCCAGACTGCTGCTCTCCTCACCTGGGAAACCCTGGTTCAGGCTCTCTGCAAACGCAGGCGGGAAAGTGGCATCAGCTCTGTCTGCTTCTGCTGTTGAGGAGAGCTTTGCTGCAAACGACAGCCAGAGAACTCCTTTATTATTTTATTGTTGTGATCTTTTTAATGAAAGCCGAGGCTCCGGAGAAGCCTTCCGATGACCCCACCGAACTCCCTCATTACCCTTCAGGGGTGGGCAAACGCCCACGCTGGTAAACACTTGACTAAGGGACAAGGCTCTACATCATAAACATTGCCTCCCCGTTCGCGCTAATTGTCCTCCTTGTCACCGCTCCTTGCGGAGTGACAAATGATTTGGTTTTAATGGAGATCAAATTCCCCTGTCACTCTCAAGTAATCCCTCTAAGCCAAGGACGAGTCGTGTAGACGGGCCAGGGTGCGCGGGGGAGCAGCCTTCGAAAGAGGCGTTCCCTCTCTACCTCTGCCATCCGTAACAGCTGGTCCAGACCGGTTTTCCCCCCAGGCATATTTTCTCAGCCAAAGCCACTTTGTTTCTTGTAATGGGAGCAATATTTGTCCTTCCCTGTGCCCCAAGACCAAGCGAAGGCTTGCAGAATTAAAAGGCAACTCATTTAAAACTAATGCAAGAGAGGCAGTTAGATTACCTGGGAAGCTCACGGCTGTAGGGTCGTTTTCCAGTAATAATTTGGTAAGGACTAAAAATATGACGGGTGTTACTTTTGTAAGCGGGCTACTAGACCAGAAGCTGGCCAGACTTGCGGCGTTCAAGAGGTGGATGCACGCCCAAACGGTCCCAAAAGCGCAGGTCTCGTTTGCGTGGTGGATTTCTGTGCGCGCGGCGCTCGGAACTAAATGTTGAAGAAAAAAAGCATCAAATCCCCAAGTCCTCAGCTGAAGGAAAAAAACCCCAAACCCAGCCTGTTATACGTGCGGCAAAGACCATTCTTCCTGCGTCTAGGAGGGAGTGCAGCGGCAGGATAAAGTCCTCCATTATCTCAGGCAGTCACACAACAGTTCAGAGGAGTTTACAGAAAACCTTCATTTACCAGAGGCCACGAAACATCTCGCAGTGCCTGTTACAAACTTCAGGTCTATAGAAAAAGAGAAGCGTAACAGATGTGCGGCAGTGAGAGCGGGAGAAAGGAAAGCGTTGACCTTAGGCCCTGGCAATAGCAAGGAATTTCTTCAGATATAAAGAAAAAAGAAAGACTACTATGATTGCTGTTAACGGGATCAGAAAGAAAAATTTCTTCTCAACCCCACATCTGTCAATTTAAGCATAAGCTAAGGAGCAGGACACGGCAACCGGGCGGCTGGTGCCGCACCGGCATCGCTGCACCTCGGCTTGCCTTGCATCCTGCTGAGACCCCGCTCCGACGTTTCGAGGACAGCAATTAGCAGAGCAGCCAGAATCCATCAAGCTTTCTTCTGCTCATCTGCAGAGGCCGGCAAAGGAGCCACGAAACTTGGCGTCAATGTACCCCTAACCTGGGAAAAGCGTGTTGGTCCAGCAGGACAAAATGATTGTCACATCAGAGACTTCATTCTCCCTCAGAAAACAAAAAAGCACAGAGATTTACCTGGAAGGTTTGTCAGGAAGGAAATCAAACAAACCCCTCTTGAAAAATTTTCTTGGCGAGTTAATGATGTAACAAGACTGCAAGATCCAGCTGGGTGAAAAAAATCTTCCAGCTGAGACTCGCTAACAGCCTCCCATAGCTAGGAAGTTATTAAAAATCTTGCCCCAGGGAAGGGCCCCCTCTCGGCGTTACCAGCTCCTGTCGCCCGGATGATGATTCTGTGATTTTCTGAGGTGTTTTCGTTTCAGTAAAGAAAACCAATTTTTTTTTTTTTTTTTTTTTTAAAAACCATCCCTAACTTAGCTTCTCCTCTATGATTTTCTTATTCTCTATTTTATAGCTGCAACTGCAATGAAATATAATGGTAATTTCCTGTGCTTAAACGGTGCGTTTCACTTTGGGGCGCCTTGCAGACGCGTACCTCCGCACACCGCTGACGTGCAGCCCGCCCTCGGTGCAGCTTGCAGCTCCTGCAAGGCACGAAGCGGCGTTTTCAGCAGCGCGAGGCAGAAGGGGAAGGGTCTCGGGTGAGCCGTTCGGTCAGCGGGGGGGATGGTACCCGCCTGTGCATCTCTCAGCCTCTCTGTCCGTCGGGGTTTAAGCCAGAAACGCAGCTGCTGGGAATGCATTTGCAGAAACCGCATCTGCTCTGTGCTCTTCTGCTGACATTGCTGCACTGGCAGAGGTGGGAAGCAGAGCGGTGAAACTGGGCCAGCAAAACGTAGCAGCACTTAAACCAGCAAAGCTGTGATTAGCAGGAGCGTCCTGCTCGTGTGAGGTAATTTTATTATGCTATTTCAGCAGGCAGCGTTGCGGATATGACCTTGTCCATGCTCGGAGGACACAGCTGTGTCCCTGGTAGAGCACACTGGAAAAGGCGACTTGCAAGGGAAGGGATCGGGCTTGTTCCTGAGATACCTGCCTTCCAAAACATGCAGTGTTTTAGGAAGAGAAAAGAGAAAAAAGACGTGAAAAGATGGCATTTGGCACTCTAAGGACACTGGGGACGGACGAGAAGAAATCGGTTGCAAATAGTGGAAATAAGGTCTGCAGGTCAGCTGTTGGATCACTATAGGAGCGATGCTGGAACCAGCCACCCAGGGAGGACAAAGAGCCTCTGCGGCTGAGGGTCTCCACGAGCAGTTAAAGGCCCTTTTCCCACGGGCTGTGTCAGTGCTGGGGCACGGGCTTGTGCTCCCCAAGATCCCGTCCAGCCCCCCTGGTCCTGCGGGCAGGCGTGGGAATTGTCCTTTCCTGCAGTGCACCCGTTCCCCCCACCCCTAGTTTGGATTCATTTCCCTCTTAAAGGCCATCGTGTTATTGTATTATCGTATTATGCAAACCAAAGACCACCAAAAGCGGGATCGTTAGCAGGCTGGGAGGTGAGGGTGCACCCTTGGGACCCTGCCTCATCGACTGGCCTCCTTATCCACCTCTGACCAGGGCGGCGCGGTTTCCAGTCCCGTGCAGTCCCCGAGGAGCGGAGCGGCATCTCAATTACCTAGCTATTTCTTCATCACGCTGCTGGAGTAATCAGGGTCCCAAGCTCTAACCTGCTAAATATCGCTTGAACACAAAGAGACAAATAGACGCTAATTACAGAGCAAAGGCAGAGCCTGGCTCGGAGCTTCGCTCCTCGGCTGCCAGAGCTCAGCGGGTACGCAGGGCTGGCTCTGCGTTTTCCCAGGGACCTTCTCCGGTCGCTGTGCACATTTTGCACGGCAGTGGGACCTCAGCTAAGCCCACCGGGGAGGCACACCAGGCTTTCGGAGGTGAAGCGTGTGAACAGGCAGAACAAGCGCAAGGGGCTTGGCACTGGGTTTCCTATCAACGGGTGGGACCTTGTGCGTAGGAGGCAGCAGAGCAGCTCCCTGCCCTCCCAGCAGGATCTGGCCATGGAGAGCAGCCGCTGCAAGAGTCGTGAGCTGCCCTGCTCCGTCCTCTGGCTCCGGGCTCTGCACAGATGGTAACAGAGTCCACAGCCACGGGTTTTCCCAAAAAAAGCTCCCTCCTTGGAAGCTTGCAGACACACCTCTGGCAAGGGTCCCTCGCTCCCTTGATGGTAGCTGCAGGTAACCCTCGTTCCATCACCCCACCTAACCTCTTGGGCTATAAATCGCTTCCTGCTGAGCACCCATAACACACAGATTGGAGGTAGCGTTACTCCAGAGAGGCAATTAGTGCAAATCTAGGCCTGGTAATTACAGCACGATAAGATCCTGGCTGCTGATATCTGGGCAGATAAGGCACCAGGCAGCAATCTCTTAGCGCAATGGCAGTTATTATTACAGCTTCACCTCCGTCTTGCAAAGCCTTCGGGAAGTTCAGCGTGGGGCACCGTGCTGGTGCCTCAGCTCCGGGAGCAGGGAAGGAGCTGCAGCTGCCCGTGCAGAGCACAGACATTGCCCCTCAACAACTTCTCTCTGCTCCAGCCTCTGCATAGGATGGACATCTCCTCCTTGGCTTGCAAAGCCCACTCTCGGTCCTCCTTCTGGTGGTGGGCAAACCTCAGCAGGCAAGTATTTATCTGCCAGGGTGTTTGCACCGTGCCCGGTGGGAAACGGAAGGTGCTGGGGGGAGCACGGGGGATTTCTGCAAGCCCAGGGAGGAGGGAGGCACCCCGCTGTTGCCTGTATTTTAGCCATGGGGTAAGGTGCAAGTGCTCCAGCTGATGTCTTTGGTTTACGCTTCCAGGGGATAAGAAGTGGAGGGTCCAGAGCAGATTTGACTGTGAGGGGAAAAAAGAGGATTTCTGTACAGGAAAGTGCCTGGGCAGGACTATCGGCTATTTAAAGCCTCCCTGCTGCGCTGGAATAACTTACCTGCATACAAGTGAAAACTGGGTTAGGCACCCGCTTTAGAGGTGCTCACATCTTTGGAGCTGATGCACTTTTAAGAATGATAGTACATCGCCCCATCTGTGAGTCTCGGAGTAATTTGCAAGCTGTCCCAAATTTCTCCTCTTATTCCAGCCCCCAGCAATAAAATGAGATAATTATTCCCACATTATGAAACCTGAGGCTCACGCATCTTGCTTACAGATGTGAGAGGGGGCTGGAGCTCTTCTAGCTTCTGTTGGTGTAAATGGGGATTAATTCAGAAGAAGCCAGCACGGGCATTTTTGTATTAAAAAAAGAAAATACTCTCAAGCAATTTCTGTTCTGAATTAGATGGGTACAGGACACTGAGCAAAGCAAAGAAAGCATAAATGTCATCCTGCAGAATGTCGTCAGGATACATCACGCGTGTGGGGATGTTGCAGCGAGGCCGAAGTGCAGGGCAAGGCAATGCTGCACCCACGGCTGCTCTGGAGCTGGGCTCTGGGTATTCGGTATGCATGAAGTGTGCGGTTTGAACCAACCGGTCAGAGTAATTGTTATGAAATTAGAAGCGGTATAACACCGGGAACAGAGTAGTAAAGGATCCTAAACCTCCATGACAGTTCTGGTTGTTAACGTCTGTCTGCAGCTTAATTACATCATCCATTCCATTAACTAGTGCAGTAACGAACTGGGATTTAATGAATATGTAGAAAAGAATAAATTGGCCTTACAGTGTAGCTGATATCCCTTTATGGAATCAGAAGAAACTGGAACGGAGATTCAATTTCTGCCAAGTAAAATTAGGGAAATAAATAAATAAAAATTAAAAGCCCTACCCGCAGCAGCTCCGAAGCCGAGGTGCCTTGGGGTGGCTCTGGGGTGGCACTGCCCTCTGGCAGCCCACGCAGGGCACGGGCCGGAGCGGAGGCTCCCCAAAAAGGGCCACGAACCCGGCGAGTGCAGCATGGCGAACTGGGGGCCTGCGTGCTGCCCAGCGCCCCAGCCCTGCCGGCACTCAGCTCCCTGGAGGAAGGAGCAGACTGTCCCAGCACTGCCAGGGTGGCCCCGGTGCTCTGCATCTTCCTACAGGATGTAGGCATGTCCCTTTCTTCCCTTTTTTTCCCCTCCACATTTCAGTGAAAGATGTGTTTGCTTTTTTTGCTTAAATAACTACACACTGTTTGCTCTAGAGGTGTTGAAGCACCCGGCCAACTTTCCTCTGTGTTGCCGAGGAGCAAACAGTCCGGCAGAACACGAGATCCCGGCAACAAGCAATGTTTGCAGAGAAAATCCAGAGGCGTTTTGGTGTGTTCAGAGCTGTTGCTTCATTGAGAGGGAGCACTGACACTGCTTGTTCTGTCTCACGATAAACCCCACGCAAGAGAGCTGCGGCTTCCTGGGATAACTAGAGGAGGGATGTACGCTGCTGGGCGAGCTGCTGCCGAGACACGCGCGACGCCGGTTTTGGCACGAGGTGAACCGCAACAGGTTGAGTGGGAGGGTCTGTCGGGGAGGAAGGCGCTACTCCCAGCGTGAGCACGCTGCACGGGCTTAACTGTTTTTCTTTCCAAGGCAATGCAGACCAGACCCAAGTCTCTGGAGAGCATCCCCTCCTTTGGCAAGCGCGTTCCTTGTGCTGCTGAATCATCAAGTGGCCAAGTTGATTAGAAGAGAGAGGCTTTCAGCCGCTCAGCCCGCGCCCCTGCTGCTGTGGTTTTCCCTGGCTGGAACAAGCCCGGGATTGCCGTGTCCTCCTCCCTCTCGGCGACGAACCCGCCGAGCCAAGGGTTGTTCCCATTACCCAGGCAGTGATCCCCCTATTGTCAGCGCTCGGCAAACAGCAGCAGCAGCAAGTGGAGCGGGAGGGCAGCGCGCTGGAGGCACCGCTCTGGGGCTGTCAATTCAGCCTCTCTCGCAGGCGCTAACCACGCTTTCAAATTATAATAAAGCGCAAAGGGAGCTCAGGCAGAAAGGTAACAAGCTGTGCTGCCGGGGAGCAGCTTCAGCTGAAACCTGCAGTCTGCAGAGCACCTAAAACACGGCAGGTTGCAAATTCTCCTTCTCTACCGCTCGTTGGTGGCGGCCATCTCCCCAGCCCCCCATCTGTTGGCCTCTCCACACACTGCTCCCGGGCTCCTTCTCGGCAGATGACGCTGGATGTTTTCCCTTTAGACCCAGCTGAAATCATTGTTTGCTGACAGCTCGGCCTCCCAGAGATGGCCCAGTGCCGCACAGGCCTGGGCAAAAATAGATGTGCTACTCCCTGTGCCTCTTCCCAGGGTGAGGGGGGTCGGGGGGTACCCCGAGGGCTGCGGGCATCAATCGGGGGATGAAGCTCGGCAGCTCTTGCCTTCGCTGCTTGCTCCTCTTCCCTGCCCACCGTTGGCATGTGAGCTGCAGGCAGGAGGGGCGGCGTGGGCAGCAGCCTTCCCCCACCTCCCCGCTTCCCGATGATATAATATCCTTCTTTCCGCGTATCTCTGTAATAAGGCGGGGATGCGGCGAGCGAGCGGCAGTGACCGATGTGAGGGGCTGATTGTCTGTATGGAGATGCTGAAAGGGGTCGCGACTCTCTAAGTGCTCGTCAGGATGAAGGATGACAGCCCCAGACAACGAGACACTTCCCTTCCCTCCTCTCCCGCTGCTAATGAGTGCTCGGGCGGCCGGGGCTGCCGGTGGTTTCAGTTGATTTTCCCTCTGTTATTTCTCTCCCTATTTATTTGTTTAATTAATTTATTTATTTTAGGCTTCGCCCTCCTTTTTTCCCCCCCTTCCATCCTTTTCCCTGCCTCCCCTCTGGCTTCTGCAGCTATTTGTGTTGGATCCCAAGCAGTTAGCGCTCTGAAAATTTAATTAGGCACTTGGACGAAACCCGAAAGCTGAGCCTCTGCCGGAATTGAGTCTGCAAGAGCCCCCTGGCCCCCCGGGCGCTCTCTCCTAAGGGCACTTTGCAGCGGGCAGGGGGACACGGGAGCCCCCCCGGGGCCCTGGTGGCGTTGCCCTGGTCCTGGGGGGGGCACGCGGCCACCTCCACCGCCAACAGAACATCTCGTTTCCTCTCAGAGGAGGAACTGGTATGAAAATGGCAGTGTCTTTGTCAGGGAAAGCCTCTCCCCAGCTGCTTTTTCCCTCAACAATCCGCAGAACTAGCTGGCGGGTAGGGGCTAGCGATTTCTCTGCTAAGTTGCAGCAAAAAGCAATGGATACGTTCTCGACTTCCAACCACAGAGAGGAGAGGGGGGAAACACTGGCCTGTGCCCCCAGCAGCACATGCTGCCGGTCCTCGGATGGTCCACGGGCAGAAGCCTCGGGTGAGGCAGAGGAGGATGTCTGGGTGCTGGCGTGGTGGCCGGAGAGCCAGGGGCTGTGACCGAAGCCAGTGACGCAGGCTCAGGGGAGGAGGAGGAGGAGGAGAAGGAGAAGGAGAAGGAGGGGAAGGAGATCTCAACAAACCCAGGTTGTTGCTCTTCCCTAAAGTTTTGCTTTCCTGCCTTTTTTTTCAATGTCTTTCAGAAAAGAGCTTTATCTGGCTTTGAAGACCTTGATCTGGGGACATTGCCTTTAAACAAACAACCCCGCAACCTCGGCGGCACCTTTCCCCGGCCTGCGGTGAGACAAATGAGTGGTTCTCACGGGCTGTTGCCGGTGCCTTTTGGGGGCACGATGGAAGGTTCCCTGACAATGTCACCCAGCTGTTCAAAATCACCTCGCTTGTATTCGTTACGTGATCTTGCGTTGTAAGAGCTCGACGTCAGCAGGGAGCTGAAGAGAGGATGAGACAGGAATGGGAGGGAAGCAGCGGTACCCGTTGGTAGAGCCGGGGCTCCAGCCCCCTGGGCATCCCCCTCGATGGCCCCTGATTAAAAGGTGGCCCCAGAACAGTCAACAGGGAGGAGACCACATCAGCCCCCTCTTCATTTTCTATTAAATGGGTACACGCTTGAGAAAGCGCAAGTACTGCCTTCCCCTGCCATTAGCACGTAAAGGCTTGGAAGTGTGAGCAGACGCTAATAAATTACTCACCGAATTGACAGTTCGGGGTTTTTTTCTACTGTAAAGCAAGTAAAAATTATGCCAGGCTCTTTCTTGCCCCTCTTTCTCTTTTTTTTTTTTAAAGGATCAGTTAGACACAGGGACTCCAGCGTGAATAAACTCAGATTTATGTCCCCATCGGTCGGATCCTTCCTGAGTACTTAAAGCGTACACAGTTTAGCTTGAAAAATTACTAGGTTTGTCTAAAGGAAAATCTCTAACATAAACCAGGAAACTCATTTGAAGGGAGAAATTCTCCAATGAAGAGAACCCAGGCAGTCATAAAAAAGTTAAACCAGGCATAAAGGGAAATGTCAGATGCGTGGGAGAGCCAGATGTCTCTCTCTTTTTTTCTTTTTTTTTTTTATATTTTTATAACCTAGATCAGATTATAGGAGAATATATGAATGTATCAAGCAGGGAGGGGTATGCAGCGAGAGGAGGAGAATTTCGCTTCCAGCCTTTAACTTGATGTAATGCGGAGCGCTCTACAAAGAAAAACATTTTTTTATTCCTAAATAAAGCACTTTAGAGTGACACATTTATTGCTGGCGAAGAATTACTCAAATAAGAGACATTGTCAGCTATTTATTTTAAAAGCTTTTTTTTTTTTTTTGAGTTTGGGGAAAAAAGAAAGATCAAAACCCCTTTCCATTCTTCTCAATATTCCCTTAAAAGCTTTAAAATAAAGTGGGTTTTCTGCTCCTGAGTTGCCTTTCTGGTGTTTCCAGGGCTCTGCGGGCACCAGGGACCCTTGCGGGGAGCCCGGGGGATGCGGGGGGTGGCGGGGGCTGGTGCAGGGGCTGCAGCCCAGAGGAAACCCCACGGGTCTCGCGAGGGATTTGCCGAAGGCTGCCCCCCTGGGCTGTGCTCTTGCTGTACCGCTGAAGTTCAGGTGAATCTTTTCCCGGCTTCCCGCAGGATGTGGATGTCCAAGCCAGGTTGAAACGCATGGGCGCTGAGCTTCTGACCCCCCAGCATAGCTCAAAACCAGGCTTTGCGCCTATTTCCACCCAAGCTGGCGTTCCCAGCTGCCTGTTCCTTGACGCCACCGAGGCCGGCAGTGCCTCCACGAGCAGCTTCCAGGAGAGAAAGAGAAATGGGGACCCTGAGGCTTTCCCGGGTGGGAACGCAGCAACCTGTAAATAACACGGCGCACAAGTTGAGCAAAGCGCTGCATGCTGTGCCGTTCCCCGGGACTTTCTGATATCAAATGCACACTCGCTCGTGTGTCTATTTATCCAAAGCAGTGTGAGTCCCCAGAGCCTGTTGCTAAAATGCGCCACGCTAATTTGTTTCTGGAGGAATGGGAGTAAAGAAGGCAAAGAGAGGAAGGAGTGATGCTGCGCCAGGCAAAGCCTTTCCCGAAGCGTGCGGGCAGGGATGTGATGGGTGGGATGGGGCCGTTTGGGGCCGTTTGGGGCCGTTTGGGGCCGTGGTGACATTCAAGAGCTCACGTCTGGGGTGAGAGGTTTCGGGCTGCTGAGGGACTTTGCAAGACGGGAGACCCTGTCACCGCCGTGTAGCTCGCGTGGACGTGGCCGCGCTGCCCGTGCCGCCCATGCTCAGGTTGGCAGCACGTCCAGACATCAGAGCAAGCGGCCAACGCAACCCGAAACATTTGGAAAGCCGTGATTGTTCCTACAAGGTCGGGTGATGTGAAACACCTCATTACACTGCTCAGACACTGAACCCTGTCTTTAACCAAGGCCTTTTAATGTCAGTTCCTACAGCCAAAACAGCAGAGCATTAGCGTACCTGTCAAGGCTTCCCGGTTAACCTCTCCTGCGAGCATGGTTTAAGCGCCTTTCTCAGCCTATGGCACGTCTCTCCTCTCTCTCTTGCGAAAAAAAGAGAAGGAAAATAGATCTTTCCACGCCAGGCTGCCGAGAGTCTCTCTGGGTGCCCGCGGGATTGTTTTACAACGTGGCACATCTCTTTAACCCCACGGAAACGCATCCCTGTAGCACAGAGCCAGCGTGGCCGGTGCCGCTTTGCGGAGGGAGCTCGGGGCAGCCCCCCTTCGTGACGCCTGTAATCCCGCGTGGGCTCGGGCGTCAGCCGGAGAGCAGAGGCGAGGACCGGGCGGAGAGGCGGGAGGCCAAGGACGAGACCTGAACCCTTGGCTTCACCCCTGGCCTGCCCTCCCCTCTCTGTCTAACGCCAAATACCCTTTAGTTCATCTGTGCGGTGTTACATTTGTCATTTCGTTAGCTTTTAATCTCAGCTACTTTCTTTCCCCCATAGATTATTCCATTTCATAGAATCATAGAATCATAGAATCATAGA